>CAHIKZ030000267.1:817500-850000 GCA_903632075.3 Acanthosepion pharaonis | reverse complement strand
GCTATGTCTGATTATTATATATATATAAATATATATAGCCAGGTAAAATTGAGAAAGAATAGAATAGAATTCCAACGTTCGTGACATTCAATTTAAAAGATAGTTCAATAAAAAATGGAGCAATATTATTCATTTTATGATATTGCATCGAAAACATGTCAAATTCATTACACAATTGCAGTCGTGTTTCGATGCTTATCAATGATTCTCAACAGGCGATTGTGAGTACTTGCGAGTGAACTACATATTTAGATTGAAAACCAAAATACAACCTCTTTTTTTACAAAAAGCGGGGGTATAATTTTCCAGGGCTTTACTCAGATCAAGAAATCGAATATGACCCACGTTAAATTTAAATTAAGCAAAGAAGCAAAAATAATTTACAATCGCCTGATGAAATGAATTGATACGCATCGAAACACGACTGCGATTGTATAGCGATTCTGACAAGGTTTCGATGTAATATCCTAACACACACACACACACACACACACACACACACACACACACACACACATATATATATATATATATATATATATATATATATATATATATATATATATATATATATATATATATATATATATATATATATAGAGAGAGAGAGAGAGAGAGATAAATATTAGTGGTAAATATACATACATATGCAAAATATATAAATACCCACACATGTATATTTTTTGAATAAAAATTCCAAGAGGATAGAATTCAGGTAGAACTCAATGTCTAGGACAGAGTAAGGATATAATAAAAAAGGCTTAAACACTAATATTCCATGGTCATAATTTATTCCATTGGAATCGTAAATACAATTCATCAGACCTACAAATTCAAAAAGAAAACAGAAAAAACAATTCCGGAAATAAAAACAGAATTTAGAGAGAGTGTAAGTATGAGGAGGAGGGAGATTAAACCTTAACAGAGAGAATTTTAGGAGAGGTGAGTGGAAGGGGTTTAAGTAAGAGAAATATGAATGTTGTCGGATGTCTAATGCATAAAGATATATATATATATATATATATATATATATATATATATATATATATATATATATATATAACGGGTATAAGAACAGAATATCGAAATAATATTACTGGTATACTTCAAGGTTTTGATAACACGAGTGGAATCTCCTTTGAACAATCAGAATGTAATTTGGCTCTAAGTTGAAATAGTGATGCCTTTTGCTGTTGTAACTTCCCGATTCAGTTTTCCTCTCTACTGTTCCCTCGTTTTTGAAATTATTCACCGTTCTTTTCATGGTTCTTGGATGGACTTTGAAGATGGAAACCAGATTATGAATGTTGGTACCAATACTGAAGGCCTGAATGTTCTTTTTCCTCTCACCACTGCTCATTTGAGAAGACAGTGTGTCTGACACAAATGATTTTAACCTGTTCTCATTCTAGTTGAATAACTCAAAGGTATTTCAGTGATTCTTACAACAAATGTTGACAAAATGGCTAAACATATTATCTGAACACCTGAGGAAAAAATCAATTAGTTTAGTTAGTAGTCTTTTTGATATCAAACATTTTGTGGGATATGCAGTTATTCTGTTACATGATTTGGACAATTTTGCTGTTATAACTGGTATCATACATTTTCAAGAGACTGTAGCTAAATTTGTCATACCATTTTAAAATCATGCCGACTGCGTGAACAAATTAAAAATATGACGGACTGGACCCGCAATCCTGAAATTTAGGTTCCCATGTTTTCATGATTGTGATTGTTTTCGGGGTCTGTCATCTTGGCGTCTACTGATAAAAACAATTAAAGGGACAAAACTCTTTAACTTTCGCCAGATCATGTTCAAATGAAAAAAATACTGTTATCAAATAACAGTGTTTTAAATAAAAATTGTCTGTGTTTTTAACTTTACTCCAAGAGGCCGTAGCCCAACATATCATACCATTTTGCAATCATGTCAACCACGTGAACAAATTAAAACTATTCCGGGCTGGATCCGGACCTGCAATCCTGAAATTTTGGATTCCGAAATTTTCATTAGTGCGATTGTTTTCGGAGACTTTTTTACGTAATTTTTTTGCGATGGACTTTTTTTTGGGAATAATCGAAATTAACTGCGAAATCCAGTAAAAGTCTTCTTCCATGAAACAAAAATATTTGTTTTTACGTAAAGTAAGGACCTACGTACATCAAATTGTCTTTCAATTAATTGGTGACCAGTGAATTACCGTTGAACTTTTAAAGGTAAGCTTAAATATTAATGCAATACTTAGATGCAAGGATCAATTTTGAGTTATTCTGTTGTTTATTTTTACCTATCACGACTACTCCTCACTGACTATTGTGATGAAGGCCCAATCAAGTGCCCTCCGCTAGTATATATATATAAAACTTATTCATTTTAAAAAATACCCGTATCCCGTGCCATATGGAATATGCGAAGCATATTGGTGTACAGATTATCGGTGTGAGATTTTAAATTCAGATCGAATCTGTGCCGTTTATTTCACCCTGAATATTCGGGTGTCATGGGAACGTTAAATATTTATTTTCATATAAAACAATAGTAACTTCCTTATCTGGTATACAACATTTCGAAAATCGAGGGGACTTATACTAATTGGCTACTTTTGAAAAGGCATGCTTCCACCTTTCTCCAGTTACATGTTGTTTAACAGCACAGATTGTTGGCGTGCTATATGTGACTTTCAGTCCAGGAGAATGAATACACTGAATTGTAATCCGAGGAGGTCTGTTTGTGAGCATTTTGGTTGCAATATAGCAACTTTTTCTATTACTTTTTCTTCAAAAAATTCTGGCTGGTTTTGCAGAACCCTTCACCAGTTTTAAGCAAATCATCTGCATGGACTTTCTAGTGGTTTGTAAATTAGATTTTTTCTGTCCGCAGTCGACAATATCGACAGGAGGGTTCATTTAGTATATTAGATTAAATGATTAAAGATTTGACAAATATTCTACATGTAATGTATTCAAAATATGTATATATATATATATATATATGTGAGAAAAAAGTATGCAAATCAAGAAAGCTATTAGTCATTTCTGCTGTTACATGTGATAAATGCAAAAATATGAGATTTGTAAAATAATGTTTGCAATACCTGAATTGTTATACCACGTTTCATGTAACACATGTGAAAAAATGTATCGCATAAGATAATGCAAATTGGCTACATGTTATGCAATGTATGTGTGTATATTTATACAGAATCTATGCTATAACAAAATTACAATTTCTATTACCCCGTGACTCATATGGGGCAAATGAAAAACATCGGCCACCTAACCCACAGAGAATCGAAGTTATTTTTTTTTCAAATGGCGAAAGAGAGTTTGTAATTGAGATTACCCCCTCCGAAAAATGATAAATGACGCGATTATATGAAAGGGAAATCGAAGCATTCATCAAATGAACACATCTACTTGCAACAGATGATTGGGTCCCAAGATCAAAAGCGAAATATCTAATTACGTTTGAATAAAAAGTGAAGTGAAACAACGTAAGATAATAATGAAAATTGCAGCCCGGTGGGGGTGGGGGGTGGGAAGAAAGTTAACTGATTGCCCAGGGTAGAAAAAAAATGACAATTTATTTTCCCTTTTTCTCAGGGTCAAATATAATTCTCACAAAATGACACTGAAATTTATTGACACAGTAAAAAAAAAAAAAAAATGGCTGCCGATAAAACATCATTTTAATAAATTATCAACTGTTCTTAAAGTCATGTCTATTTAAAGGTGATGATCGATTTTTTCTACGATTAATATTGATTCCACCTAGTTTATATACTTTAGAAAAAAATAATTTTAAAACCACAAGGTGTGCTGTAAAATTATCAGACCGACTAAGAAGTGGCTTACCATCGAATCTCTGATTGAATTTAAACTTCATTATTTATCGGGACATGTCAGTGACAGTATATTTTTACACTAGCAATATAACCCGTCTACGTCCGGGTGTTTCATTACTGGGAATTTTTGTCGTTCAATTAGAGCAGTTTGAATTTAAAGTCAGCCTACCCGAATTCAATATTAGTAACAATAATTGGTTCAACTGAGGCACATCATCAGATGGGGTGGGGTAACAATTTGAATGGGAGGTGGCCCTGAAGAGGGGCTTTTTTGCGTTCTCAATCTTGCAAGGAAGGAACGTCTTCCATGAACCGTCATAATAATAATATACGATAATTTTTATTTATATTATAATATTTTTTATAATTCTAATAATCATTCAACACATAATTCTAATAATCTTTTGTGATAGATTTCAACTCTCTAAATTGACTTTACGCTGTTTTTTTACAGACATTAAATTCTGCCTGTTTAAAAAATCAGTACTTTCCTATTTTTTACCTTCAACGTTGTAATTTTTCCAGGCAATGTGGACTGAAAACCGGCACTGAAGAATTATCTATCAAACAAAAAAAAAAAAAATCATCGAAATCGGATGAAAAACTGTGGAAACGGATAAACAACATCCGATCACACACACACACATACACACACACACACACACAGACAGACATACATACATTTTGAGAATTATAGATATAGATAACTAGTGATGAGACAGAATGGAAGGGAACTTGTATCAATTGATTTAATGTACATTCAACACAAATATAAATATTTGAATTCGAACCAAGTTACGAATCCTGTGCAGTGAAGTCTTATTCTTCAACGTAAGCGATCACCGTTCTCCATAACTTCCTATCTTTTTTTTAGCACTGAGTAACGTTTCTCTATTTCTCTTACCCTCTTTTATGCCATCCATTTACACTATTAGATCATTAGGTAAGTTACTCGATTTTTCATTCTCCCCCTCTTACCGTCGTTATGCCCTGTGAGTGTCAGTTTTTCAAGACCTCCTTCTTTATGTGTCCCAGAAATGTGTTGTTTTTGTCAATTCATTTTCACGGCTTATCAACAGGTTATTTAAAACCAGAAAATATCTATAAGAATTTTGTTTTTGGATGTAATAATGATTTAGTGATACAAATTCTTCCTAATAAATCTATAACTGGGAGAGTGATGGATTCATACCTTTTCCATTTATTTGCAGAGAATTGTTCCCATTTATCAGGCATTTCTTGGATACATTTAAAATAAAATTTCGCAGGTTTCCATCTCAAGAACCTTCCGATGGAACCTTCCGATGGAACCTTCCGATGGAGCCTTCCGGTGGAACCTTCCGATGGAAGCTTTCGATGGAACCTTCCTATAGACCCTTCTGATGGAACCTTCCGATGGAACCTTCCGATGGAACCTTCTGATGGAACCTTTTGATGGAACCTTCCGATGGAACCTTTCGATGGAACCTTCCGATGGAACCTTCCGATGGAACCTTCTGATGGAACCTTCTGATGAAACCTTTCGATGGAACCTTCCGATGGAACCGTTCGATTGAACCTTCCGATGGAACCTTCCGATGGAACCTTTCGATGAAACCTTCCGATGGAACCTTTTGATGGAACCTTCCGATGGAACCTTCCGATCTGGTTTTCAGTAAAGAACGTTTTCTGCATAAAAAAGGTTTGACAGCAATCGAAAAATACAATAAATGGCTGATGCAAAGTCAGCTGACTATAGTGGCTGTAACTTTCTTTTTTTTAATTTAACCCAATCAAGGTGATAAGGCTACTGAGACGCAAGGTGTTACTCGAAGTGAAATAGAGAATAGAATGAGAATACTTTAGAACGAATCGGAAAACTAAAGAGGGAACAAGGGATAAACCTCTACACCTTTTCCAAAAAGTGGGGAGATGTTTGAACCGAGTGTTAGGCGAACCTGTCTACACCTGTTGAGGAGGAAAAAGAAATAAATTATCAGTAAATAAAAATCCAGCGTTCAGGCGGAGACGTAAGAAGTATAGAGTTGAAGTAGACATTAGAAGGAACTAAAAACCTAGTTCTAGACAGGAAATAAGAAAATAAACCTCTACTACTGTTTAAAATTTTGGAGAGGAGTGAAAACCGGGTGATAAGGTAACCTATTTGCTCCATTTCAGGAGGAAAAAATAAATTAATAAATAATTAGTATATAAAATTTCAGAATTCAGAAATCTGTGTGCGGTTCATGGAAAAGAACAAAGTTTAACTTTTAATCCTCCATGTACGCTGCCACTACCAGGAACAATGTTATGTTCCTGTACTCGAAATTTATTATAACCGCCACGTATGATTAGTAGTAGATACACTCGTCATTACAATGGATTTTCCAAAACAGAAATTATTTATGACTCAACGTAGTATTTGTTTCATAGCTGCTGAGAAAAGAAATGTAATTCATGCCTTTCCCATGGGAATTCTTGCTAAGTGAACGCCAATTAACCGACCATATTTGCTCTTTTCCCCCTGATTCTATTTTTCGCGACGATAACTTTCCAAGTGGTTTGACATCGACTGTTCCCTTGTCGACTGAATTATTCATAAATGGAAAGAAATTGATACCGTGCAAACGACTGAAAGCATCGGTTCGCCCAAAGATGATTTTCGGTTACTCAAATCACAAAGAAAGTTTCAGTCGACATGAAATCGACTATAAATAATATCCTGTCATATCTGAAGAACTCGGCAGGTGATGTTTACGTCTCAACAATTTATAGCGCAATGACCCCCCCCTCAAAAAAAATGTCAGTGTTTGTATTATTTTAAGAGCGAAAAAAAAAAAAAAAAAAAAAAAATCAAAAAGAAATTATTGTGTAAATAAGTAATAAAAACTAATTTAATTATTTAAACACATTATATAGAGAGACGGAGTGTAAATAAAGCTATCAGAAACATTAAAAGGAAATTATACAACACGACAGGGTATAAATAAAGCAAGTAAAAGAAACATCAATGAACAAATTATATGGAGACAGTGTTTGTAAAGACCTAGAGAGAAACACGAAGTTTCAATAAAGATATAACTTATAGTATCAAAATGGAAATTATAGTTATTAGGCAGTGTAGAAATAAAGCAATTAAAAGGTACATCAATTTAAATTATTTGGAGGCAGTTGCAAAATAAAGCTAGAGAGAAACACAAAGAGAAATAATATGGAGACATAACTTATAGTAAACTTAAATGGAAACACCCATACAGTTTTAGACAGACAGGGTATAAATAAAGCAAGTAAAAGAAACATCAATGAACAAATTATATGGAGACAGCTGTAAAATAAAGACCTAGAGAGAAACACGAAGAGAACTAATATGGAGATATAACTTATAGTAAGTACTTAAATGGAAACACCCAGCGATAGTTATTAGGCAGTGTAGAAATAAAGCAATTAAAAGGTACATCAAGGGAAATTATATGGAGGCAGTTGCAAAATAAAGCTCTAGAGAGAAACACAAAGAGAAATAATATGGAGACATAACTTATAGTAAGTACTTAAATGGAAACACCCAGCGATAGTTTTTAGACAGACAGAGTAGAAATAAAGTAATTAAAAGGAACATCAAGGGAAATTATATGGAGACAGTTGCAAAATAAAGCCCTAGAGAGAAACACGAAGAGAAATAATATGGAGACATAACTTATAGTAAGTACTTAAATAGAAACACCCAGCGATAGTTTTTAGACAGAGTAGAAATAAAGTAATTAAAAGGTACATCAAGGGAAATTATATGGAGACAGTTGCAAAATAAAGCTCTAGAGAGAAAAACTAAGAGAAATAATATGGAGTCTTAACTGATAGTAAGTACTTAAATGGAAACACCCAGAGATAGTTTTTAGACAGACAGACAGAGTAGAAATAAAGTAATTAAAAGGTACATCAAGGGAAATTATATGGAGACAGTTGTAAAATAAAACAATAGTGAGACGCACGAAGAGAAATAATATGGAGGCATAACTTATAGTAAGTACTTAAATGGAAACACCCAGCGATAGTTTTTAGACAGGCAGGATTTAAATAAAGCAATTAAAAGGAAAATCAAGAGAAATTATATGGAGACAGTTGTAAAATAAAACAATAGTGAGACGCACGAAGAGAAATAATATAGAGGCATTAGTAAGTACTTACATGGAAACAACACGCGATAGTTTTTAGACAGACAGGGTTTAAATAAAGAAATTAAACGGAAACACCCAAGGAGATTATATACAAAAAGGGTTTGGAGAAAACAATTACAAGGAAACACGGATGGTAATTATATAGAAACTTAGTTACAATATAATTCGAAGGGAACACCAAAGGAAATAAAAGGATTTGGCGGAAATAAAGTAATTAAAAGGCAACACGAAGGGGAATTATATGGAAGCATAGTTAAAAATAGGAGATAATAAAGGTTTTTTTTTTATTAACAAATTAAACAAAATGTTACATTATTATTTTTCAAAAGATGAATAGAATTTTGGGAAAATATTGGATGTTTTCACACCTGTTTTCCTTAATGTTTTGGGTTGCATGTTGTAAACTTCATTCGGAATATCGTCTGAGAGAAAACAGAATCTAAAAGTTTGATATCGAGAGACATTTGTTCTGATCTCTAAAGCCAGAGACTTTCTAATTTTCCATCCAATGACTTTGACTACACGTAATTATTATTCGGATGCACACTCTAATTAAATGGACGTTATTTTCAAAGTCTTTATTTGAAGGGCAGAAAAAAGAAAATCACTGACACTATATATTCAAGAAGATTCTTCTTTAATGTTTCCATCAATGAAAATGGCTTGAAACATCCTTCTTATTGTCATCACTACCTAAACATTTACCTTTCTGCTTGACTCATATTTGACAACTAGCATCATGGCCCGGCGTTGCCCGTGCTTGATTAAAAAAATCGTACGACTCATACAGCAATCGCTATCACTTGACATAAAATATGTTTGCCCTTCCTTGCCTTGAAACGAGTGCCCTTTTCTGTGCTGATGTTGCTACATGCCTTACTTCTTGCGTATCTCACACTGCGAATTTTTTCTAAGCTCTATACTAAACATTAAATCTTTTACGAAAAAAGAAATAACAAAATGAACACAAAACGATCAGCTTTAAAAAAAAGGAATCGTAACTGGAAAAACCGAATGAAAAAAGAATGTTAACAACAAATACTTTTTCACACCCAACCCAGTTCTGCAGAGTCAGAATCAACGTTGAGATTTAAATTTTTCCCACTTGTGACGAATGCATTTATCGATTTTTTGCATGCTAGTTAACATTCGTGTCAGTCAGCTGCTGGCTCTCACGCTGGCCAATAGAATCTTCCTGCCTATTCGTGGCAGCCAGCTATAGGCTCTCACTCTGGCCAGTAGAAAATGGCCGCAAACTACATGAAAACTGCCGTAGAAGCATAAAAAATCGATTATTTCCACTATCGACGGGAGTTGGAAAATGTAAAGTCGGTTTTGGGCTTCCTGCTAACTTGGAGCATGTGCATGTAAATTTTGGTGCAAATCCGTCGAAAATTGTGGCCGTGCATTCGTTACGCACACACACACACACACACACACACACACACACACACACAACGTGCCTTATATAGATAGAGATTCTTGTTGTAGACCAGGCGTATCGAAGAATTTCCTGAGAAAAATAATTCATTTTATCGTATTTTAAATTTATTCTACTTTTTTAAATTTCAAATGCAGTTGTTACTAAATAATAACGGTCAATAAACAATATAATATACGAAAATAGTAAACTATATAAAATTATGCAAAAGTAAATAATTAAAATAAGAAACATGATCAGAATGATAAATAATCTTAAACATTAGTCCTACACACAAAGAGAAAACACTTGGAAAACCCGGTACCTTTTTTTCGCTACCCTCTTATTAAATAAAATGAAATTCTTTAATAAGAAGTACAAACGAAATATGTTTGGTTTTATGCTTATCTGTAAATACCATATCTTTTCAATGTTCGCCGCCATTTTCTTTTGTTTAATACATATCAACAGTTCACCACATTGACATTACAAAAAAAAAAAAAAAACGCCGATTGGTTTCTGTTGATTCTCCATAGTTTTAAATTTCGAGTTAGTACTCATTGATTGGCTGCCAATGCATTAGTGCGAATTGAACGTATCACCTGGAATTTGACGTCAGTCTATCGATTGTGTTTTCGCGTCGATGACCGTAAAGCCACCCGCATGTTTATGATAATCACTACACCCAATATATACTGTACATTATCGATTTTTTCTTTATGTACCTGGTAGAAGATATTGGCTTTTCCAAGACATGTTTTCTGAGTGTGATGGCATATGTAAACTTCCTCCAGTTGAAATGACACTCTCAAAGAAAGTATTCAATATATATCTCGGCCGGTTCGGTAAAATATCCAGACTGAATTCTGTCAGAAACTGACGTGTATCATGTTTATCGGCGCCATTTGTGCAAGCCAATGAACGAGAACTTAACTATGGGACGGTTTTTTTTTTATAAATGAGAAAGAAAATAATACATAAATAAATAAAATAACTCGGATGGATTTTCTGATGTTTAAAGATGATAATAAAATATGTCTGCTTTTTTCTCTATTAATATGGTAGTTCGCCCGGGCTTTACGCCTTGCGATTGCCTCAGATAAATAATGAACCGTTCCGTTTTGACAGCGAGGAAAGCCGGAAGAAAATGTATTGATTTTTTTTAAGCGTAGCTGAGATGTGGCACAAGGACGTACGTATGGGGTTCCCAGTGAGGATCGAACTTACTATTCCGTCTTCAATGTTTTAGCGAGACTAGCATGTCAACAATTAAACCAGACCCAGGTGCTCAAACCAGAAGAAAATCTATATCAGAGACAAAGTTTGTATTTCTTTTGTGGGAATAAAAAATCATGCATTATGTTAAGAAAGTGAAAAAAAAAAAAGAAAGAAAATGAAAGAGAGATAGAGGAGGCTTCATTGAAATGGGAAATCTGTCGGTTTTAAATCATTAGATCCCATTCCAGCATCCATCTGAAAATACTAGAAACAATATTTATTAAAACTAAACAGTTATCTTTTTGTAAACAGAAGCAGTGGTTTTGTGTACTGAGAATAATGCCATTGGTCGAGTGGTGATAAGCGGAGGTGAATGGATGAGAAGGAAGAAGTTATTAACGCCCACTGAAGGGATTGGTATGAGATATCAATGTGAGAGAGGAAGAGTCTAGGAGGATCGTTTTCCGACCTTCTCTCACGGACGAGGGAGACCCCTGAAATGGAAAGTGATTAATTTTCCAAAAATTGGAAGTAATCAATTTTCCTGGACTGACAACAAAGAGATTTCTTGTTGGGAATCGAGATTTACCGAGAACCCCAGGCCGCATCTGGCCCCGCACCGGGTTTTGGTCGGTACCTATATAAACGAACGTCCTCGGGCAGTTAGTCAGTTGCAGTTGGAGTTAGAGTCAGACCAGAGTGTTGCTTCGCAGAAGCTAACTGAAAGATTCCACGACCTCCGACTTCGCCTATCATACTGTTGAAGCTTAAATAAGCATGGAATAATACAACACAAAATGTACGTTAACAAAATGTATTGAAACAAAGAATAGGTACACAATATTTACAGTTAGTTTGGTATATTCTTGGGAAGACTGTTCCTGCATAATGGGTTGACTAAATCGCAGTCGGGCAGAGTCTCTGGATTCAATTTCTTAATCTCTACTATCTACCCCGTCTTCCGGTACCAACCCATATTTATATGGTCGGTAGTCCGCTTATGTAAATTAGGTGTATCATGGAAAGGTATACTCGTTTAAATATATTATTGAGTCCTGTGTATTTTCTGTCTGACTTCTTTTAGTTAATAGCTGGTCACATTTATTTTATTTACCTCGATCGCTCTCTGAAGACTGAGGGGTGAAACCAGTTAGCTGATCCCATAGTCTTCTCTTTTTTCTTTTCTATTTTGTTCTTACTTTTGGTGTTTTTCCAGTTACGTAACGACTACAGTAGTTGTGATTTTTTTTTTTTTAACGTTTCTGACTTATAATTATGACTGTTTTTTTCCGCCATATTAATTCTCTACATTTGTCACCTTTCACTTCATAAATAGATGTTTCCACTCGCACTCATGTTTGTTGTTGTAATATTTAGTTAAATATGTTAAGCTCAAATATTTAGCGATGCGGTCGGAGGACATTTTCTCGGTTATTTTACAGTTCTAGAACTCTCAATGAGATTATTCATTGATTAAATTAAGAATTATAATTCAGCAGAAAATTCAAATAGGAGAACCGTTGAAATTTCACGGCTGTTGCATGTTCTTTATTTCTTCAGTTAATCATTATTTTTTTTTTTTTTCTACTTCCCGTTCGTACGCTGTCCATTTTTATTATAGGGAAATTTCAAAGACGGCAAATAAAATTTTGACTTGTATTTTAACATACTGCGGAATACTGTCAAATGCAGAGAAATGCAAGAAAGATTGTGTTGATACACGCTTCAAGCCTTTTTGGTTGTCTTTAAAAACTGGTTTTAAAATATTAGATTAACTTCGAACCTCAGACAATGGTAGGCAATACCATTTCAACCAAGGGATAGCTCTATTGCTATTCATTAAAAGAAGCAAAGGCTTTGGTATCTAATGACGATCTAACTCACTAAACTAATGTCATTATGTTTTGATAATTATTATTAAACATAACTCTGCAACTCCAAGGAACTGAATTTATAGTAACAGACGATCTCTCAATCGAATTGGTCTTTCGTTGTGCTGTGGTAGAGCCTCTAATAGTTTTTTTTAATATAGCTTAGGATATCACGATGTAATAGGTATGAATGAGGTATACAGTCAGAGAAGTGTTTGTGAAGACAGTGAAATAAGAAGATAGCATAGAGAAAGCATTTGACAATAACGACGTAACTGCAGGATGGAAGTTATTTAAAAAAATCTAATTCTACTTCTTAAGTCCACTGTTATCAACTTTCCATCCGAAACATTAGTTTGATGCAGTGTGAATAGTCAGGTAATTTAATGTTATATACAGGAATAAAGTGGCGCTACTCACACTTGAGTTTGAACATAGATCTCTAGAGAGTAAACACAGGCGATCCCATTATTGAATTAAGTAGAACACGTGACCATAGAGGAAACACATATACATAGGAAATCACGTGACCTGTAATTGATTGTTATTTCTACTCTATTCTCTATTACGATACGGACCGCTATTCTCTGCTCTAATTACAAATACTATCTCTCTATTCGGATACCTATGCCGATTACCATTCGAGTGAGTATTATCGAGCAAGTACTATTAATGCGAGTGTTATTCAAAGGCGTCTGGCACCAGTATTGTTCATCGGCTTTACTATAGTTGTATCTGTGATTAAAAAGTCTCTACGACAACGATAATTACGAAAGCGGCAGCGAGTATTCATTGACATTACAAACGTGACAGCGAGTATTCGTTGACATTACAAACGTGACAGCGAGTATTCTTTGACATTACAAAAGTGACAGAGAGTATTCGTTAACATTACGAAAGTGACAGCGAGTATTCTTTGACATTACGAAAGTGACAGCGAGTATTCTTTGACATTACAAACGTGACAGCGAGTATTCGTTGACATTACGAAAGTGACAGCGAGTATTCGTTGACATTACAAAAGTGACAGCGAGTATTCGTTGTCATTACAAAAGTGACAGAGAGTATTCGTTAACATTACGAAAGTGACAGCGAGTATTCGTTGACATTACAGAAGTGACAGCGAGTATTCGTTGACATTACAAAAGTGACAGAGACTATTCGTTGACATTACGAAAGTGACAGAGACTATTCGTTGGCATTACGAAAGTGACAGCGAGTATTCGTTGACATTACAGAAGTGACAGCGAGTATCCGTTGACGTTACGAAAGTAACAGAGACTATTCGTTGGCATTACGAAAGTGACAACGGGTGTTTGTTGACATCACAAAACTTAATTATGTCATTTTTCTTTTACTTTCTAGTTACATATGCTATCTATTTTTTGTTGTTACTGTTCGAAGATTTTAAGGTACATTATTTGTCAGATATTTGTTTGCGATTCTCTCGTGCCAGTCGTAACGGCCTGATGAAGGATTTACTGTTTTAAGACATAGAGGCTTAATTTGCTTGGAGTCAAGTATAATTATTGATCTCAGAAAACGGTTAGATAGAAATAATATTTTAAACATTTCTAAACGAGATAGAATGCATTTGAGAGTCTAGAGCTGAAGCATTTTTTTAAGAACATGACTCTTGTTTTCCGATTAATACTTTGGTGTTCTAGCCTCTTCCTGTAATGGACAAAAGTACTCCTATTGCACCCTATTCCGTGTTTAATTTCTATATTTCCTAAACAAAATTTTGTTATTGCCAATCTATAAACCAATATCTGTAGAATTTATTGATTCCAGATGTTTAAGTTTGTTTCCTGGTATATGTCATCCCTATACTCATTCCAGTACTCGATCGTTTCTGTTTTAGACAGCCCAACTCCTGGAACATTCTTATACAACAGTGTACACTTATGTCATCAGTATAGCTATCACTGTTGGCAAAGTGATCTTCTTTATATTGACAGGTGAGCGTTCTCAGTATTTCAGATGTCAGCAGCACTTTATTAGTAATCATTTTCATCAATTTAAGAAACACGAGGACAACCTTTTTGAAGTGTCCTTTTCACATAGTCATACAATTTAAATCCGAGATCCGCAAAATGATGCCTATTTTACATGTTGTCCTTTTCTTAGAGATTCTCCTCCCTTTCAAAGATTATAATAATAATAATAATAATAATAATAATAATAATAATAGTTATTATTATTATTATTATTATTATTTTTATTTTCTTTGATTCTGGCGTTTACACATTTCCACCCAGGGACCTAAGGTTAGAAATGGCATCATGACACTGACAAAAAAATATTATTATTATTATTATCATCATCATCATTCGATTTCTGCTATGGACACACTACCTACCAAGTCTGCGGAAAGACCTAAGGCAGGTCGTGGTGTGTTGTTATATTACATTTCATGTTAATTTTTTTTTTTTTTTTTTTTCTCCGATGAAGTTGCTAGCGTTACATAGACAAAGTTCTCCTTAGTGTGTGTGCTGTACTTAATAAGACAATTTTCTGTATGTCTCTTAAGCTGGGGTTTCAGGGATTCTTTCAATGTGTTGTTTTGTTCCATTTTTATAATTCCAAGTGCACCTATTACCACTGGTATTATTCTTGTTTTCAATTTCCACATTTTTTCTATTTCAATTTCCAGGTCTTTGTATTTTGATAGTTTTTCAAATTCCTTGGTTGCTATGTTACAATCCGCTGGACAAGCCATATCAATTAGTAGGCAAGTTTTTTCTTTCTGGTTTTTGACAATAATGTCCGGCCTATTTGCTTCAATTTTTCTGTCTGTGTGGATGGTATAATCCCATAGAATGGTGACATCTTCTATTTCTGTAACCGGCGCTGGCCGATGTTCATACCAGTGTTTGCTTACACATTTTCCAAAGTGTTTGCACATTGTCCAGTGTAAGTATTGCCCCCACTCTATCGTGACGATTTTTATATTCATTTGGGGCAAGTATAGAACATCCTGAGATTAGATGGTCTATTGTTTCTTGGTATTTGTCACAGAACCTGCATTTTGGATCCACATTATTATGTATGATATTTGCCTGAAAATTCCTAGTGAAAAGACTCTTATTATTATTATTATTATTATTATTATTATTATTATTATTATTCTCGTCTTTGATTTCTGTTGTATACGAATTTTCTTCCAGGTGCAAACCAGAGACCTAGGTTCAGAAATGGCTTTCATGACATTTTCCCCTGATCATTTTGGGAAAAAAAAACGACAACCTAAGATCAAAAACATCGTCGCATTTCTCTCTCAAATGTTCAAATGTTGATTCTAGAATTAGAAGCACAGTTTCAAGCGCGCTGTTGTGAACACGACCCTAATGGTCATGTCCTAGTTTGATCAGTTCCCAAGCGAGGTCCTGTTTTTTCCATTTTCTTTTGTTTTCAACTTGTGGTGTATTGTTTACCACCAGGCAACTATTTGTTCCTTCTCTACGATTATCAGGTCCTGTCTTGTTTAGATTGTATTATTATTATTATTATTATTGTTATTGTTGTTGTTATTGTTATTATTATTGTTGTTGTTATTATTATTAGTAGTAGTAGTATTTTTTTTGTTTATGGTGTATACTCATTTCTTTCCGGGTCCCGGCCAGAGACCTAAGATCAGAAATAGAATCATGACATTTTCCAGTGAGCAGTTTTGAAAAGAAATCGCACATATTTTACATAGATAAAGCCCTTCGTAAGGTGTGGGCATTACTTGTAAGTACAATTTTTTTGTATTTCTTTAAGGCATGGACAACCAGGAATCCCTTCACATGAGTCTATTGGTATCTTTTTCAATCAGTCGGAGGGCTCCAACTACAACAGGAATTTTCATGTCCTCATGTGCCACATTTCTGAGATTTCGATTTTAAGGTCCTTGTATTTTGAAAATTTGTTTGACGATCTTAAAAGATACATTACAATCTGCATGGACTGCCATGTCAATAAGGAGGCAGATTTTGTCTTTGAGGTCTCTAATCATTATGTCTGGACGATTAGCTTGATTGTTATGTCTGTGTGTATTGTATAGACACATACAATTTTCACAGGTCGTATCTCTGTAATTGGGTATGGACGGTGTTCATACCAATTACTTGCAGTTTCCTTTCCGGAAAACGTGAAGATTTTTCAGTGTAGATATTGGCCCAATTTTTCATGCTGGATTTTATATTCAGTGGATGCTAACACTGTGAACCCTGACACAAGATGGTTAATTATTTTTGGATATTTATTACAGCATCTGAGTTTCGGGTCAACACAATTCGAGTAATAATAATCAACCTTTATAGAGTAGATCATCCCTCAATAACAGGGTAGCGCTATTATTATTATTATTTTCTTTGATTTCTGGCGTTTACACATTTCTTTCCGGGTCCTGCCCAGGGACCTAAGGTTAGAAATGGCATCATGACACTTTCCACTGACAAAAAAAAAAAAAAATTACATAGATAAAGCCCTTCGTAAAGGGTGGGCTGCACTTGTCAGAACAATTTTTTGTATCTCCTTGAGACATGGACTTCCAGGAATCCCTTCAATTAGTCTAGTGCAATCTTTTCCAACCAGTCCTAGGGCTCCAACTACAACAGGGATTGTTGATGTTCCCATATGCCACATTTTCGAGATTTCTATTTCAAGGTCCTTGTATTTTGACAGCTTTTTGAATATCTTCAAAAATACATTGCAGTCTGCAGGGACTGCCATATTAATAAGGAGACGCTTTTTTGTTTGTGGTCTTTAATAACAATATCTGGGCGGTTGGCCTTGATTGTTCTGTCAGTGTGTATTGTGTAGTCCCATAGAATTGTAACAGGTCCTATCTTCGTAACCGGGTCTGGTTGGTGTTCATACCAGTTTCTTTCAGTTTCCTTCCCGTAGAAGTTGCAGATTTTCCAGTGCAGATATTGACCCACTCTGTCATGTCGAGTTTTATATTCAGTGGGTGCCAATATCGTGCAACCTGATTATTATTATTATTATTATTATTATTATTATTATTATTATTATTATGATGATGATTGTGCTTGTCCCTCTCTTCTTATTGCAATATTTTGTTAAATTTTTTAAGCTCAAATCTTTAACGAATCGATAGAGGAATTTCTACGAATATTTAATTGTCCTACAACATACCATGATCTTATTCAATCGCCAACTGAAGAATTAAGATTAATCAGAAATTTTAAATAGGAAAATAGTTATCATTAGTATTTATTTAGTCACTAGCAGCATGGCCCGGCGTTGCCCGTGCTTGATTCAAAAATCGTACCACTCATACAGCAATTGCTATCACTTGACTTAAAATATTTTTGCCCTTCCTTGCCTTTAAACGAGTGCCCTTCGCCGTGCTGATGTTGCTACATGCCTTACTTCTTGCCTATCTCACACTGCGAATTTTTTCTAAGCTCTATATACTAAACATTAAATCTGTTACGAAAAAAGAACTAAACAAAATGAACACAAAACGATCAGCTTTAAAAAAAAAAGGACTCGTAACTGGAAAACCGAATGAAAAAAGATGCTAATACTTTTTCACACCAAACCCAGTTCTGCGGAATCAGAATCAACGTTGAGTTTAAGCAAGCGAATGAGCCAATTGGAGTAAAGTGTCATGCAGATTTAAATTTTTCCCACTTGTGACGAATGCAGTTATCGATTTTTTTTGCATGCTAGCATGCTAGTTAACATTCGTATCAGCCAGCTGTTGGCGCTCACGCTGACCAATAGAATCTTCCTGCCTATTCGTGGCAGCCAGCTATTGGCTCTCACTCTGGCCAGTAGAAAATTGCCTCAAACTACATGAAAACTGCTGTAGAAGCATGAACAAATCGATTATTTCCACTATCGATGTGAGTTGGGATATGAAAAGTCGGTCTTGGCTTTCCCGCTAACATGGAGCATGTGAATGTAAATTTTGGTGCAAATCCGTCAAAAATTGCGGGCGTGCATTCGTTACACACACACACACACACACACACACACACACACACACACACACAGAGGAGTGGGAAAGGTGTGAATCCTCTTCTTCTCCCTCCAGCTATGGCTAAATAGCAGGACAGACTGGGTTCTATAGCCTTGGATGGCAACTGGTCTAGGAGAAGGACAACTCTAAATTCAAAACCTGCGGAGGTCGTTTGGGGACCTTGTGCATCAGGTCTCTGCATTCAGACTTCACGAAACCTTCACCACTATAATCAAATCTCATGTGTTGTTGTCGGGCTGTAGGTTTCCTGGGAACTGATCTGCTTGACCCCCATACGTCGAACGTCGACTATATAAATATATATATATATATATATATATATATATATATATATATATATATATATATGCGCGTGTATTTCGGCAGCGTGTTTTCATTTAGTACTTATTCTCTATTTAACAATACCTTGATGATGACATGCTATGTCAAAAGTACTTGGAATAAATACAATATGAGACAACACGGTGTTTTCCTCTCACAAAAAAATGCTTATTTGCGAATATGAAATGATCTTATCAAAAACAAATAGACAAACGTGTCTAAATTATTTAACGATACCTCTCTGAATATATATATATATATATATATATATATATATATATATATATATATATATATATATATATATATATCTTTCCGACTGATGACACATCGATCGGGTTTCAGTTCCAGTTCCGGTTTGAAGCGATCGGATGTACAGCCACACTGATCAGCTGTGAAACAGCGAAGCAGTCCGTCTGCGGGTGACTATATATATATATATATATATATATATATATATATATAAAGAACAATGTAGGATATATAATCCGGCGTTCTTATAGATATTTTATTTTTACAAAATAGTGCTCAATGTAAATTTACAGAGCATTAATATTATAAATTAATTGACTTAAAATAAATCAATTAATTTATTATATATATATATATATATATATATATATATATATATATATATATATATATATATCAGAATGTTTGGGTTGAAACGGTTTTCAGGAATTTACCGTGTGTTGCACACAGGGATCTTTTTTCTAATCGAATATTATCGAGAAATCCTCTCTTTATCAAATCGATTACATCGAAGTTCTGTACATGAAACAGTCTATAAGGCTTCTATGGGAGTGCTAGTATGAAGCTATTAATCTTCGTAACAGAAGGTATGAGTGTATGTGGTTGTTCAACTCCGGATTAATCAAGATTAGCCGCTCTCTCCCAGACAAATTAATTAATGTACGTTCAGCATGATTGCCATAAAAACTACAAATGCTCGCTGTGGATGCTTAAAAAAACTCAAATGTCTCTGAGCAGCGTCTTCAAGAGCGATTAGCTAGCCATGGTATTCTGAGACTGATGGATGCTTAAATATACATGTAAATTTTACAATATTCAACATGGAATATTTGTGAGCGAAACAAGAAAGAAACATATTTTAATAAAAATCGGTATTTATTCCCCGGCTTTCTTTCCTGAAAGACATGAAGCAAAGACAATGAGATTCTTTCTTATTCAGACCAATTCATATCCACCACATTAAGTGACCTCTGCAAAGATACACATCTCCGGTTCCATTTCAAAACAACAAAGCGTTGTAATAAGAAATGAAATTTACTTTCTGAATATAAAACCAAATAAAAATTAGTTGGCTAAAAGTTATCGGATGATAATGAGAATCATAGAGAGACCATTTAATGTCGACAGTATGGAAAAATATAAAAAAAAAAATGGCATAAATAAATGAACAGAGAGAAATTCGATATGTGCACTTTATTCTTCGTTCTAGCTATGGAAAATAAAATGTCGATTTCTCGCCGTGTCTTTCCGAATGTTTTCAAAAGAACGAAGAGTAACCAGTCTTGGAAGAACAAAAGATTAAGCAGTCACGTACATTTAGTATAATGGATTTGGTGTTTATAATTTTGATATTTTTTCTTGCCTTCAATGAAATCATCTTCAAAATAAGAATGATGTAAAACGGAAAAAGAATTGTGAAGAAAAATGAATAGAAACAATTTTTTGAGATATTTTTTAACGGACAAATATATTCATCACCTTCTAGAAAAAATAATTTGGACAATAGATTTGATGTTGTTTCAATAAAGAAATTCTCGAAAAATATAACATTTGGTTTTCGAGGCAGAGAAACAAAGATAAAGAAAGAAAGCAAGGCAAAGGTATAGATTTTGAGGGCGAGGTAAATAAGTTGTTGTTAAAGAAAGAAAGAAATAAAGAAAGAAAGAAAGAAAGAAAGATTGGATGAAAGAATGAAAAAAGGAAGGAAGGAAGAAAGGAAGGAAGGGAGGGAGGGAGAAAAGAATAAAGAAAGCAAAGAAAAAATAATTAAAAAGAAGGAAAAAGAGGGGAAGATATAAGGAACAGTAGGAGAGAAGAAAATAAATGAATAATGGAGACGACAGGAAAGAAAAACGCAAAAAAGAGACGAGGAAATAAAGATAGAAAGAAAAGAATGAAAGGGAGAAGAGTAAACGAAGAAAGATTACAAAAAAAAAAAAAAAAAGGAAACAAAGAAAGAAAACGGAGGAAAGAAAAACGGAAATGAAATAAAAATGGAAGACAGAAAGAATGGACGAGAGGAGGAAAAACAGAAGGTGGAAAAGAAGGAAAAAAAAGAAAGAAAAAGAAAAAAATAACGTCAGTAAAGAAGTCAAAATAGAAAATAGAAACAAATGATGACAGTAGGAAAGAAAAGAATGAAAACCAAGAGAGAAAATGAGGAAAAATAAAAAGACGTAAAGAAAGGAAGGTAGGAAATCATGAGAACAAAGAAGAAAGAAAAGAATGAAATAGATATAGAAAGAAAGAAAGAAAGAAAGAAAGAAAAAAAAAGAAAGATAACAAAATGGAAATAACGTCGGAAAAAAAACCCAAATGGTAGAAAAGAAATAAAGAAATTAAGAAAAAAAAATGGAGATAGAGAGGTAGAAATACAGAAAGGGAGACAGAAATAGCGGGAGGAAAAACAGAAAAGAATAAATAATGAACAGAGGGAAAGACATGAAAAAGAAAGGAAGAAAAAAAAGGGAGCCAGAAGGAAAGAAAAAGAAATGAAATTTGAAAAAGAAGAATGAAAGAAAGACAAGGACCTAAAGTAAATAAAAAAGAGAAATTTGATAACGAAACCCGTGTACAATTCAGGAAATGTAAGGAAAAAATCTCAAGAATATTTAAAAAAAAAAGACATAAAAAATCAACCAAAATATTTTCTTGGCAAATGGCTATCTTTTGAAAAAGCTGAAAGAAAAGAAGGTTTTATAAAAAAGATAAATGGCAAAAAAAAAAAAAAAAAAATGGAAAGCGATGAAGTAAAGTACAATAATAGAAGATATCTCGTATGCAAAGATTCAAAAGAGGAAGCAATATTAAAAAAAGTAGGAATGAATTGAGGAAAGATAAAAGACAGGAAAAAATACCATAGAAAACACAAGAAGAAACGAGAAAGAACAAAAAAAAAAGCAAGAAAATGATAAACGGAAACACGTTTGAAAGAATAAATAACAAACAATTAAGACACCAAAAGATGATCAAAGAAAAAAAGACAGACAATTAGTAAGGGAAAACATAATAATAATTAACAGAAATAGAAGAAGGGTAGGGGGGACAGAGAAGAAATAACAAGTAGTGGCAGAATGGAACAAAAAATTCATATCAAACAGATAATAGAAAATTACAATTTATAAAGATGGAAAGGTCAAGTGCACAAAAAAAAATAATTAAAAAAAAAACATAAAAAACACGAACCTCTCAATTTAAAAACAGTGACCATACATTTTTCACCCAGCTATTTTTCCTTTTAAGTAATAAGAATATTAAAGCGTTTGGATAGCTTCAGAAAGAAAAAAAAGCGCAAAATTGTAAAGCAAAAAGCGATAAAAATGGCAATCAAGAATTAAAGCAACGAAACACACTTGATAAGATTACAAAGACCTACTAGAATTACTAAGAAAAGATGATTTATTTCGGAAATATATTAAAATTATATAAAACGATTATTAGCAGCAAACATACGCCTGGATACGGATGGCAAAGAAATTGACGAAGTTGAAAAACAGAAAAAGACGTAAGAAAAGAAACGATTTTTCAGTCGATTTAATTATCCAAAGCAAAAAAGCAATTGAAAGTGGACTGGAAATCATACCAATCTATATTATAGGTGGCTACCGTTGTATTCATATGTAAATTTCCACCTTATAAATATCAGTTGATACAGCTGGAGGCTAAACAAATTCTAACCTTTTAGCTGTGATCTGTATTCTTTGAATATTAGCCCAAGTACCCCCCACCTCTTTCTCTCCGGGCAGTACCTCTCCGTCGGTAGGGGTGGGGGGTGAATTTATTGCCTTGTATTACATGTGGCTATGACGTGAACGCTCTGGTAAATACCACAAAACTTTGACTGGGAGTTGTATCCTTTGAATATTAGCACAAGAGCCAGATGGCTTTTTTTTTCTCTCTCAGTGCCTCTTATTGGGAGTGGGTTGGGTTTGTTGCTCAGTACCTGAGGTATCACTGAAAGAAGAACTGCCGGGGTGGATCTTGGAGCTTTTTGCACGGTATGGCCGTTGAATCCATTTTAAATCTTGAATCTGTGTCACATCTGGTTGTGACGTGGGCGGCCTGGTAAATACCACAAATCCTAACTTTTGGCTCGGGTTTATATTCTTTGAATATTAGCCTAAGAGCGAGGGGACTTTCCAACCATGCAGTATCTTTTCCTCGGGAGAGATCTGGGTTTATTGCCCAATGCCTGAGGCGTCCCTGAAACGAGAGGTTCCGGGGTGCGCCTTGGGATTTCTTTCACTCTATACCCATTGGACGTACTTTAAACCTTCAACTTGTGACACACCAGGTCGCAGCATGTGCGTCCTGGTAAATATCATAAATGCTAACCTTGAAGACGAATTTAGTAGGGAAATATTAGTAAATACATTAACTAATTATAGTTCACAACACGTACAATCTTAACTGACACCGTGTTGAGTATTTCCACAAAGAGGAAACTGCATTAATTCCTAGAGGACAACGAGAAAAAAGGAATAACGACAATTGTAAGAAGAACGAATTAATATTATTAACAGCCAACGAAAAATAAATATTTATAAAGAAAAATAAATATTTATATTTAATTTTATTTATTCTTATTTTATTTTTAGTTTTAATTTTTAATTTTCAATTTTTCATTTTTAAATTCATAATTTTTAATTAATTTTTTAATTATTATTTTTAATGCTAATTACGTTTCAATTTTTATATATTACTATTAAATAAATATATTCACCTTTTAATAAGAACAGTTAATCTCCATTTTATATGTTATTTTTAAATTATTTAAATATAATTATTCCCCACTCATATATGTAATTTTTTAATTTTCTTTTTTTGCATACATGTATAAATCCCGTTTATTTTTACTGCCAAATATAATTTTCAAATTTTTAAAATAAAAAAAGAGAAACTGTAATTACAAAACAATGTATAAATACGCAAACATTGGTATATCCAGATATATTGTAATTAAAATTTGTGTAACAGACAGTATACTTACAGCTGAAGATTGTGTTGTGCATGAAACTCAGAGCCCGGCTAGCGATGAGGGATTCTATGTATATTTATCAATATATCCTTAATAGCTCTGAAAATTCACTAACTATATTTTAAGGTGAACATTTTGCAATGTCTACAAATGACTGTAAGCTCATTTCACTGATTTAATAGATTATTAATTTAAAAAAAAATAATAAAGTATAGCTTTTGATTAAGATACAAGGGATATGGGTCATTTAAGGACTTATATATTCTCATTTTTATTAACATTGTCCATTTTACTGTGGGCGTTTTATTGATTTCTTTTAAATTCCAAAAATATTTAGATAGGGATTTTCAGTTACGGTGCATATTGTTGTTAATGTAAGAAATATGCTGGTACCAAATTAATTTAAAAGATTTTTTTTGTGCTACCAATATAAACTTTTTTAATACCTGGGTTTTTACTAGATGAAATAGTGCATTGATAAAAAATAGATTCAGTAAGGCTTTTATTTTCCAATGAACACTTTACAGGGTTCTACAAATGCATACTTCATAATGGAAATTATTGATTTCCGGTTTTTATTTAGGTTTAAATGTTTATTTAAAATTTTATTATTGTTGTTTTATAATTTTTTCTAGATGAATTTTCACAAAAGTCTATGCATTACAATTGTACATCCATTAGTTTATTATATATTATGGTACATGTAATATTCATTTAATTCCTTGATTTTTAATTTTAAATTACTTAGTATTAAGAAGACATAATGAATAAAGTGTGAATTGTATTTTGGTTCAAAAATATATAAAAATATTTCGATCATACCAAATGTCCTTTTAAGATAGTTCTAAAATAAATGTTAATTTTTTTTTTATAAAAACAAAAATTAACCGTTTGTCAGAGATATACATATTTCTAGGACTATTTCTTCGTAATTTACATGTATACTTTTTGCCGAAAGTAAGGTTCGAGCCGTCAATATGACAGTTTCCGAGACATGTATGAATACCACACATCCCCCTAAATCTAACCTATATTTTTAACTTTTCTAATTTAGCGTTGACTTTCCTTATGATTAGTTAAAAGAGACACACCCATGAGATCTAAAGATCTGAATCCCCCCTCCATATTAACTCTTTAATAAGCAAATATATTGTTTTCTATTTTCAAATGTAAATAATTTTCATCAAAGTTACCGAACATTGCCTGATGACGAGATAAAGATATTAAGTCTCTAAACAAAAAATTCCGTCCTCAAGCGAATTTTAGAGTAACTTTTAAAATTCGCTTGAGGATGAAATGGAACTAATGTCTTTAATTTAATTACAAAATTAAATTAGGAGCTATCAGCTTCCATTTTTGAAACATGATTAGAACTGTGTAGCGAAAAAAAACATATTTTAAATAAATTAATTTATAATATTAATGCTCTGTAAATTTACTTTGAGCACTATTTTGTAAAAATAAAAATATCTATAAGAACACCGGATTATATATCTTACTGTTCTTTATATATATATATATATATATATATATGTGTGTGTGTGTGTGTGTGTGTGTGTGTGTGTGTGTGAAAAGTGAGTGAAAAGTGTGTGTATATAAATATAAACATGTAATATATTATATATATTATATGCGCGGTACTTATTAGAAAGCGCTCAATTATACACAGATTCCACCACACGTATATACGTGCATGCGTGGAAATATTATTCAGCGAAAGAATAGAAAAATGCTCTGATTGCTGACATGTATACATTCACGAGACATTCACGAGAAATTTTCGCTACACTTCCGATCTTTGAATTTCAACATACAAATGCGTATGTATAGAGACAACAGCACACATATACATACATATGTCAAATCCCATACTGTCCACATATGTTTATGTATGTATGAGCCCCGGCGGACGAGCGAGTGTTTATGTGTGTACCTCAACGGGTGTACGGACATGCATCTATGTTTGCGTTAGCACGATGACATCACGACGACGATTCGCCCCACCCCCATAACAACACCAATACACGCAATCTACATAAATCGAAATTTTTAAAAAATTAATCAGTTTGTCTGGCGATCGCAAAAGCGTGAAACTCAGGGTCACAAACTCACATCAATCGAACCATATATATATATATATATGTCAAGATAGGACATCTAACGTAGACCTGTTTAACAGGTGTAATATTGGAGGAATCGAGACTTTTATTATACAGTCTCAGTTACGCTAGACTGGTCATGACTTGAGAATGTTTGATGACAGGATACCCAAGATCCTAATGTACAGCCAGTTAGATCGGGGCAACAGGAATGTAGGACGCCCATGGCTAAGATACAAAGACAAGCTGAAAAGCAACTTGTCAGCCGTTAATATACCACAAAACACCCTTGAGCGCTTAGCTTTGGAGCGGGTAGAATGGAGATCAACGTGTTTTAGTGGACTCAGCAATTTTCAATCTGCTTATCTGAATCAACTTCAAGAAGCGAGAGCAAGATCTAAAAGGTCAACCAATCTAACAATGATCTCATCTCACAATTCTCACACCTGCTCCATATGAGACGTCCTTTGTAAATCACTATCGGATCTTAAATGGCACTTAAGATTATCGCATAATCTTTCATAACTGAATCAATAAGCTGGCAAATCCTCATACGTCGAAACCGACGGGAGAGTCCATTATATATATATATATATATATATATATGTGTGTGTGTGTGTGTGTGTGTGTGTTTGTGTGTGTGTGTGTGTGTGTGTGTGTGTGTGTGTGTGTGTGTGTATTATATAATTATACTAGGTTGGTAAAAAACTCGGATAGCACAATTTGAAAATATAACAAAACAATTTGGTATCCGTGAAAAAAAAATTGGAAAAGAAAGAAAGAACTAGAAACGTCCGAACAGGATGAAACAAATTTGTCCAGTGCCCTGAATTTCCAGAAAAACCAAGCCAATAATTAAGCTAAAACGTAAAGTGCTCAATACGTAGAGCAAAGGAATAAAATAATCCTAAAGAGCCACGAACTATCTAACTAGGTTTCACCTAAATGGATCTTCAGGGTGTGCTGTCCAGAAAGTAAATGACACGGAACATATTTATTGATAAAACCTCTTAGCCTGAAGTGAAACCTATGTAGGTAGTTCCTGGCTCTTTAGGATTACACACACACACACACACACACACATATATATATATATATATATATATATATATATATATATATATATATATAATCGATTCTCTCCCGTCGAATTCGATCAGTTCCTAGGAAAGCGAAGCCCGACAACAGCACAAGAGATTTGATTATAGTGGTGAAGGTTTCGTGCAGGACCATCCACACTTTTTGAAGGGCCGAATTCAAAGACCTGGTGCACTAACGACCCTCCGCAGGTTTTGAATTCAGAGTTGTCCTTCTCGTAGACCAGTTGCCATCCAAGGCTATAGAACGCAGTCTGTCCTGCTATTTACCCATAGCTGGAGGGAGAAGAAGAGGATTCACACCTTTCCCAAGGCTATTAGCATGTAAGTGAATGCAATGGATTCGACTGGAATTCGAACTCTGCTCTGCGATTCCTCAATCCAAGCCGCTATCCATTACTCCTCACACACACACACACACACACACACACACACACACACATATATATATATATATATATATATATATGTGGGGATTATCTGAGATAGAGCTTTTGTAGTTGCATTAAGTTTAGAAATAGTGATTCCAGAAACTATATTGGGAGGAAACCGCATGCATTCAGATAGAAAATAAATAGAATAAGTATAAAATGAATAGAAAGCGGGTGTAAGACAATGATGTGTCTGCTTACCGGACATTTTAAACCTATACTGTGTGGCCATTGTGAGAGGATTAGAAGTCCTATCACGTTTCTTTATTGACGGCCACAAACTTAACATTGAACATGTAAGCAGCAATTAACTTTTAGAGAAAGCTGAAACAAAAGGACTTTATTACTTTACGTCAGAAATAGAATTTCTAGGGCGCATAATGAGGAAAGGAGGATTGGAAAATTCGACATTCACAAGATATATTGAAGGGAAAAGTATAGATTAAAACAGCGAATAACCTAATTTGTATAAATGTATGGCAAAGCAGGGTGTAGTAAAGATAGAAAACGCATAAAATTATGAAGAACTACAAAAGACAGGATATTGTGGCGAGCCATGATGTCCAACTTCCTAAGGAACTTGGCACGTAGTAGAAGAAGTCTTGATTTAAAGAGAGCATTGTAATGTCAGTATTAATCCAAAAATCCGCATTCTCTCTCTCCCCCCGTATATATATATATATATATATATATATATATATATATATATATATATATATATATATATATATATATATATATAGAACAGAGGATGTCTGTGTGTCTGCCTGTGTGTCTGTCTGTTTGATACCTTTTCACTCGAGATCTATCCAACCGATTTTGACAAAACCTGATGTAAACATTGTACAATGTAAGAGATAGGTTCTTAGCGTAAAAAATCAACCATTTTAAAACAATCAATAATCGATAAAGTCGATCAAAATCGAGAAACTCAACTTCTTTCCTCCGATTTCGTTCAAATTTGGTATGTAGATTAGTTATATCATCCTGAGCTCAACGATAGTTCATTTTTTTCTACGCCACTGTGTTTAGCGAAAAACCGCAGAAAACGAAAAATCGTTTTCAATACAAATCGATTTTAACAAAAGCTTTTAACTAAAAATTCCCTCAATTTACAAGCAATCTAATACAAACTTTACTTATTTGTAGTCAACAATAACTTGATTGTTTAACAGTCATTTAACTTGATAATTGAGTCTACCCATAGAGCGAAAACCCGCGTAAATAGCGAAAAATGGCGATTTTTACTGATCTCTTTCTTATTTTGCGTTGATCTTTCAACCAATTTTCATCAAACTTAACAATTGATTTATAAATATATCCTCTTCTACATTCCTGGTAGCACACTGACAAATTGAATTTCAAAAACTCCAAAATAATTGTGGTCCCAAGTGCATCTTCATGTTGCCTGTTTTACCCCTTTATGTCCTCGGCTAACTTCGATTGAATAAATGCAGTCTAATTCTGTTATATTAGTAACTGCATTAATTCATAATGTTTTTAATGAAAGTATTTTAAAATAATTGAAGAAGATAGATTCTGTTACATCTAAACATGATGCTGTTTTTGTTCCATTCTAATTGAACACCTTTTCTGATCAACCAGCTGGGTATGACTGCCAGAATATATATAGAAATTAGAATTGAAATGTGTACTACACACACGGCCGCACAAAAAAAGCTTGGCAAAATATTCTCTTCCTGAATCCAAAGCTTTTCACGGCAATGCTATTTATTTGCATTTCTGAAATAGTAGCACTTTCGCTGAGCTCACAGCCTGACGGACAGTTGTTATCTGTTTCCAGCCAACTTAATCGCATTGAAATAAAGTAATTTATCTGATTATGAGTCGAACAACCTTTTACTGCAGTCGTATTTATTAAAGTATTAGTATATTGTCTGGCTCAGTATCCTCGTGGGTACATTGGCATCGTAATCCTGCGTTAGCCACGGATAAGCTTTGTATATAACCGCATTTTTGCGCTTAGCATCGTAATAATCAGGGAAATATGTAAAAGTAGCCTGATAATGCATATAATCGATTCTTTCGAAACGGACGCATATATTAAAAACGCAAAAAAAAAAAAAAAAAAAAATTATTTGTATGATGCAGATATTCATCTATAACGTTTTTTATCCAGACTATTTATGCTTTAGATTTTAGAGAGAAAGGCGCCTCATAAAACAGGTTTTCAAAATTGTTACGTCAACTAAAATGAATAACCTTCTTTGGATATAGATATACATAAAATAATAAAAAAAAAATAACTTAGATTTAATTTGATATATATTATTGTCCAGTATATCGTGTATATATATATATATATATATATATATATATATATATATATATATATATATATATATACTTATTTATTAAACGCAGATTGTGTGTGTGTGTGTCTGTACGTTTTATATATGGGATCGGATTTTCTACATTTTTCAACCGATTTCAACAAAACTTCACAGGACTACGTAAAATTACCTTGCGGTGGTTCTGACAGCGCCCAAAATTGGAAAACACAATTTTTTTTGCACGAAATCAATTTTAAAACACGATTAAGAGGCATCGTGAGAATGAAAGGGGGACAACTCATATCGAGTTATACTTATTATGAAATCCAGGTTGTTTGTGTGTGTGTTTTCGGTTATATATGGAATCGGATTTCCTACATTTTTCAACCGATTTCAACAAAACTTCATTTTCTTTTGGCAGGTAGTGTTTCTTATTGTCTTGCACACCTTTTTCTTTATTTTCACATTCAGAATGCTTTAAAAATTCCATTTACAAGACAATTGTTTATAATAAAATTCTATTCAATCGGTAGACTCATAACGATTGAAAACAATGTTTTTGTTTGAGCTTGACCAATTCGTAAAAAAAAACAAAACAAACAAAACAAAACAAAAACTAATTAAGACATGCCTGTCCGTCAACCTTAAACAATAATCTTTGTCAATTTTATTTTTCAGTCTTTATGATGGTCTTAAGTAAGTAATTCATCGAGTCTAGAAGAAACCTCAACAGAATTCAGAAAGCACTGGACGGCTGTTTCGCCCTATATTTGGGACTCATCATCAGTGCGCATTCACTACTGATACTTGAAAGCCGAGCAGTAACGATAGGAGACAAACGCCATACCAACTGTAACGACGGGACTCGGTGACGAAGAGGTAACGAATTAGACTCCATATAGCGCCGTTTGATCACATATTCTATTTATTTTTATTTGTAGTGATGTTCCTTTTAACAAGCAGCCTATAGGGTTATTCTTGATTTACCGCCTGCGTCGTCAGAGTAAATTCCACTTCCACACACGCATATACACACTTGGACGCACACATACACTCATATTGTTCTGGGTCTCTTATCACCACTTTGGTCAAGCTGGGTTCTGTTTGTGGGGATGGTGATGATGATATTTGTAAAATTACCATGTTGATGCATATTCATTTTATTCCGAGTACTTCCGACACAGCACAATATCATCATCAGGCTCTTGTGTTTTCTAAGACAAAATGGTTGCGTTCATCATTTTTCTAAAATAAAATTGTGCTCATCTAAAAATTAAATTTTTACTTGTGAAGTGAAAATCTATACAATTTTTAAATTTTATGATGTAAATACACAACACACGTCAAGGGAGACAACTAAGTTATCGAAATGGCAATTTCCTTTCTTTCTTTAAAAAGGAGGCTAAGAAACGTTTCGGTAATTACGAGAATATCCTATTATAAATAAATAGAAAAAAAAATTTGTTTAAATTATTTAATGAGACATGTTTTAATGAAAACATGCTGCCAAAATATACGCAATATATATATATATATATATATATATATATATATATATATATATATATATATATATATTTTGTGTGTCTGTCTGTATGTAATAGTTTAACTGTTGGGTAATAAACAAAATGAATAACGGTAAAAATTAAATAATTTTGTACATGGATTAATTTAAGTTTCAGCATTCTATATATAAAATTGACTCGATTTGATCGAATAGTGTTTCAGTTAACTATAGTTGTGACACTGGACCAAACTAGGATAAGCTTAGCAAAAAAAAAAACAAACAAAAAAAAACAACATTTTCCTTAAGGAAAGAAAGAGCTCAAGGTAAAATGCCGGGTAAGATTTCAAAAGAGACCTAACATGAGGATAATAATAAATGCTGTGTCTAAAAGAGAAATCACTAATCAGTTATGTGTCATGCGTGATTCACCCTTAAGCACATAACTTAGGCGATGACTAACAAGGCAGATTTTTTCCCACAATAGTTTGCCATTTCTTTCTGCCGTAGACCAGTTGCCATCCAAGGCTATAGAACCCAGTTTATCCTGCTATTTACCCATAGCTGGCGGGGAGAAGAAGAAGATTTCCCAAGGGTATTAGCACGTAAATGAATATAATGGATTCGAGTGGAATTTGAACTCGGCTCCCCGATTTCTCAATCCAACACCTCTATCCATTACTAATATACAAATATTGTATGACAGTGATTTCTAAGGGATTTTGAAAATATTAATTTTTATTTGTATCTCTGGATTGAGAAGTTATCATTATTTACATTATTTTCTCTGTGATGTTTCCCTCATCTTTTTGTTATATGCCCAAAGTTTGGGGCCTTTTGATCGCAATTCTTCTGTAGCTGTTTATCCCACAAGAAAATACCTTCGTTGATTAAAGTCTTGGTTTGTGAATTTGATCACATAGTAAAAGTGCAGTTGCTGGCCTCAGTAGAAACAATACTAGCAATAACTGAACAGTACTGAAAGAACTTAGCGAGTTACCTTTGGATATGATCAATA
>CAHIKZ030000267.1:730000-812500 GCA_903632075.3 Acanthosepion pharaonis | reverse complement strand
CCAAAATTATACATTCTCTCTTTTTTTTTTTTAATGTAAATATTTGCATGTTTCTACGGAAGGATCTTTCAATAAGGGATAAGTCAGAAGAAAGTAATACACCCCCACGCGTATAGGCATATTTACATAGATAAAGACATAAGTAGATATATCTTTGGAGTTTTATAAAATCATACATATATGCGTATAATATATATATATATATATATATATATATATATATATATATATATATATATATATATATCTCTCTCTAACTATACATACATATGCATATATATATACATACATATAATTCATATATTTATATCAATTTCTAAGTGTAGTATATATATATATATATATATATATATATATATATATATATATATATATATATATATGTATATATGTATATATATATATATATGCAATTTTATATGTATTATTATTTATATATAGCAAAATACTGTCATAAAAAACATTATTATTTTTTTTTTTTTTTAATTTGCAACATTTTTGTTTATATATATATATATATATATATATATATATATATATATTCCCTCATGAACTATACATACATATTCATATATATACATACATATAATTCATATATTTATATCAATTTCTAAGTGTATATATATATATATATATATATATATATATATATATATATATATATATATATGTATATATGTATATATGTATGTATATATATATATGCAATTTTTATATGTATTATTATTTATATATAGCAAAATACTGTCATAAAAATATTATTTTTATTTTTTTTTTAATTTAACTTTTTGTTTCTATATATATATATATATATATATATATGTATATATATATATATATAGAATTTATATATCATATATACGCGTTACCCATTGGAAAGCGTTCAATATCAGTGATAGAGTTAACATATTTAGTTGGATTGATGTGAGTTAGTAACACTGGAATTCACTGTATTTGTGATCGTCAGACAAACTGATTAGTTTTGAAATTTCAGATTTATTTATGGTTGCCTATATCGGTGTTTTATGGCAGTGAGAGGGAAAATTGTCGTAGGTACGCCACTCATACATAGGCAGACACACATACCCGCACATTAACGCATAGCAGCTCACACAAAAATAAACATATATGAACAGTTTGGGATTGGGCGTATATGCGCATTCATGCGTCGTTGCGTGCATACATACACAGTTGTTCGCTGTATTCAATTCTTGAATTGTTTAGTGATTTTTTTTTTCCAAATGGCGTTGTCAACTTATAGATCGTTCATCTATTTTGTTCGCGTATTTCTTTTCTAACGCACAAATATATATAAGACGGTGGAGTAAAGGATAGCGGCTTGGATTGTGGAATCGGAGAGCCGAGTTCGAATTCCAGTCGAATCCATTACATTCACTTACGTGGTAATACCCCTAGAAAAGGTGTGAATCCTCCTCTTCTCCCTCCAACTATGGGTAAATAACAGGACAGACTGAGTTCTATAGCCTTGGATGGCAACTTGTCTAGGAGAAGGAAAACTCTGAATTCAAAAACCTGTAGAGGGTCGTTTGGGGACCTTGTGGCACGTAGTGCACCAGGTCTCTGTATTCGGCCTTTCAAAAAGTGTGCACGTAACCTTCACCACTGTAATCAAATCTCATGGGCTATACATCCGGGTTTGGGGACCGCTTGTGAATTCCAAATTGCCATGAATCTCCAATATTGGAGACGGCTCAACCCACCTCGGGTGAATGCTGTTACAAGAACAAGAGATAGAGAACACATATATATATATATATATATATATATATATATATATATACTTAGGAATCCATATACATATACAAAGAATCATCCCCCTATGGGTTATTTCTTAGAGCAAAGATCATATATAAAGAAGGCGCTGAAAATTACTCGGGTTTCCAAAAAATATTCTATTTTGTTATTTTTGTAGGATCATCGAGAATGTAAATAATAATTTTAAAGGAGATCCAATAAAGCCGAAATCCTGTTGTAAAACCAATGCAGTATTTTGTAATATTTTCACCAATACGGTATAATTATTTTTCTCTTTCAAAATATAATCCTTTTTGCCCACTTTGAAATACGTGGATAAAAACGGGAAGCAATAATTTTATAAGGAAAAATTTAAAAAAAAAATTCCTTTGAAATATCGTTAAAAATATTTTTAACGTTTTTCCCCATTCAGGTTTAAGTGCAAAAGTTGTTTATGGATATTTCTTAAACAGATGTTATTCAGCCAAAGGTCAACAGCAAGGAAATTATTGATTATGTGGAGGGATTGACCTAATATCTTCGAAGGAGAAGAATTCGTAAATCTCTCAGTTTTGATAGAGTCTACTTTGCACGCGTGATCTGTACGAGTGGTATCACTAATTTCGCTGGTCAGGATCTCGGGGGAAAATATATATTTACATCCGCTCCCATGATGCCTGGCATTGTCATGGGGAAACAGTACACCATAACGATTAACCAATGCTGGCTCCTTTTGTTCCAGGGCCTGATGCACATATTTTAACAGCTGTGAAGTTCCGCAGTGATGGTTTGGCCCGTTGCTAAAAGCTCACCGTGCACGACTTGTCAACTCGTCCACCAGATACAGAACATGATTTTGCGTGGGTGTGGAGATGGTCTTCTGGTGTGAGGAACAGGTCCCCGAGCTGACAACCAATGTCTGGCACGCTTGTCAGGCCCATACAGGACCCACTGACTGTCGCTAGTAGCACGCATATGTGTAGGTTGCAGTGCAGAGAATGCAACGACAACAAGCTGTAACTTGTTGCTTGTTGGCTTCCTATAGCATGTCGGGCGCACTATCGCTCAAATTATACGCCTTTCCTATGCTATGCAGGAGGATTTTGAGTGTTTTACCAGAAACCTGGAAGCGTTAGGCAAGCTTACCTCTATGGCCGCCTGCATGGCCTCATCACCCAGTACCATAATTTGGTTTATCTCAAAGGAACAGATCTTTCAACCTGAACTTCTGGAATCACCCTTTTTTATAATCTCAAATATCTACTTAGAGGTTAATGGTGTCAAACAACCTATAAAGTTCCTCATACAACATATTCATAGTTTAACGAATAATATGGGGATTTTGACGAGATGTAATGGTTAATAATTTATTACGACTGAGTAGTGAGTTCGATCCTAACTGGTTACTCTGCACTTTCGGACTTGTGTCACATCTAAAGCTACGCTTAGTAAATAATATGGTCACTTCGACGTGGTGCAATTGTTAGACATCTTGTTTTGTTAGATCAATTATGACAGGAAAATGAGTTCGATCATTACAGGATGCACCATGATTTCGGCCTTGTGCTACATCAAAGGTACGCATAGAAAACATTCATAATTTAACAAAATATATTTTGGACAAACGATTCCAAATTTGAACCTTTTTGGTAGGAAGAGGAACACGGAGAAAGACTAAAAAATCAAAAACAAATACACAGTAGTTACTGACATTTTGTCTTTTGCTTAAAAAATACAAAAATATATTTTAAGGTATCTTTTTTTAAAGAAATCTAGAGTGGCCCTAAACATTTATTGCCTGTAGTGTAACATTTATCCAACGCACTTCGTCCTATCATGGATTTTAACAAGGTAAATGTATTTTATTTTGAAACCAGTATTTTTAAACAGATGCAAAAAAATATTTTTCTAGAATTTTTAAATTTAACAAGACTCAAATATACACCGGACTAAGTGATACTCAAGGTTAATTATTGAAGATGCTAAGTGAAATAATTTAATAACAAATAAACGAATGTCTATAAAGAGGACGAAATCAGTCAGCTTAAAAAAGTTTTCCTTTTCTCTTTATTCATATTTTTTCATAGATATATTTTAGTTATCAACTTTTACACTCAAATATATATGTATTTTTTTTTTTTTTTTTTTGTGTGTGTATGTGTCAACAAGAGGCGTTCCGGGTGTAATTTTTCCTATTTATTTCAACTGAACATATATTTTATATGTTCAGTGGAAATAAATACAAGGAGCATAATAACATTACATGCAACAAGTTTTCAGGTATGTTTTTGCAGAGTTTCACAACAGCGATTACCTTGTCAGGAGAATTCTGTTTCTAATGTTGACTTCCATCAACCCAAATAATGATTATCTCTTTCTCTTTTCCACACCGAAATTATCCATACCTATATATATATATATATATATATATATATATATATATATATATATATAGTCTACATATTTTGTATATTTAACTAAAAATAATAATATGGATAATAGAATATGTTTTCATGTAATATGATTATTTTTGAAACCCACAGTATATAGTGACGAGAGAAAGATTTTATGGTTAATTCCTAAATATGGACACAAATTTTAAGTGTAAAAAATATATTAATTTTTCTTAAGTATGTCTATTTCATATTGTGATTTGTCACGGATATAAATCCATTAACAAGTCAGTAAAATATATTGAAGAATAAAATAAATTGGTGTTGCAAACGATCCATGACAAATACATATTCATAAATACGTTATTATTATTTTTTTTTAACAGTATCAATTACATTTTACCGGGCTGAATGTTCGAGAAATTTCGTAGAAAATATGCGTTCCCCGACAGGAATCGAACCTGTGTCCTATACTTTAAGGTACGTTTCGTGAGCAGATAAGATCGTTCGGGAAAGTTATCCAAAGATTTGTTGTTTATAAAAAGTAATTTGGACGTGTCTATCCAGACGTGTTTCTGTAGCTAAATGGTATAGCGTGTCTGATTAATTGACGGGTTTGTCTATGACGCAGGTTCAATTCCTGTTGGAGTAACAGGCATTTTCTACGAAATGTTTCGAACATTCAAACCGGTAAAATGTAATTAATACTGTTTTTTTTTTCAATAGAGTACTTAATGAGATGTTGTTGGACTTAAAGGTTATTAAACTTTAATGTTATATCTTTTGTTTGCGTATAATATTAGTGTTGGGTTATACAATTTTTAGTCGTTATGAATATTTTTTATCTACGATTTAGCTCTGATGAGAGAGGACCGAAAAACCAGTTTCGCTGTTTTAATCGTTATATTTCGGTATTACCAATTTACAGTAATATATATATATATATATATATATATTTGTCAATGTACTTTTGATGAGTCCGTTGTTATTTCCCCAATAATTCTTTTGAATATCATATATCCTATCACGTGTGTTATTCCATTTGTATGTAAATGCTTTATTTATGTTCCGATTAGGACGATCCTTGGTGTGAGGTAATGATTTTCGACGTTATTCTGACTGAATAGTTCTGTTAAGTAATGAGTTTTCTACTCTTTAGTCTCGTCTGCCACAAATTCACCGTTCAATTATCTAACAAGTGTTGTCAGGTCGTAAAATCAAGTAACCTAACCAATAAACTAAATTTGAATAACTTATCATATGATTTGCAAATGATGTCTAGAGTTGCGCGCCACAAGTCCGCTTTGTTTGCTCTCCGATGATGCATCGTTTCCGACTCTGAGAAATACGAGTGAGTAATAAAATTATGTTCGTGGAATTGTCGTAAAATGGTAAAAATATTATAATTTCTACTCTTTGCTAGATTTTCAATAAATAAACTACTGAAAATAACTACAGTGTCTCGGTTTACTCCTAAGCTTTGTTCTAAATGCTAAGTTGGTTTCAACTTTCAGGGCAGAAAATGGTAATGTTAATTGTAATATACGCCGTTTCCTTGCAAGTAAACATTCGGTATTTATTGACCGAGCAACTTGTACTACTGTCGGTGGAAAGTTGTAAAATATTTCTCTTAAAACAACTTTTCAGGAAAATAGGTTTCTCAAGTCCAGTAGCTGTTATCGCTCTTTCCAGTACATATGGAGGCTACCTTCCTAACCTTTTTCAGGGAAAATAGGTTTCTCAAGTCCAGTAGCTGTTATCGCTCTTTCCAGTACAGATGGAGGCTACCTTCCTAACCTTTTCAGGGAAAATAGGTTTCTCAAGTCCAGTAGCTGTTATCGCTCTTTCCAGTACAGATGGAGTCTACCTTCCTAACCTTTTCAGGGAAAATAGGTTTCTCAAGTCCAGTAGCTGTTATCGCTCTTTCCAGTACAGATGGAGGCTACCTTCCTAACCTTTTCAGGGGAAAATAGCTTTCTCAAGTCCAGTAGCTGTTATCGCTCTTTCCAGTACAGATGGAGTCTACCTTCCTAACCTTTTCAGGGAAAATAGGTTTCTCAAGTCCAGTAGCTGTTATCGCTCTTTCCAGTACAGATGGAGGCTACCTTCCTAACCTTTTCAGGGAAAATAGGTTTCTCAAGTCCAGTAGCTGTTATCGCTCTTTCCAGTACAGATGGAGGCTACCTTTTTAACCTTTTCAGGGAAAATAGTTTTCTCAAGTCCAGTAGCTGTTATCGCTCTTTCCAGTACAGATGGAGGCTACCTTCCTAACCTTTTCAGGGAAATAGATTTCTCAAGTCCAGTAGCTGTTATCGCTCTTTCCAGTACAGATGGAGGCTACCTTCCTAACCTTTTCAGGGAAAATAGGTTTCTCAAGTCCAGTAGCTGTTATCGCTCTTTCCAGTGCAGATGGAGGCTACGTTCCTAACCTTTTCAGGGAAAATAGGTTTCTTAAGTCCAGTAGCTGTTATCGCTCTTTCCAGTACAGATGGAGGCTACCTTCCTAACCTTTTCAGGGAAAATAGGTTTCTCAAGTCCAGTAGCTGTTATCGCTCTTTCCAGTACAGATGGAGGCTACCTTCCTAACCTTTTCAGGCAAAATAGCTTTCTCAAGTCCAGTAGCTGTTATCCTTCTTTCCTGTACTGATAGGGACTCCTTATCAACTTTCTATTCTACTGGGAAATGTCAGCATCTTATGTTATTACTTTCTCTTCGAATTACGTGTGACATTTATTTTAGCTGCTGCTATTGCTGAAAGTCCTCAAGTAATGTGGTTTCTGTTATTTGCTACAGTTCTTCGGGATTCTGCACCGCCAGTCATACAAGGATCGAAGTAGAGTGGCCTCTGCCAAGACTCATGGGCTACCCTCGTTCAAAGCCATTTTAACAATTGATCTTAGGATGTATTTGCATACAACAGGCAGTTTAGATATTTCTGAACGAGTTTCACGTCAAGCATGGCATCCATATGAACAATTCAATCTGACGACAGTATTTAAGAACATGAGTTGATTGGTTTGGTTTGTTTTGTTTTACGGCATATAAACCTCAATGGGTTCTTTAATGCCGACAAAATTTATTTTGCTGGTAATATGTTTTTCTTCAAAAAACTATTTCTGGGAATATTTTTCCTCGAAGAAAATCTATAGCTGGTCATATTTTTTCAAATAATGTGTAACTGTTTTTATTGCTGTTATTTTTTTTTAAAGTATTGCTGATAATGATTTTTTCTTCAAAAATTGTTGCCGGTAATAATGTTTTTTATTACAAAGTAGTTCTGGTAATAAAACCTATTTTTACACAAGTTTGGGTGTTAACTATTTCCCCAACAGGTGCTTAACAGGTGCTACCCACCGCAGGTCAGGGTGGACCTGGGAACACCAGCAATTAAGAGATGGGTCAATGCTCCTCAAAACCTTCTGATCAGAGGCATTGCTACTGGACGTAGTTTATCGTCTTACCCAGGACGCGGATGTAGTTTATCGTCTTACCTAGGACGCGGATGTAGTTTATCGTCTTAGCCTGGACGCGGATGTAGTTTATCGTCTTACCCTGGACGCGGATGTATTTTATTGTCATACCCAGGACGCGGATGTAATTTATCGTCATACCCAGGACGGAAATATGAGTTGATTTTTAAGGTTAATGGTTTTAATAAATTAGCGATTTAATTACAATCGCCGCCGAAAATAAAATTACCTTATTTATAAATTTAAGGAACAACCAGACTGGAAATAAATGACAAGCAGTTTTAAATAATTTGCCTTTTAGTCTGAATCAACAAAATATCTTCATAAAAACATCACTATAGACCATCAAAAGATAATTCTCGGGCCATAGAATGTCAGAACACAAAACCAAATTTGGATAATTAGAACAGATTCAGCAGGAAATAAAAAGGTTAAATGTCAATATTTTAGAAATTTGTGAAACGAGGTGGGCAAACAATGATGAACAGAGGATCATATATATATATATATATATATATATATATATATATATATATATATATATATTCACCCCAAGCAAGGCGGGAAGCCACTAGTGCGCAAAGGGTTACAGAAGATTTGGAGCGAGAGCAGACAGGAGTGATAGAGGAAAGGATGAGGAGAAGGATAGATCAAGGCAACCGGAGATGTCGATTGACATTACATTTGAATAGTTGGAGATTATAGCTATCAGGGAATAGGGAAGTAAGTTCCACAGGCGAGAGGTGCGAGGTATGAAGCTATTGGAGTAGAAGAGACGGCTATATTTAACAATTTCAACAGTGGAAGGGTGAGAGCAGGATGCCAACCTCGTAGGACGCTTGAATTCATGAAGTCTGGGAATCGGCGCAAGCAGGTCATCGGAGCAATTTCCATGAAAGTATTTGTAGAAAAGACAAAAGAGGCGACGGTGCGTCTGTGAACGAGCGACTGCAGACGGGATGCCAGATAAGGGCCAATTACATTGCATATCTGTCTCTGGATCTTATCAAGAACCCCGAGACAAATAGAAGGGGCTCCAGGCCATATATGGCAGCAATACTCCATGCAAGGCGAATGGTTGATTTGTAGGTTTGAAGGATCGATTCCGGGGAATAACAATTTCTTAGCGCGGCACAGGGAGTCAACTTTCCTTATATATGCAGGCGAATTTTAAAATGAGGAAGGAGTAGAACAGATATAAAACCAAGACATGAAGGAATGTTTTCAGTACCAGAAGAAGGCTACGCATGACGGATATGCTACAGACGGCGCCACTCGAATTTCTAACGCTATTGGGAAATCATTCTTGTCCTTAAACTGAAAGGAATGCCTTTCAAGATATCCATCATAATTCGTTGTCATCAACTTTAATACGTATCTAAGAATTTCATTTCATCTTTGCTTATCGCTGCAATTATGATGATGGTGTTGATGACTAAATTCGCAACCAACCTCCAGGTGCAGCAGTAGGACCTTCTGGTTTCACCAAAACGCGATCCCGTCATCCATTCTCTATTGTTTGGCTTTGCAAGCGTTGGGTGGAGGTAAAACAAAATCAGGGTAGAAGAAATTCCCAATAGCGTTCTTTTGTTTAAGGTGGAACTCTACTTGCCAAGATGTGACCCACAGACTTGGTTTTATTATCTTCCTCTGTGGCACATATGGAATGAGATATACAGAATCAAATTATGAAATAGCAACGGACTGCCGCTAACTCTGTTAGAAATTCGAGTGGCGCCTTCTGTAGCATGTCCGTCATGCGTAGCCTTCTTCTGGTACAGACGTTGATATCTGTTATAACCGTCATGTTCCACAGTTTGGTGACGCTTAGTCTGGAACTTCATCTTCGACCTTACTACTAAGGGTGACTGCTGTAATGGAATGTCCCACACTCCCTATCGCCTATGTGGACTGACTATATCAGTAGATATATATATATATAGTGAGCAGAGGATATACCTGAGACTTTTCTTCGGGAATTATAGCCTGATAACCGATACCTGTCTTTCAGTAAGGCATATTCTCTTTTATAATAAACCTCTATTTTTTTATCATCTACGCGCGTGTTGCTTTTCCTTCACTTGAGTACCACCTTTGTCTGTTTGTAACCTCCTTTAAGGAATTAACAGTGACAGGCTTTTAGAATTCTTCTTTGCAGAAATCTGTTGTTTTTTTCCTGTACTATTCTCTCAATTATATTTTTGTTAAAAAAAAAAAACACGCAGCAGAGGAAATTACTAATTAACAAAAGAAGTTCATGGTATTTGTAAAAGAAATGACCATACGGCACAATTTGAAATAAAAAGAAATTTAAGGAAATTAATAACTGAAATCATTACGTCATTCTGTTAGTTATTTTGAGCAACATTTATGCTTGTTACAAAGTTAAGTTTGGTAAACAGTGAAGAACATTTTCTGAGGACCGATCCAGAATATGATTTGCTGGAATGGCACTCCTACAAAATCTCAAGGGAAAGAAATATTCTTTTATAAAAGAAATAAATTACATTTCTTTAAGATTTCTGCGGCAAAACATTCAATTGAATAATTCAGAGACGTAATTCATTTTTTGCTCGAAGTAAAGAACCTTCCCATAATTAATATATTGAAATGCTGGCATATATATATATATATATATATATATATGAGCAAAAAAAGACATATATATTCATTTATGAAATTATTTATGGAGCGTATACATATATTTATTAAATACACATCACAAGATAGACATATCTATCTATCTATCTATATATATATATATATATATATATATGTGTGTGTGTGTGTGTGTGTGTGTGTGTGTATGTATGTATGTATTAATTATTTAAATGTTGATGATGAAATTGCTCTGATGGAGATCTTTCTAAAAACCCGACGCATAAATTTATTTTTAAAAATATAAAAGTGAAAGAAATTAGTAATATATATATATATATATATCTATATATATATATATATGTAGTTATATGTGTGCATGTGTGTTCCCGTGTGTAGTATTAATAATTTCCGCTGGCTTTGCCTGAGTATAGCACAATAAACACTCTTTAAAGTAGATGATAATTATATGTATATATATGTATATATATATATATATATATATATATATATATATATATGTGTGTGTGTGTGTGTGTGTGTATGTGTGAATGTGTATAGAGCTTATATGAATATAAAAGTAGACCTATATCATATAACAAATATCAAAGAACTGAAATAAAATGTAACAAAATTATTTATGCACCTTAGTTGCTGTAGATCAAGTCTTTCATCTTTATTCTTCGAAGACTTTTTACAGGCCATATATATATATATATATATATATATATATATATATATATATATATATATATATATATATATATATATATATGGGAAAACTATATTAAAATTTTATATATCCAGTAAATTTCTGGAAAATCCATGACAAACCGGAAAAAGAAAACCTTCTTACAACTACAATTCAAAAATATTTATCTAAGCTTAAATTTGTTACAATTACTTCTAAAACAATAAAAAAACTTAATTAGTACAAAATAAAATAACACTAAACTAAAACTTGAAGAGGAATTCATTCTATCACCTGTAATAATTGCCACAAGGAATACATCGGAAAAATCTCAAGCAGTTCAAATTTAAAGATTATATGGACAGAAAAGTGTTTTTATAAAACAACACAATTAATTCACTAGTTATTCAATGCAATGCGTCTGAACATAATTTCGATTTACAAAATACTGTTTTAATTCCAACAAACCAATTTATTCAGATAAGAATGTATACGAATGATTTAATCGCTACATCATCCACAGTAAACTTACATTCAGGTTCTTACACATTCCACATTTATTGGCAAATCTTAAAATATCGGAATATGGGATATTTAATACAAAAGTTATAAAAATATATAACAAAAAGAAACTAAATTCAATCGGCTTAACTAAATAACCGAAAGAAAAATTTTCAAAAGACATTTAAAATTTCAGCGTCCCCACTCCGCCATGTGCATTTGTAATTACATCAACGTAAACATTATTTTAGCCCGATGATATCCTGAAGAATGAAACGCGTCACCCAAAGAATGTTTTTCCTCTTTGCCATAGATTTTTCTAATATCTATCTATCTATCTATCTATCTATCTATATATATATATATATATATATATATATATATATATAAGACATTTTTATGTTTATACATTCTTTTTATAGATACAAATATTTAAGTAAATGCTCTATTTATAATAAACAGTATTAAACAACATTTATCGGCCTGAATGTCCGAGAAATTTTCATAGAAAATATGCGTTCTCCAAATTCTATGAAAATTTCTCGGACATTCAGGCCGATAAATGTTGTTTAATATACAAAGTATATCCCTATTTTATATATGAGTGACTAGACCGGATTCAGGACTTAACAACATATGACATTTTTCTTTGGGGTTGGTTAAAGGAGCAAGTCTACTGTAGCAAACCAAGAGTTTGGAAGAACTTGAATACAAGGAGTTATGCGTACCAAAGGAGTTCTTGGTGAAATCAGTTGACATGCCTACTCGAGAAGCTGATAAAGAAATCCAGAGCCCAAGTCAAATTTTAAATAACACCTCATACTAAAAGCCTTCATCTCATATTAATTTTCTTATAAAATTATAGTTAATAAATAAGAATTTTACAATGGGGGGTAACTTTTTCAATCCCATATATATATATATATATATATATATATATATATATATATATATATATATATATATATATATCATACTTATTATAAAACCCAGGTTGTGTGTCCATCTGTACGTTTATATATTGGATCGGATTTCCTACATTTTTCAAACGATTTCAACAAAACTTCACAGAACTACGTAAAATTACCTTGCAGTGGTTCTGACAGCGCCAAAAATTGGAAAAACACATTTTTTTTGCACGAAATCAATTTGAAAACATGATTAAGAGGCATCGCGAGAATGAAAGGGGGAGAACTCATATCAAGTTATACTTATAAAACCCAGGTTGTTTGTGTGTGCGTGTTCGTTTATATATGGAATCGGATTTCCTACATTTTTCAACCGATTTCAACAAAATTTCACTTTTTTTTGGCAGGTAGTGTTTCTTATTGTCTTGCACATTTTTTCTTTATTTTTACATTCAGAATACTTTAAAATTTCCATTTACAAGACAATTGTTTATAATAAAATTCTATTCAATCGGTAGACTCATAACGATTGAAAACAATGTTTTTGTTTGGGTTTGACCAATTCGCAAAAAAAAAACAAAAAAAAACAAAAAACAACTAATTAAGACATGCGTGTCCGTCAACCTTAAACAATGATCTTTGTCAATTTTATTTTATTTTTCAGTCTTTATGAAGGTCGATACTTGATCTATCTCTTACTGTTACATCCCCGGGCAACGCCGGGCGCTACTACTAGTATATGATAAATCCCGTGTATATATATATATATATATATATATATATATATATATATATATATGATAAAACATAGTTTTAAGGTATGCTATATTTTTAGTTAAATTGCTCAATATTTGATATAGACAGTATGTAAATATAAAAGTGGGCACTGAAGTCAACATTCAGCGGCGACAGTCTACTTACACGCAATCTACAGGCCGTCTATTAATTGTGTACATCAGAAAAATAGCCTGACGATTGCATATAAGCATGAAACAGACTGTCACCGTTGGCTGTTGACTTCAATGTCCACTTTATTTATATATTAACAAAGATGGGTCAATGCTATATATTTAATTCATTATTTCCGTAATCTTGTCCATGCCAAAATTGTCTATGACGATTAACCTTTCTATTACGACGCCATATAGCCCATCTGCTTTGCTCATCTGTCCAGTGCTGATATTTCGGACATTTATATTTTTTAGTCTGGTGAATATCAAAGTTAACCGGGAAAAAATGTTACCAAGCTAAATATGGTATTTTTAGAAAGGTTATGCTTTCCTCTTTTGAATATTGAAAAGTCGTCATTTGGACTACCATGGGAAATTTAGTTATGGGTCATAATTTGAAAACCAGATCTAAAATAATTAATCTGAAGTAAAATCATGTCCGTTTTTCACCATTATCAGCTGGCATATATCAATAGCCAAGTATAAAGCAGTGAAATAGTAGATAACATAACAAATAATACAAAACAAAGTACTATCAACTCTATATACCTCTTAGTTAATGAAATACTAACTAAACATCCATAATTAGAGAACAATAATTGATCTGTTAAAGTGAATTTTACAAATAAATTATTCTACAGGAAAGAGATAGAAAGAGAGAGGTGACAGTCAGACAAATATTTTAGATTACTTCCGATCAATCTATATGTTTTTCTTAAACCTGGCGCTCATTGTGTGCGCTTTCAAAATGGGTACGTGATAGCTGTATATTGTGCAAAGAAGATAAAAAACAAGTTAGCAACCACTGATGTTGTTAATAGAAGCAAATTGGCAGCATATTTATTTTTATCTTCACTTTGACCTCTTCTTTTTTGGCAGTCTGGTCAGTAAACCAGTGAACCTAATTGATGAAGACTTGTACTATCAACTTTATATGCCTCTTAGTGAATGAAATACTACTTAAACATCCATAAGTACAGAACAATAATTGATCTGTTAAAGTGAATTTTACAAATAAATTATTCTACAGGAAGAGATCGAAAGAGAGAGGTGCTCTAGTTAGCCCACCTCTGCTCTTTATAGATCTCATCATCACTTGTTCAATAATGACATGAGTTGAAAAGCCGTCCTAGTAACGGTCACTGATTTGCACGGAATGAAACCAGTACATTGAGAACAGGTGATTCATCCAAGGATGCTTTTGAGGCAATTCTATCTTCCATTGTAGGTATAATCGTGCACTCTTTGCATAGTTCAAAAGCCCGGTTGCTGCAAATAAATTTAACACCCGCCCTAACGTTACAAGATGCAAATTCCAATCCCCTGTTCTTTTGAAACGAATAAACAGCTTATGCGTGTCGATGTAGGCCAGCTATAACTTTTCTGTTCTTGATTTGCTCCCGAGTTCATATATCAGAGTATCGAGCATATTTTGCACCTTCGCAAGGGCTGAAGATTTGGCAATGGCCATCAGTACTGATCTCATGCACTTGGAGTTTATTATACAAATTTTTTATTTCGTCCACATGAGACTGTTCTAGTTTCTCAGCACACATCATGGGAATTATCTTGAAACACATCAGATACATTTTTCTCAAGAGATTCGTTAATATCTAGAAGCTCAGCTTTATTCCCCACAGAGGCAAATTCCTCTTCCATGCTGAAAGTAATCTTTCCTTCATCTGCCTACGCTACATCAGTTGAGTCCGATAGCTGAGAAGTCAATTGGTTAGCATCTACTGGAAGCATAGCATCAATACGTTTGCTCATTACGGATGCCTGTCCAAAGAAGTGTACTCGTAAAGCTCTTGAGACAGACTTTCTGGAAAGAATGTGTGACATCGAGGTTTCTGCGTAAATGGTAGTCAGTAACTCAGACAATCAAGCATCATTCAAAAGACTTTTTTCCTTACCGGAAGGAAGTTTTGTTCTGAAGAACTCATTGGACCTAATTTCCTATTTTATGAAAAGTCTTCTCAGATAACAAAAGAAAAAAAAAACTTCTTTGCATTTCTATTAAGTACATATATCCTACTAAAAGTCTTGTAGAATTCAAAGGTGTAGTATCCGACTGCATCCGGCAAGAACCTAACAGTTAGGAATATCAGAGCAATAAGGATATTTAGCAGCAGTATTCAAGAAGAAAAAATAATTAAATAAAATTCTTTTATTTCTTTCTGTTATGGTCCAGGTTAGAACCAAGAAGAACAACACGAACACAAGAGTAGAAATAACGAAGGTATATTACACGAAATAATAATACAAGATGTGGAAGGTGTTAGTATGACTGTCAGTCTGGTTTGGAGTGAACTACTATCGGCTCGACTCGATTTGATATTTATGTGTGGAACGAATGCACGGCCGCAATTTTCGACGGATTTGCACCAAAATTTACATGCACATGCTCCAAGTTAGCGGGAAGGCCAAGACCGACTTTGCATTTCCCAACTCCCATCGATAGTTGAAATAATCAATTTTTTTCATGCTTCTACGGCAGTTTTCATGTAGGTTGCGGACATTTTCTACTGGCCAGTGTGAGTGCCTATAGCTGGTTGCCACAAATAGGCAGGAAGATTCTATTGGCCAGTGTGAGAGCCAACAGTTGACTGACACGAATGTTAACTAGCATACTAGCATGCAAAAAAAAATAATCGATAGCTGCATTCGTTACAAGTGGGAAAAAATTTAAATCTGCATGGCACTTTACTCCAATTGTCTCATTCGCTTGCTTAAACTCAACGCTGATTCTGATTCCACAGAACTGGGTTGGGTGTGAAAAAGTATTTGTTGTTAACATTCTTTTGTCATTCGGTTTTTCCAGTTACGAGTCCTTTTTTAAAGCTGATCGTTTGTGTTCATTTTGTTTAGTTCTTTTTTCGTAACAGATTTAATGTTTAGTATAGACCTTAGAAGAAATTCGCAATGTGAGATAGGCAAAAAGTAAGGCATGTAGCAACATCAGCACGGCAAATGGCACTCGTTTAAAGGTAAGGAAGGGCAAAAATATTTTAAGTCAAGTGATAGCGATTGCTGTATGAGTCGTACGATTTTTGAGTCAAGCACGGGCAACGCCGGGCCATGCTGCTATATATATAGTCCATGTTTAAATAAGTCTCTGTCTCTTGAATGCCATCTATTAATCGATACCACCTGATCTATAAGAATCTAAAGCAGTAACAGTATATCACACAATCGGAAAACAAAACCTCAACTACTAAACATTAAAAATTTACATCATAGTGTTCGAATATATCTTGTAAGACATATTCGAAATGACCTGTACATGAAAAAAAGTAAAAGAAAACACATACAAGGGTAATCTACTCAAGTGGCTAAGAATCATGTTTCCCGTTATAGCACCTGTTTTATGCAAAGAAAGTGATGCTCGGGAAAACGGCTGTAAAATAATTCCCCAAGATAAATGACAGAGGAATTTTTATTTTCTTCTAATGATATGAAACAAGTCTTGCTAACATTTTTCGGGAAACATCTTATATTCACACTAAATCTACTAGACTATGATGTCCTTGCATATTTTTGTGTATTATAAGTCTCCTTCACTCGTTATTAAAAAAAAATTAAGTATGTCTGCTCTTTTTGATTTTATGCAAATTGTTGGGAACTTTTTTTGTCCTGTTAGATTATTTTTCTGCATACTTGCCTCATTTATGTTGATCATTCTTTCTATCTCTTCATAGTTTTCATAGATCCATTCCTATTTCGCTCGCCTGAATTTGTTTCTAATTTCTCTTTTAAATATTGTATAATCTGTACCACTCCTTGGCATTGTTTACTGTCACTTTTTCTCATTTCTAGAATTTCGTCTGTTATCCACTATCTTTCCTGTCTTCCGTTTCTCTTAATGTATTTCACTTTGAAATTCCAATCTCATTCAAGTTGTCATATTAGCTTTAAGATATATTAGCATTAATATCTTTACAAATTACTTCATTCAGGAGTTGGTTTCTGTTGTTGTAATACAAACCTTAATCACTTATTAAATTGTCCAGCAAGTTATGTTATGCAGGAGGAATGATATTACCTAGTATTTTAGTTCTATTTTCTTTGTTTCTATCAAAAACTTTCTGCCTGTCACACTTTTCACTATTGTAATGCAAATTCGGCTTTCTGTGCCACATTATCTGTTGTCTGTTAACAAAATATGCCCAGATATTTAAATTCCTTCATTGATGTAACTTTGAGAAATACTTCTCAGATCATTCTTATACTTGCTATGTTTTTGACATCTCCAATTTGTAGCTTGTAGCTGCCCATTTTGCTAAAAGCCACACATTCTGTGTTCTTAGAATTGACAGTTAGGCCATTGTTTCTGCTTTCCTTTACTGATTTATGTCGTAGGTCATGCAGTTTTCCATCTGTCTGCTATCAACACGGTGTGATCTGTGTATATTTATAATAGAATTCATGCATTAAAATTCTTGAGGTAGAAAGTGGTGCATGGGATATGAATACAAGAAGAGGCGGTTATGTGTGAATATTATTAAGGAAAGGAGGATAGAATCTGTTCCACAATGGAGCAGTTATTTTCTCTTTACTGTTCAAAATTGGAGGAAATGATGACGATTAGACTACGTGGAAGTATCATGTTTTGTTTTAACTCTAACTGGTGGAAACAGAGAAGGGAGAGTATCTAGAAATTGCGTAAATTTCGTGATTATTCATCTCAGTGGTAATTCCTGTAAGGAATTCTACTATTGTTATGATCTCTATAAATTTTTTTTTAAAGTCCGTTGAGAAATCGCTTCTCATCTTATTCTATGTTTTGTGCATTTATTTTTATAATTTATTCTTAGTCACAATTCTCTTCCTTTTTCAAAAGCTTCACTACATACGTGTTAAAATTTGTCTACAAGGTTCTTAAAACAAACTGCCTAAATGACGTCGTAAGTATCCTTTTTAAAACGAGGTCTTTTCTCTTTCATTTCCCCTTTCACCTTCTAACTTTTTATTTAAGCAATTTATGGTTTTCCGCAGTACTTTGAAAGTGCTGACTCTGTTAAAAAGTGAACGCGCACTTCAGGGAAATAAGCATGTATATTCATCTTATTTCCCACCGAACTTTTATATATATATATATATATATATATATATATATATATATATGTGTGTGTGTGTGTGTGTGTTTGTGTGTGTGTCTGTGTTTGTATATATATATGTGTGTGTGTGTGTTTTGTATATATATATATATATATATATATATAAATGTTGAACATTAGAACTATATATATATGTTTGTATATATATATATATATATTTAAATGTTAAACGTTAGAATTATATATATATATATATATGTGTGTGTGTCTGTGTTTGTATATATATATATGTGTGTGTGTTTTTGTATATATATATATATATATATATACATATATATATAAATGTTGAACATTAGAACTATATATATATATGTTTGTATTTATATATATTTAAATATTGAACTTTAGAACTATATATATATCTATATATATATATGTGTGTCTGTGTTTTATATATATATATGTGTGTGTGTTTTATATATATATATATATATATATAAATATATATATATATATATATATATATATATATATAAATGTTGAACATTAGAACTATATATATATGTATATGTTTGTATATATATATATATATATATATATATATATATATATATATATATATATATTTAAATGTTGAACGTTAGAATATATATATATATATATATATATATATATATATATATATATATATATATATTGATTCGAGAACTCTTCGAGACTGCTTTCTTTCATGATTTTTCCGATGGCTCCGATGAAAAGATGAAAGACATCGAGTCATACATAGTTTCCCAGATTCTCTAATACGCTAACAATCTCTAATGTAATTTGAAGGATCTGATCTAATGTCCTTGAGCATATAAAAATATATTTCTCACAGAGGTCTTGTTGAAAGAGTAAGACACTCTCAAGTAAAACCATTTTACACGGTGTAGCATAAGCAATAATCGAGTACTAAGACGGTGATGCATAAGATTCAAGGTTAGCAGTATAGTACTGTTCTAATTCTCCATAGAAAAGAGGCTGCCATCTTTCACCTGAGCTTTTTAATATCTTCATTACTGAACGCAACATGACTGACATGCTTAAAGAAAACCAGGGTGCAGTCAACATCGGAGGTTGCAGCCTCATAAAGCCTCGTTTTACAGATGACATAGATGAAAATCGTTCGTCGTCTTGTGAAGGTCAAGGACTAAAGCATCTTCCACACTTGAAATGAAGATTAATGAGAAAACGCCAAACTCCTGATGCGCAATATAAGAGGACTTTCAGTGAAGATAAAATTCGGTGATGAGTGAGCCAATTCAAATATCTTGGTTCGATTAACATAGATAAGGACTTCAAAACAGAAATATTGTCAATGCAAACACAACCATTAACAGCTGTCGCAAAAAGTGAAAACGATCTAGAAAAATAGCTGCTTGTAAACAAAGATAACACAGTTGATCGTCTCAATCTTTCTGCACGCTTCCGGATGAAGAATATTGCTAGCAGAACAAAAGTATTAGAAATGAAATATTACACAGACATCCTAGTCTTTTCCCTTGTGTGCTACATTGCCCATAACGCAGAGTGAGACAATCAAACAAGAAATAGGCCAGTGGGAAAACCTCATAACGACCGTCAAGATTGAATGCATGATTGATTTGTTTGTTTTACGGCTTATCAACCCTTTCATTGTTGGAGATATTGTTTTACTGGTATAAGCCCTACTAATTAAACCATAGCGAGATGGAGACAAAAAAGTAAATTCATACCTTTCCCAAAGTATTTGCATGTAAATGAATATAACGAACCCGACTGAAATTCGAACTTGGCTCTCCGATGTCAATTGGCTATGGCTGTTAATGTTCGAGACCAGGAGAAATTATTTTTTTATGATTTTCTAGAAAGGCGTGTTCTTCTTAGAAGGCTCAGTGGCGCAATAAAGATTGAGATATTCTGTACTAAGCCAGACTTAATGGTTAAAATTGAGCGCTCATCAGAAAGCCCTTCATAAATTGAAATTCAGAACAAAATGTTGTCCTTAATAATTAATCTGCCGGGCCTATATGAGCCGACAGCATCTTCTATAGCGAGCTAAAAACCCACTCCACTACAAAAAGACATCACCTCCCTATCACATGCTTATAGACTCAAATATAAACGGCCAACATTACAATCAGTCAGTTAATTGCTATACGTGATACACGCTTGAGCGATTATGTCTCTTTCGATTCATGACTGACTAGGAAGGAGATATTCCCACAGTAGGCTGCCGTTTCTTTCTGGTTGCCAACAAAGGCTATAGGTATAAAGCGCGCCCTGCTATTCAAACCATAGTTGGAAAACGGGGGAAGAGATGTAGTCACCTTTTCCCAAGGGTATTTGCACATAAATGAATATAACGGACACGGGTGGAATTGTGACTCGGCTCTCAGACTTCCAATTCAAAGTCGTTATCCATTTCACCACCCTCACATCTAAGCACCTGATATGCCCAAGCCGTTTCCCATCTAGGTACTATTAGACTTGACGTTGATTAACTTCGGTGATCGTATGGGAACCACTTTTTCAGCGTGATATAGCCGTCAAGAAGAAGAAATCGAAAATGGTATGGCCATATATGAAGAAATCGAAACTGGTATGGTCGACGATCTTTTCACTGACCTACGATGAGACACTATTTTGGTAAGAGAAGAAGGAAAAGCAGACAAATGAAAAGCTGGGCTGACATCATCAGTAAGTGGACTAGATCCTTCGCAAATACCTAAACATTAGCACGCAACCGAGACATGTGCAGGAAGCTGGTCATGTACTTAGCAGCGAGGCAACCTACGACCCGACCAGTCATGAATCTGAAGATCGTGATAATGAGGAGGACAATGGTGAAGTTTCTATATTGAAGGCATTGAATTAATGAACGCTATTAACATTATACTCGTTTTATCGGAATAAAGTGTCGCTGCCGATACTTGAGTTTGAGCATAGATCACCAGTGAGCAAACACAGGCGATCTCATTATTGAATGAAGTAGACCACGTGGCCATAGAGGAAACGCATATATGTAGGAAGTAACTGATGACTAACGATTGCTATTTCTTGTCTATCCTCTATACTATAGCATCTGCATTTCTAGTCTATCCTCTATTAATATACGGAGCGTTATTCTCTGTCCTCTTCTCTACACTATTCGGATCAGGACGGGGGTTACTTTTCGAGCGGGTATTCTCTAGCAAGTACTATTAGTGCGAGTGCTATTCGATGGCATCAGCATTGTTCCACGCCGTACTATAGTTGTATCTGCGATTACAGAGTCTCTACTACAACGAGCATTAAGAAAGTAACAACGATTATTCGTTTACATCACAAAAATACTACAGTGCCAAATTTTAAGATTTAGATCCATTCCAAGTTTGACAGGGTGAAGCTTTCATATGATGACCCATTAACCATAGAAAATTCATTCAATCTATGGTTTTAAATGTTAATTCTAGCTTAAAGCGAAATGTAACAACTTTTATAATTATATAGTCTTTATGAAAAGTGTAAGACGACCTAATAATTCATGTCAAATTTAAAAACACAGAGGAACAAGTAATTTACAAGCGACGGGCTCAATTTTACTCACAAATTTGCACATGGCGTCGTTCTCTATCCATTTCAAGCCAAATAGTTCAGCAGTTTTATGACCTCGTTTGTTTTTGATTAATACTTAGATGAGACGGACATTACTGAGAATCAAGTTGTTACACTTGTCAACCGAGATTTACATTGTCCAAAATTCTTTAATATCTTCTCTCAGTTCTTCGCTATTTGAAGGTTTTCTTTTTCCTTTACTTTGTTTTAGAGATTCTCTAATAAATTTCTAATTAGGTTCAGATCCGGTCTGTTTTGTGGTCAGTATCGTGTTGTCACGTTGATCCTATCCAAAGATCTTTGAACAAACATTGACCAATAGGATGGCACGCCGTTATGCGTAATATTATTCACTGATGAATCTATATATGAAGTTCCAGTCTCTACTGTAATAGACCCACATACCTTATACCGTCGTTCTTTGAATCTAGAAGTGGATTTAAGCTGTTCCAACTTCAACATGAAACCCCGAATCCTCCTTCTTAAAAGGTGCTTCATAATCTGAATTGTATTCTTTTCATCAAATCACTAACCAGGGGCTTTTCTAATGTTTCTAAAAAAATTGTTGCAGCGTAGAATCATTATAAGGAAATTGGTGACCACATGAAATTTGCTCTAGTCTTCAGTTGTCTAGGCTTTATGTAACTTAGCAAATGCCAGTCGTTTGGATTTCTTAGTTGATTTAGCCGCGGTTTACGATCCAGTTTGAATAATTTTAGTCGAAACTTGTCTCAGACGAGTGTCTAAAACGCCGCCACAAGTGCACTGAAGCCAGAGAATCGGACGTTGAAGGATTTAGTACTTTTTTGAAATTAATAAATGTATCACTTAAAGAAACGTCGTTTGTTCGAAAGCTAACCCTTTGAATAAAAGTAGGCACTGTGGGATAATGGATCGCAACTCGGATTGAGGACTCAGAGAGCCGAATTTGAATTCCATTCGGATCCATTACATTCCCTTACGTGCTAATACCCTTGGGAAAGGTATGAATCCACTTCTTCTCCCACCAGCTATGGATAAATAGCAGGACAGACTGGGTTCTATAGCCTTGGATGGCAACTAGTCTCAGAGAAGGACAACTGCGGAGGATCGTTTGGGGACCTTGTGACACGCAGTGCACCAGGTCTCTGTATTCTCTTAACTTTCCCTTAAGTTTATAAGTGGAGGAGGCACGATGATGTAGTGGATAGCGGCTAGGATTGGGGAATCGGAGAGCCGAGTTCGAATTCCAGTCGGATCCATTATATTCACTTACGTGCTAATACCCTTGGGAAAGATATGGATCCTTTTCTTCCGCCCCCGCCGCCAGCGGAACAGACTCGGTTCAATAGCCTTATGTGGTAACCAGTCTAGGAGAAGGAAAACTCTAAATTCAAACGGATTGTTCTCCGTCAGGCTATTTTGCATGAGAAACTCCACTTCTATATGTGGTGCTTCTACCGCCCTGATGGGTCAAAGTCCTGTCAAAAGACGCTTCAATACTAGTTCTATTTATAGATCTAGAGAAGTTAAATTCAAATATTTTCTAAGAGGGTACAACAATTATCATCCCTGTTAAAACACACTTTTATTTTTAAATAAAGAGCAAAGAAGGAATAAAAATAAAATATAATTAATGTAGACGACAAATCGAAAAAATCTAAAGAAAACGCAAAATAGTTGATTTTGTTTAAGTTGTTCATTCTTCAGACCACGATCAAGGGCACAAAGAACATGTGCAGAGCGAAGACAATAGGGGAAAATTACCAAAAAAAAAAAGATATATTACATATATTAATACTGTTCCAATGTATAATATTTCACAAGAAATTACATTCATCAATATTAAATATTCCCAAAATTTCATTTTATTTTTTCGGTCGAACTTTGAATTGTGAGGAAGGAAAAGCAATTAAAATCTGTGTTTGCTGAATTGTGAAGAATGAAATGCTATTAAAATTTGTGTATTATGAATTGTGAGTAAAGAAAAGCAATTAAAATTTGTTTTTCTGAATCGTGAGGAACGAAAACAATTACAATTTGTGTTTGCTGAATTATGAGGAACGAAATGCTATCAAAACTTGTGTTTCATAAATAGTGATGAAAGAAAAGCAATTAAAATTTGTGTTTGATGAATAGTGAGGAACGAAAAGTAATTAAATTTTGTTTTCTGAATTGCGAGGAATGAAACGCAATTGAAAGTTGTATTTTCTGAATTGTGAGGAACGAAAAGTAATTAATTTCTTTTTCTGAATTGTAAGGAACGAAACGGAATTAACTTTTGGCTTTTTCTTTCTTTTTCTTCTTTTATTTTCGATTTGCTGCCTATGGTACTTTTAAAACATTCTACATTTTCCTATTAAAATTTGTTTTCTGAATTGCAAGGAACGAAAAGCAATTAAAATTTTGTTTGTTGAATTGTAAGGAACGAAATGCTATCAAAACTTGTGTTTTATGAATTGTGAGGAAAGAAAATCAATTAAAATTTGTTTTCTGAATTGTGAGGAACGAAAAGCAATTAAAATTTTGTTTGTTGAAGTGTAAGGAACGAAATGCTATCAAAACTTGTGTTTTATGAATTGTGAGGAAAGAAAATCAATTAAAATTTGTTTTCTGAATTGTGAGTAACGAAATACTATCAAAACTTTCGTTTTATGAATTGTGAGGAAAGAAAAGCAATTAAAATATGTGTTTTCTGAATTGTGAGAAACGAACAGCAATTAAAATTTGTGTTTGCTGAATTATGAAGAACGAAAAGCAATTAAAATTTGTATTTTCTGAATTGTGAGGAATGAAAAGCAATGAGAATTTATGTTTGTTGAATTGTGAGGAATGAAACGCAATTAAAATCTGTTTTTTCTAAATTGTGAGGAACGAAAAGTAATTAAAATATTTTTCTGAATTGTAAGGAATGAAACGGAGTTAACTTTTGCCTTTTTCTTCCTTTTTCTTCCTTCATCTTCGATTTGCTGCTTACGGTACTTTTAAAACATTCTATCTTTTCCCCTTGATGCTCCTTGTTTTAAAATATATCCGTTTCAATGTTTAAATGTTTTTTTCTAGGTCAACTCTTTAAAGTTAACCTAGAAATCTTCAAGTTGGATAACGATATGATTTTTTTTTTTTACTTTCCAGCTCTTAAGCAGTCTTCGTTATTTTTCGTAAATGATCAGAAAGTATATTTTCCAAAGTCAGAAAAGTCCCAAAGACAAAAACATAACATATATGCTGTCATTCAAACGAATATAAAACATGATTTTCTGTTCAAAACTTCGAATATGTATTCGCGCGCGTGGTTTCTTATTGAATCGAATCAAAGCGATGAATTCTCTTTTTCTCTTGCCTGGAACTTAATGACGCATCTCCATGACAGGATCTAAATCAACCATCGAAAAAGCAGACAAATACACCCAAGCAGACGCATACACCAACACCAGTTTCCTTGACCCACGGCTGGGCGGAAAACTCTACTGCGTGACAACTTTTATCATTTAGCATTAAAGACTGTTGGTAGCGAGAGCCTCCCCTCAAGGCTCTCAACCAAAAGTCATTGATGTTTAACGCACGCCATGTTGGAATAAGCTGATGACGTCAATGCGCTTTAGTTATCGGAGCTTTTCTTGGATTTTATTTGAAATATATTTAATCTCTATTTTTTAAAATTTTTTTGTATGTGTCTGATATCTTTTGTCCTTATTTTCCTGGATTTGGATCGTCAGTTTCAAAAATATTTAATCTTTTTTTTTTTTTTGCTCTTTCTGAGTCAATATGAATTCTGCACGAACTCTATCGTCTGCTCTGCCTTCCTGTCTATTATAAAACGGTTTTCGATTGAAGAAGAAAAAAATTATCTATTGAATGATATCTGTAAATCGCGATTTTTTCATTCGGTCTCTTTATTTTGAAATATTAATTCGTTCTGTCTGTAGTTATTAATCTTATTCTCCTTTTTTTTCTTTTTGTTTATTTGTTTCTATCTCTTTTCGTTTAGTCCTTTTCTCTTTCGTAGCTAATAGGGACAATTTATTTCACCTCATTTTTTTTCTTTCAATTCCTTTGCTCTTGCTTTCCTTTTTCATTTTGTGGCATCGTGTCATAATGTGAATTGGTCAAAATAAAAAAAAAACGCATTAAATAAGGAATATTTCATTTTGTCATCACTTTCACATTAATTTTTTCCGTCTTTTTTTTTTATTTTGAAATGATTCTTTATCTAATTGTCAAACTTTCCCTTGCTTTTTCACATTCACCTTTCGGAGTTTGGAATTCTAATTCCCAATTCCGATTCTTCATTTCTTGCTCCGTCCTTTTGGGTACTCTCTGAAACACATCAACTCATTTCTTCAAGGCTACCCCGGTTTTTTGAAAGAAGAAAACACAGAGAAATTATTGAGAAGTGGCAGGAATATAAAGCACGGATTTCCAGAAAAAAATCGCACATAATTTTTGCACTGCTTCCGCACAACCACCTAGGAAATTAATCACTCTCATTTAATCCTTCCATCACTAGTTTCATATATATATATATATATATATATATATATATATATATATATTTATGTGTGTGTGTGTGTGTGTGTGTACCGGGTGTAACAGCCAACTTGTCCAAAACGTGTAACAGCAAAATTGTTCATTTGTTAGATTAAGATTTGAACCGTTGTATCTTAGAAATGATTAAATATATCTTACGGAAACATTTCGAGGTTTTTATAGCAGTATTAGACTCTACTTTCAATAATAAGAATGTATAATTACTCTCACCTACAATTGCACCGAGAACATGACACAAATAATAAAAAAACACAACAGAAAAATTATCAACAAACCACACGAACAAATTACAGGCATGTGCAACTGCAGAATAAAGAACGAATGTCCTTTAAACTGTAATTGTTTACAAAACAACATAATATACCAAGCCACGATAAAATCACCAGATAATGAAGAAAAATTATGCATAAAAGTAACTGAAGGACCCTGGAAACATAATTATACGCACAAAACATCTTTCACAAATAGTTAATATGCGAACAAACAATACTTTCTAAATATATTTGGGAAATTAAAAATAAAACGCACATCACACTAAAAATATCTTGGAAAATAAGGAAAAGATCATCAGCCTACAACAACCAATCAAAAACTTGCAAACTTTGCTTGGAGGAAAAAATAGCTATCATTACTTTCCCAGACCAAAATGAATTATTAAATAAAAGATCCGAGCTCATCTCAAAGTGTAGATATGAAAACAAATTTTTACTACGTCACTTAAAAATCGAAAACGGAAAAAATAAAATGAAATAAAAATAAATAAACAAAATGACAATAAAATAAGCGAAATAAATTAACCCAAACAAGTTACCAAATCACACCTGCTAGAATAGACGAAATAGAATAAAGAATAAGAAAAAACAATCAATGAACTCAAATAAATAAAGTAAATAATAAACAATTTAGCAAATCATTATGACCGAAATATTAGACTATAAAAATCAAACCAAAAATCGGACGAAAAAAAAGCTATAACTGTTATATAACGATAAAAAAATACTACGTCACCTAAAAATCGAAAACCGAAAAGAGAAATTATACAGCATAACAAATAAATAATAACAAGTAAAATAAATTGACCTAAATTCATCCAAATAAATAAACTAACTGATCCCGATAAACTAACCGTTAGGAAAAACAAACAAAGATAATCAATCCAAATAAACACATGAAGTAATAAACAAATTAAAAACTCTTCCCGCCAAAATAATAGTCAGAATAAACTACAACAATCAACACCAAAATTAAATAAATAGCTTTAAATATCTTCCTAAACTAAAATAAGACTATTAAACAAGCGATATAAACAAATTTGTACTACGTTAATAAAAACACCGATTAAAAATAAATAAATAAGATAAGAAATAAAGAAATAAAAAGTAAAAAGGAAAAAATAAAAATAAATAAAAACAAGCAAAATAATTTAACCCAAATAAATAAATAAACAAATAAACGACTTCCGGTAAAATAACCGCCAAAATAGACTACCCACAATGCACTACGTATATATATATATATATATATATATATATATATATATATATATATATATATAAATAGCCGTGAAAAATAACAGCACTCGTGGCCTGACGATTGCATCTAGCATAAAACAGTCTGTGTTGACTTCTATGTTCACTTTTATATTTACACACGCTCTATCTCTGGTATTGAGCACTTTATCCCTTAAATATAGCACATCTTAAGACTATATTTTTCATATATATATATATATATATATATATATCCGATATGGAAATCTTACCTTAAATTTTCGGTTGGGAGCTAGAGGTGTTATTCCTCGGTCGTAACTTGAGTTCCACCACACACACACACACACACACACACACACACACACACACACACACACACATATATATATATATATATATATATATATATATATATATATGTGTGTGTGTGTGTGTGTGTGTGTGTATGATAAAATGTAGGTTTCAGGGATGCTTTATTTATGTGTTAAAGTGATAGAGCGTATGTAGATATAAATGTGAATACTGACGTCAATACCCAGAGGTGACAACCTGTTTCATGCTAAACGCAATCGTCAGGCCGTATATATATATATATATATATATATATATATATATATATATTATAATAAAAAGTAAGAACTGTAAGATATATAATCCGGTGTTATTATTTCGCTTGATGATGAAACAAAACTAATGCTTTTAATTTAATTATATAATTAAATTTGAAGTTTTTAGCTTCGGTTTTGAAACATGGTAATTCCTGTGTAACGATGGAACCATTTTTTAAATCAGTTAATATATATATATATATATATGTGTGTGTGTGTGTGTGTGTGTGTGTGTGTGTGTGTGTGTGTGTGTGTGTGTGTGCATGGATGATTGGTCAAGTATGTAACTTTTTGATCTTATCAGCCTAGGGTGGCGATACCAGTGGGTGGTACGTTTGGAAACTGCCTGAAAATTATACCATGGGTGAAAACAAACCCCGTTTGTTAAATTGTGTTCAGTGGTTGTTGATTTTGGTTATAGTTCGAAATCTCAAGTCATCGTGACTGATGGTTTGACTGTCCTAGTCGTGTTCCTTTGTTGATCACGTTAGGTGATAGGATATCTCCATGAATTTGTAACTAAGTTCTCCCAACCATAGTTACATTGTAACAGGCAAATGGGATTGATTTAGCCGCTGTGGAAGATGGGTGTGCTCGAATAGGTGTAATCGTTCATTATTATTATTATTATTATTATTATTATTTCCACTGAGCAGTTTAAAGAACATCGCACATATTTTGCATAGATAAAGCCTTTCGTAAAGTGTGACCTGTACTTGTGAGTAATTTTTTTTTTTATCTCTCCAAGGCATAGGCTACCAGGGATTCCTACTATGCGTCGATTGGAATCTTTTTCAATCAATCCGAGGGCTCCAGCGTCACATTTTTTGAGATATAGATTTCAAGGTCCCTTTATTTTGATAGATTTTGAAGATCTTCAAAGATACATTGCAGTCTGCAGGAACTGCCATATTAATAAATAGGCAGACTTTGTATTTGCGATATCATGGCGATTAGATTTTATTGTTCTGTTTGTACGTATTGTAAAGTACCATAAAATTATTGTAAGTCCTATTTCCGTAATAGGGTCTGGGTGGTGTTCATACCAGTTTCTTGCAGTTATTATTATTATTATTATTATTAATGTTTCATTAAAATTGATTAACACGGTAGTTCTTTTAAGCGTGTTAATGTTTTTTTGTTGCATGTGAACGAAATATTACTTTTTTGGAATTAGTTTTTGGAGAAATGGTCCCTCTAAAAAACATTAACCGAAGTACCTTGTAAATCAACTAAACGAAACATATATTAGAGAGGGTTTGCTACCCAGATACACAGCTGTCACGATCCAATAGCACAAGGCAGAAAATGTGAGATTTGAAGAGAGAATTTCACTGTCCTTCGACGATTTCAAAATGATACAAATTATAATGAAAGCGAAGACATTTTCTTCCATTTTTTTTTTATATTTATAAGGTCAGTAACCTTCAGATTGGCTTTGTTTCTTTCCGATGTGTGTAATTATTCGACAATGACGGCGATCTTTCACTCACAATGAAGTGGTATTAAAATTCTTTTGTAACTCTCAACGAACGAGTGTCCAATTTGAAGTGCGTAAATCTTGAGGAACGAAAAAAGAAAAATAGCGTTTCTTGAAATGGTCAGAATGTTCGTGACAAAAACATAAAGTTAGAAATTGGTTACAATATGAAAAAATTAACTAGGCATTCAGTAACAGCATATTTTGATATCCAACTTCAGAGTGTAATTGTTTTTTGCTGGTCAGAAGGGAAAAAAGTGACAGAAAAGCTTCAAAGAAAATGTTTTACAAAGGGAACGTTCTACGTTTACAGCCAACATTTTTTTGTCTTTTCTTTCTTTCTTCTGATGAATAAAATTTCATCCATTATTCACGACAAAAATTGTAGAGTTTAGAATTTTTATAAAAGTTCTCTCCACTTTCGTAATTCTTCCAATATGGCTTCCACTTTTGTTAATGATTGTGGATGCCACGCATAAATAATGTCTCTTTTCTGCAGACCTGCGCAACAGTAAAATATTTTTTAAAAATGATGCTATAATAACGCGTATAAAAATGAGTGATGGAACGGAATTAAAAAACAATGCACATAACTTTGGAAGAGATGTGGGGCCAAAGTTGGGACCACAGAATGAAAACACGGATTAGATGTAAGAAAGATATATTAACAACAGGTTACAGAGATAGTGTAAGCGGAGCTTACTATATGTTAGTGTCCAATATTGGTACTCGTACTAGACTCTCACTGTCACTCTCTGTGTGTCTCTGTGTGTCTCTCTAGAGTGCTATGTCGCCTACTTAATATAGGCCTGGAAGAGTCTATTGTGTAGGTAGTTTCCGGTCTCACAATACCCCCTTCCAAAGAGTTTTCTTTTTGAAAAGGAGGGAAAAAATAAAACTGTTAATACTTTTTCCTCTTGGGATTTACGTCGAGCTGTTGAGTAAATTTCCTTTTCCTTCCTGAGCGTCGCACTTCAGGAGAGACTTGGGGCGTGTCGAGATCGAAGTGATTGAAAATTTCGTCGATCGGCTCTTCACAGTTATTTTGTAGTGATTCCTTCGATTCCTTCAAACGGCATTTTCTGAGCTGGTTCCAGTGACGTTTGTGAATGTTTTTCGGTCCTTGGACCATATATACCAGTTCGCCAATTCTCTGCTTTATGGTGCCCACTTTCCAGAATGTTATATTGTTCTTGTACGCCTTGAAAAAGACCCTATCGCCAGGATTGAAATATTTCCTATGAGGCGATACGGTCTTTTTGAACTTTGCTTGCCGTGGAATAAGTTTGTCGAAGACAGACTTCATTTTCCTTGCGAACATTGTTTCTGCAGGCAAGAATCCCATAGGCGTGTTCGGATTAGGGGTTATCCGATACACCTGCAGAAATTGTTGCAATACTCTATCTGTCGGTGTGCCTAGTGCCTTTCTTAAAGCCCTTTTTAAAGTGTCCACTAACCTTTCGGCCTGGCCATTTGACCTAGGGTGGTACTGAAGCGTTATAACGTGGTCCACCTGATATGACTTGCAGAAGTCTCTAAATTCACTTGATGTGAATTGAGTGCCATTATCAGTAACTATACAATCTACGACGCCAAAACGCGCGAATAGCTCGTGTAGAAATCCGATCGTGCAGTTTGTGGTTGGTCTTTTACATTGTAGGACCTCAGGCCATTTTGAGTGGATATCCACAACAATGAGATAGTACATGTTGTCCATAGGCCCTGCAAAATCCACAGGAATTCTTTGCCAAGGATGATCTGTTTTGGGCCATGGTTTGCACGTCGTGTTTGGAGCTTTTGCTGCAAGCGCGCATCATTTGCATGATTCTATCATGTCTGCTATGTCCTTGTCCATGTTTGGTCAATAAACGTAGCAGCGCATAAGGCTTTTCGTACGGTTCTTCCCCGGATGTCCCATGTGAAAATCCCTGAGGATTTTTCTTGTAGGCTGTTTGGAATCACTACGCCGTCATTATATAGTAGGACATCATCGCAAAGGGAGAAAACTTCTGGCACATTGGGGTCTTTGTTTCGAATTTAGCTTTTTATGAATTCATCCTCTCGAGACTCCCTTTTAATGTCGGCCAAAGTAACTAGGAGCTCTCTTATGGTACTCGCGATCATGTTTTTGATTTCCCAATTTGTCCTTAGAGTGGCAATGATGGAGTCTTCAAAGACTTCTGTATTTTTTGGAATGAGTCGCGATAAACTGTCTGCATGGCAAATATTTTTGGATGTTAGGAACTCTATCTTGAAATTATAGTTTAAGAGAATTGTTCCCCAACGAAGTAGTCTATTTGCAATATAGACTGGCAGACCTTTTTTAGAACCAAAAATTGTAATTAGAGGTTTATGGTCTATCTGCAGTATGAACCGTCTACCATGTAGATATCTGTGAAACTTTGTCACAGCGAATATTAACCCAAGAGCCTCTTTCTCTATTTGGGAATATTGTTTCTCAGCTGGAAGTAGAGATCTTGATGCGTGAGCCACAGCTTTTCGTGAACCATCTGGCAGTTTATACAGAATGTAAGCACCAATGACGAACGAGCTTGCATCACTTGCGACTATGATGTCGAGACTAGGGTGAGGGAGAGGTCTGAAGTAAGAGTTTTCTTGATCTTCTCGAATGCGTCTTGGCATTCCGGGGTCCATGACCATGGTTTATCCTTTTTTAAAAGTTGGTTGAGAGGCCCTCTCAAATTTTGCATGTTCTTAATGAACCCTTGGTAAAAGTTAGCTAGGCCGCGGAAGCTTTGTAACGCTTGAACGTTATCTGGGGCCGGCATGTTTCTGATCGCGTTGGCTCGTATTTGATTGGACTTCTTTTTACGTAGACCGTAGGTGCTGCCCACTCGCTGAAATCTGTTTTTGACAGAATACCTGCTTGTTCGAGTCTATCTAACTTTTTTGTCGATTTGCTCTAGAGCAGCGAAAGGGACATTCCGTTTCTTTTTGAATACCGGTTGTGCACCGTCCTTCACCTTCAACTTAGCTTTCATTTTAGTACATTTACCAAGGCCGCCAGAAAAAACCTGGGGAAATTGTTGTTTAGGTTCCTTTTTTAGATTTACCAAATTGGACGTTGTACTTTGCATCTTGTGACAAAATGCACTCATTGGGCAATCCCAAAGATAGAATTTTTCTATCCAATCTGTTCCAAATAAGTTAACTGAAGTTTTCAATACGTATGCTTTGAGCTTTTTAGTAACTCCATTTAGTGTTACTGTAAGTATTATCTCACCTAAAATGTTAATCTTTTCGCCAGTTACTGATTTTGCTGTTTTATCCGTTTTTAATAAGGTCGGCTTGTTCAATTTTCGCCAAGTACGCCTGTTAATGGTTGAAAGATCGGAACCCGAGTCAAGCTGGAATTTAATGGAATTATTGAAAATATACACAGTTACATATTTTCTTAAATTCCTATCGACCATATTGTCAGATTGAGCTTGCCTAATTTTATTTTCTCGTTCTGTTGGCGTACCAGCACGAAGTTAAAGTATGACCACTTTTATTGCAATTTTTGCAATATTTTTTGTTCTTAACTGGACAGAATTTCATCCAATGCCATTTACCACAATGGTAACATGGTCCGGGCGTTTTCTTTAACCTAATTGGGATTTGGTTACTGCGTAATTTAGGACATGAGATTTGCCTTTTGTCTTTTTGAGGGGAATAGGAGGTAGAGTTACTTCTGATTTTATTAATCTGAGTCACACCTGATTCCTCGATAGTGTTTGAGTCACGCTTTACAGTCCTCTGCCAGTTTTTGGAGAGTCGATCCTTGTTCGTTGTCAAGCTTGGTCAGTACCCGTCGTCTGACTTCGGCGTCTTCTGCAGATACTAGAACATGTGCGAAAATTAAGCACTTAAAATCATCGGCAGTCAGTTCGGCTAGTTTAAAATCATTACAGAGCTTGTTTACCGATGCTGCAAACGTTAGAAAATCTTGCTGGTTTTCTTTGACTGTGTTCAGGCATTTCCAACGTTTGTCGAACAAGGTTGTGTTAGGCCCGAATAGTTCCGATAGGAGCTTAATAGTCTCTGAAAAATCCAAGTCAGTCGTTTTCTTGGGTAGTATGAAGTCTACGAACCTACTATGTTCTGTAGTTCCCAGTTTTCTCAATAGTAGACGTACCTTTTTTTTACTGGGCCATTGTTCACAGTCTACGTTGAAAATATCTTCGTAGCGCCTGTAAAAAGCCTGGAACGTTTTGTCTTCCTCTGATACGTATTCAAAGGTTTCCATTGAATTGTAGATTGTACTCTGGGAGAATATTGTATCTTTTTCAGAGTTTGAGCCTTTTAATGCATTTACGAGTAATTCTTTACGTTGTTTCTGTTGTAGTTCAGCATTCTGAAGCGTAATTATTTGGAATTCCCTTTGTTGTTTATGTAATTCCAAAAATAGTTGTTGTCTTCTGATTTTTGTTACTGATCCAAATATAGTTTTAACATTTGGGCAACTACTTTTTGCAAATCTTCCATATTTAAAAATGACAGTACTTTTTTGCTTTGAAACACGTGTACTAAGAGGAGGTACACAAAAAAAAAATCTTGATAGATTTTTGTTCCTTTTTTGTTTCTTTTACAGAAAAAAAAATATGGACAGACACTTAGTTAAACTAAACCAATTATGTGTGTTTAGATTTTTTTCCGTGGTTCCGTTAATTTTAACGTAACTGAATAATTTTTCACCACACTTTTATATATATATATATCTTTTTTCTTTTAGAAATGTACAAAAAGAGAAAACTCACCTCAGTGAATTTGATTTCGATAGTTTTTTTCCGAAAACTTGAGTACAATGATAGTACTTGCTCTTGTATTGTCAGTTTGTTTTACGAACAACTGTTTTTTTTTTGTGTGTGTGTGGGTGTGTAGAAATCGTTCTCGTATTGGACAGACTTTAATATTCCGTAGATGTCGAATCGCTAGTTTGTCAATGGCGTTTGGTATTGGAATATATGTAGACGCTGGGTGTTTAGCTTTTAAATCGCTTAATTTCACGTTCAACACTGCTGTGGGAACGCATGGAGTTTGTGTATTTTTCGAGTACTGTCGCTATTGATATGCTGAGAACGAAATTCTCGAATATTTCTGTCGCCACTGATGTGGGACTGGCAAAGTATTTCGGTTTTTCGACGTGAATGCGTTTCTCTAATTCTTCGTCTACCCAGATGTGGGATTGGTTAGGTATTTAGGTTTCGCTGTGAGTGCGTTTCTAGAATCCTCGTCGTCACTGATGTGGGGCCAAAGTTGGGACAATCGAAGGAAAACACGGAACACGGATTAGATGTAAGAAAGATATATTAACAACAGGTTACAGAGATAGTGTAAGCGGAGCTTACTATAAGTTAGTGTCCAACACTGGTAGTCGTACTAGACACTCTCTGTCTCTCTCTGTCACTCTGTAGAGTGCTATGTCGCCTACTTAATATAGGCCTCGAAGAGTCTATTGTGTAGGTAGTTTCCGGTCTCACAATAGGAAGATTAATAAACAAACACACTTGAACTATTGTTTAAATACTCTATCAGTAAAAAGCATCAAAAATTTTCTTATCTATGTACCGAGTGTAACAGCAAAATTGTCCAAATCGTGTAAAAGCAAAATTGTCCAGTTGTTAGACAAAGATTTGAATCCGTTGTACGTTAGAAATGATTAAATATATCTTAATGGAATTCTCAGAGGTTTTATAACACTATTGGACTCTACTTTGAATAATAAGAATGCATTTAGCTCTAAGTTGAAATGATTAATCTCCCTCCTACCGTGACGTCGTGATCTAGATTTCATCAATAAGCTTCCCTCTTTTTTATTTTAAAACTTATTCACCATTCTCTCGATGGTTTTTGAATGGACTTTGAAGATGGAAGACATACTATAAATTGTTGTTACCATTACTGAAGGCCTGAATGATATTTTCCTCTCACAATTGCATATTAGGGAATAGAGTGGGGTTGACACAAAACGATATTAACCTGTTCTCTTTCTAGGAGAATAACTAAAAGGGTTTTACTGAGATTCTTACGACAAATGGTGTCAAGATAGCTATTGTCTTTTCTAAAAACCTGAAACATAGAAACTCAATTAGTTTAATTGTGTATTAGTGTTATGGTCCAGGTTAGGACCAAGGAAGAACAACACGAACACAAGAGTAGAAATAAGGAAGGTATATCACACGAAATAATAATACAAGATGTGGAAGGTGTTAGTATGACTGTCAGTCTGGTTTGGAGTGAACTACTATCGGCTCGATTCGATTCGATATTTACTTGAACCCCCCCCCACGAGGGAAAGATGTGGCAAGGGCCGAGTTTTACGTGGGTTTACCAAGCCCGTAGGCTCGGCCAAAAAATGCCCGTAGAAACTGTAAAAACAGAATAGGGTTGGTCAACCTCCCCGAACGTGGTTCTACTCTTCGGCGGAGCCTCTTCCGGGTTCCTCTCTGCTCAGAGGCAGAGAGTTCGACCGTCAAGCCGAGAAGATCGGCTCGATTTGGTATCTTCCCCCCACCCACCCACGAGGGTTGCATGTGGCACAAGGCCGAGTTTAACATGGGTTTCCCGAGCCCGTAGGCTCGGCCAAAAAATGCCCGTAGAACCCGTATAAACGGGATCGGGTTTGTCTTGAGAGGCGTAGTATATATAGTGTTAGGAAGAGTTCATTCTGTAGTTATAGGTAAGGACCCATGACAATTAGATATTAAACATTTTGTTCGATGGACAATTATCCCATGCTGTTCCACGAACTGGACAATTTTGCTGTTACACCTGGTAAGTAGTTTAAACACAATCTTTTCATAAGTCTGAATGTATCTGGTGATGTCACTTATGAACATTATAAGAAATCTTTAACGGTTTTCTAAGTTGAGACGCATTCCAAAAGTAACGGAAAACAGAAGCAGAATTTAAAAAACTACAAGGAAAATTTATTGAAATAAAACAAGTTCAGTTGACCGTTGATGACAATTCCAGAACAACGTAACTATAAACAATTTTTTCTATCCTCTGCCAGTCGCAATGATGGAGAAACCATTACCTCGAACCATGGCGAGTGAGACACGCTGCAAGAGCCACTCCATTTCGCGAGGCTCGTCCCATAATCGAGATGCAATCGCGCCAACCCTCCGAAGGAACGCCATCGAACGAGGGCCAATAACCCCAGAAGTCTCCACTGCCACAGGAGTAAAAAAAAAAAATAACTAAATATTTAACTATTTTTTCATCTTTGCGTCCCGGGCGACGGATCCCGGCTCAACCTCGGAACTGATCAAATTACCGACCGAAAATGTATCCGCACAGCTCGCATCCCAAATCAACGACTACCCCATTTTAAAAGGGGAAATAGTAATGCCATCCGGCCGCATTCCATCACTGCGGTCGAGGCCCACGGGTTCGATTTGGGAAGGGAACCCAGCTGCATCCAAACCTCTTTCGATGATGTCGTTTATTGCTGCATGCCATGGGAAGCGGACGGCACTACGACAACAGCAGAGAGGATGCAAACCAAACTCATCGATGGAGGCTCCACATCCGTGACTCTCACTTAATTTGAGTCTGTTGAAACTTGACTAATGCATGGAATAATAATGCAACACAAAATGTACTTAGAACAAAATGTATTGAAACAAGAAAGTGTACACAATATTTACATATAGTCTTTTGTATATTCCTGGGAAGACCGTTCCTGGAGAATGTGTTGACTTAGTCGCAGTCGGGCAGAGTCTCTGCATTGAATCTCTTGATTCCTCCCCTCTCGTTTTCCCGGTACCAACCATATTTATATGGTCGGTACTCCACTATGCAAATTAGGTGGATCCTACCACAACAGAGTCCAAGACGGATCCCGACTCCGAACCGAGTGAACTCATCATCTAGAAGGGTACCGGTAGATGAAGAGGGCACTGCGTTGAGCCAGGCGCCACTACTCAGTTGGGAAGCAGATAGTAGACAGGCGAGGCGATGCTGATCCAGAGAGAGCCTCAAATTAGTAAAATTGGCCTCGCATTTTATTTTATCCTAGCTTTTTTGTCTTGATGTCTCTAGTGGAAGAGAAAGTAATTCTTGGGCCCAGACGCTGCAAGCTTGATCGAAAGAACTACCCGAGAAACACTGAGACGATCCACCGAGTATCTCATCAATTAATTCGTGACTGGACGAAAGTGAAGAAAGATATGCTGGAAGGGCCAAATCTGCCGCTGATCGAAGGCCCAGGCCTTCGAAATTTAAAGGGAGCTTGGCCTGCCTCCAGCCTGTGTCGTCGAAATTGACGTTGCAAATTAGCTCCGCACATCTCTTAACTGTGATATCTATCTCATTTAAAAAGTGGCTACGCAAAATTGATTGAGTGAAAAGAAGTCGTGTGTTAGGATAAAGTGCTATACATACAAACGAGTGAATCTGGCGATACCGGAAGTAGAAAGATGCAGATCTCCAATTAGTCAAAATGATATAATCTTGATACCGGAAGCGGAAGTTCAGCCCCATACTTTTGTCGGGTTGAAAGAAGCCGTTTTTCATATATTTGACCAAGTGTTTTTTTTTTTTTTTTTTCTAAATTTGATTAGGTGTGGATTCGGATGAATTGGTGGACAAAAAAGTGAGGAAATTTAGAGATACCGGCAGTCTGAAGATGGAGGCCACTTTTCCACAGTTAAGAAAGAACATCTCAGTCAGAAGGGGAAGATTAACCAACAACCCGTCCAGATTATCTGCCAGGTTGGAAGGAGAATTTTTACGAATATTTGATGATCAGTTTTTTCATATCCTGAATTTAATTCGGTTTTCTTAAATTGCGACCCCCGTTTAAAACGACCCTCTCGTTATTTCCCCTATCTATTTCCCCTATATTACAAAATGGATTTAAGAAATTTACAGCTGTATAAAAATAATTTGTGCAAATTTTTCTAAAAGCACCTGTGGAAATTTTATTTGTATATTCTGTATTTATTGTTTTGTTTTTATGAGATTGTTCAGTCATTATTGTTTAGTAAATATTTATCTATCTAAATATTTTCAAATATCTATCTATCTATCTATCTATCTCTCTCTCTCTCTCTCTCTCTATATATATATATATATATATATATATATATATATATATATATATATATATATTCGAATTCCAGTCGAATCCATTACATTAACTTACGTGCTAATACCCTTGGGAAAGGTATGAATCCTCTTCCTTTTCCCTCCAGCTATGGGTAAAATAGCAGGACAGACTGGGTTCTATAGCCTTGGATGGCAACTGGTCTAGGAGAAGGACAAATCTGAATTCAAAACCTGCGGAGGGTCGTTTGAGAATCTTGTGGCACTCGATGCACCAGGTCTCTGTATTCGTCCCTTCAAAAAGTGTGGATGGTCCTACCCGAGGCCTTCACCACTATAATCAAATCTCATGTGCCGTTGTCGGGCTGTCGGTTTCCTGGAAACTGATTTGCTTGACCCTCATACGTCGAATCTCGACGGGAGAGTCGATTATTATATATGTCAATTTATTCATATATAGCTATTCATCTATGTCAAGCTGTTCATTATCTATCTATCTATCTATCTATCTATCTATCTATCTATTTCTAACTATCTATCTATATATATATATATATATATATATATATATATATATATATATATATATATATATATATTCACAAAGTTTGTTTCATATCTATCTGTCTGCCTTTTCCTCGGTCTTTCCCTCCTCTATCATCTCTGTTATTACCTCACTTCGCCTTTTTTTCTGTCTCCTCTGTCAATAGATCCTTAACCATATCTCTGTTAATACCGCTCCCTGTCGCTATGTCTCTGTCCCCCTTTTAATCTCTCTCTCTCTCTCTCTCTGTCTCGGTGCCTCCTACGTCATTAATTCACTCTCTGCCTCTGCATCTATCTCTCCTCTTATAATACCTCACTCATTCTATGTCGTTCTCACCCTATCTACCAATCTTTATTGAATGGAAGTTAATATAATTATGGAGGAATGCTTTACTAAAATGCGTCGATACACTTACTCGTCAGTCAACGACCGTGGCATACCAGTGACAAGAGATTGAGGATCGTAAGATTAAGAGTATTAGAGTATTCATATCTCTCGCAATTACAAGGATATACAAACAATATGCATCGAAATTAGAATCCTTTTCGCGCATTCCATTCTCGGAACTGGAAAGCGCTATATATAAAATAATGTCATACGATTACTTTTGCGAAGACAACGCCAGTTACTCCGATAAAGTTTTCTTTTTAAATTATGTCACTTGGGTGAGAGTTGATTTCAGAGAAAGTACATTATTATTACAAAATCCCAGCCCCCCGTTTAACTGATAATTTCACCAAAACATTTAAGTTTTCCGCCAGAATGTAGAACTGATCCCGTGTCGTTTGCTGTCGTCTGTAGCTTCTCGTTTCGTCCCTGGCTTTTTCACACGTTAGTGCCGCATCAAAGGCATAATTGACAACAGACTTTTTTTTTTACTTTCAGGGGAGAAATAGTAGTCGTAGCATCTTTTCTTGGAGGGTGCGAGAGGGAGATCGTGATACAGATGGCAGATCTCAAAAAGACTGCCAACGAACCATAACAACATGGTGGAATGTCGCACAAAAGGATCAGGAAGCGTCAAGACGTCTTCATTCATCCATTCTTTCAACTCTCTTTGCGTTATTTGTTGGTCATATATTCAAATTTAAACAAAGAAAATCTATCATTGTCATAAATCTTCATCCATAGGGTTCAAACCGACCCAGTCAGTCATCAAAGTTGACTGATTGATTGATTTTACGGCTTATCAACCCATAATTAGTTTTTTTCAAGAGAGCGTAGCAAGAATAATATTTTCTTTAGAGATGGGATATTGCATTAACAAGTTTTGGGAAATAAAAATAATGTCGACAGATAGAAGACCTTTTCTTTAACCTATAACTGGGAGTGGAGAGGAGAGGAATTATAACCCACCCCAGTAGTTATTTCCGCATAAATGAATTTATTGGACTCAATTGGAATTCGAACTTGGCTCTCAAATTCCTCGTTCCATGCCGCAATATATTACACCACCCGCTTATCAATGGCCATTAAGTGATAGCCTACATATTTTTAACGAAAGCCAATAGAACGCAAGGGGTTACAGAAGATTTGGAGCAAGATCAGATAGGAGTGATAGAGGAAAGGATGAGGAGAAGGATAGTGGATAGATCAAGGCCCACTGGAGATGTCGATTGACATTACATTTGAATAGTTGGAGATTATATCTCTCAGGGAAGCTGGAATAAGGAAGGGAGTTCCACAGGGGAGAGGTGCGAGACATGAAGCTATTGAAGTAGAAGAGACGGCTACATTTAGGAGTTTCGACAGTGAAAGGGTGAGAGCGGGATTAAGTTTTTTTTTTGTTGTTGTTTTTTTTTAAGTATTACGCCCCGAGCAAGGCGTGAAGCCACTAGGATGCAGGGGGTTGGAGAAGATTTGGAGCGAGAGCAGATAGGAGTGATAGAAGAAAGGATGAGGAGAAGGATAGTGGTTAGATCAAGGCAACTGGAGGTGTCGATTGACATTAAATTTGAATAGTTGGAGATTAAATCTCTCAGGGAAACTGGAATAGGGAAGGGAGAGAGGTGCGAGACATGAAGCTAATTGGAGTAGAAGAGACGGCTACATTAAGGAGTTTCGACAGTGAGATATACAATCTTGACATACAACTTCGATGGATACTATAAACATTATCCAGACATGTCTTCTCTTCGGTTCGCATAAATTTGACAGTTTATGAGTTTCTAGCCGAGGATTCCTTAAATAAGTTGTTTCATTCAACTATGGGAATAATTCTTTTTTGTTACTTAAGCAAACAAATAGACAACTTTACAATACTGAACGGATAATTTACTTCCAGTTTTTAAAATAGGATTCTTCTAAATTCACGTAGATGATCATTGTGGACGCTCATCCGACAAGGATTTTTTTTTAAATGACGTTCACCCTGTAAAAGGCCAGAGAGCAACTCAAGGCAGAGACTAACAGAAGCAGAGACACGGTTAATGCGGATATGTGGGGAAGATAACGGTTAACTCTAGGCATGAACGGTATTTAGTCACCCCACCACGAGGGCATCATGTGGCACAAGGGCTAGTAGTCTCTCCCCGCCCGAAGGCAGAGAGTTCAACCGATCAGCCGGTCACCCTACTTCGGACTGAACTTTAACTCTAGGCATGAACAGTATTTAGTCACACCCCCACGAGGGCATAATGTGGCACAAGGCCGGTTTAACGTGGGATCTCCGAGACCGTGGGCTCGGCTAAAATTATGCCCTTTGAACCCGTATAAACGGGTTCAGGGTCGGTTTACCTCCCCGAAAGAGACTCCGCCCTTCTGCATAGCCTCGTTCGGATTCCTCCCCGCCCGAAGGCAGAGAGTTCAATCGATCAGCCAGTTGCCTGACTTCGGACTGAATTCTAACTCTAGGCATGAACAGGTTAAGATTTTAGTGTCCGAGGAAGTTATCCTCTTGGAAGTCGGTTGCACAAGGTAACGAAATTATTTGCATATTTTAAGAGAATATTCTAAAAATCATTCTTTTTTAAAATTCGATCCTTTACAAAATTTATTTCTTGTTAGAGTTCGTTTGTTTTTTTTTTTTTTGTTTTTTTTTTTTTTTTAGAAATTTTGCAATATATTTTTGTTTCCTGAGAAAAAAATCCGCAACAGGATGTTTCGTCTCCACCTGTAAATTCTAAGAGAATCTATACAACTTGGGCTTATCAGTCTTTTTCACTCTCTCTTTGTTCGTCACATATTTATTGACTTCCACCAATTGAAGACTGATGTCAGTAAGTAGGATATTGTACACTGTCTTTATAAGAATCCTTTGGGCCCGCCTCTTTGATGTAACACACTAGAAACGTCCTATAAAATCTCTAAAATCCGTTGCAGAAGCGTTAAGAGCTTTCATTTCTCTCTCTCATTTTTTCCCGTCAATAGAATGATGAAATGAAAGAACGATAACAGTGTTACCCTCTACAGAGACATGTTACCTCAATGGTGAATATAAACAGCGTATTTTCATTTAATCCGAATATTTTTACCTTTTCAACGTAGAGAAATACGGGACACATTTGGAGCTGTCCCTTATGCGAGTTTAGTAAAATGATGTTTTCATTAAGCTCAGTATCAAACATTTTTACGCATGGACCACTTTTATTTTGGGGGGTTGGACGCCCATAAACGTTCGATGAAAACGAAAGCATATTGTGTTTTTTGCTAAATAGATAAGGTAAGGCATCTTTGAATAACTTTCCTTTATCTATGTAATCCTTCCTTTAAATCTAGTGTTGTTGACAAAACTAACCTGGCCGTGCGTCTTGAAATGGACCTCCAATCAATTGTTAATTGGGGCAAGAATTGGCTGGTCAATTTTAACGCCTCAAAAACTAAACTACTCTCTCTTAATCCCCATAGAGATCCTTCCCTGCCCCCATTAAAATGTCTGATAGTCAACTTCTTGATAGCAACTCCCTGCGTCTGCTCGGTCTCACGTTGACTGCTGACCTGAGATGGAACAAATGCATTGAGTCAATTGCTTCATCCACCGCAAGGAAAGTTGGCTCTCTGTGCCGCGCCAGGAAATTTTTCTCCCCGGAATCGATACTTCAAATATATAAATCAACCATTCGCCCTTGCATGGAGTATTGCTGCCATATATGGTCTGGTGCACCTTCTGTTTACCTCGGAGTTCTTGACAAGATCCAGAGACGGATATGTAATATAATTGGCCCTGATCTGGCGTCTCGTCTACAGTCACTTTCTCACAGACGCGCCGTCGCCTCTCTCTGTCTTTTCTACAAATACTTTCATGGTAATTGCTCCGATGAGCTGCTTTCACTGGTTCCCAGACTCCATGAATTCAAGCGCCCTACGAGGCTGGCATCCCACTCCCACCCTTAAACTGTAGAAACTTTTAAATGTAGCGGTCTCTTCTACTCCAATAGCTTCCTACCTCGGACCTCACACCTGTGGAACACCCTTCCCAATTCCTGTTTCCCTGAGAGCTACAATCTCCAACTATTCAAATGTAATGTCAATTGACATCTCCAGTTACCTTGATCTATCCACTATCCCTCTCCTCTTTCTTCTATCACTCCTATTTGCTCTTGCTCCAAATCTTCTGCAACCCCCCTGCATCCTAGTGGCTTCACGCCTTGCACGGGGCGTAATGCTTAAAAAAAAGTATACTTCTAAGCTTCTATTCAATATTAACAATGAAAACATCCGGCAGAGTGTGGGGAAAATTGTGAAAATGGCTTACCTCAGAAACGCGTTCGAATTTGCGCAGTATGCAAACTCTGGTCCTTCCAACAACAAAAGAAACCAAAATGGCGGCGCCCACGTTTTATGCCGGGCGGTCTCGGTTAGTTAACGCGAAATCTCGTTGTCTCGTCATTCGCATGCAAATCGTGGTCAGTCCGCGGCTGTATAAAGCAAGCTCGTTTTGCTGTTTCAGAACAGAGAGCTTTTGGCTCGTGAGAAGGTTGGACGTGCGACACCGGTTTTCTTTGTGCCTACCTGCTATCATCTGTTGAATTGTTGCGTTACACACCACACAGAGAAAAAGTGACGCCAACTTATATCGTTTGATCTCATTTCTGCTAGTTTTAGAGTTGTTTTTCTATTTTTAAGTATTTCAATATGGCGTAGATTACTATAGAAATTCAAATTCTCAGTTTTAACAGGTGTTCCGGAGTGAAATTGCTCTATGGACCACTAAAACATTACCGTAAATACCCAATTTTCCTAATTTTTTTGTGTGAACTCCAAGTAATGAGAACTACTGATCTAGCTAAGGTCTTACCATTTGGGAGGGATTTCTAGGTGTACAGATATTTCACATAAACTCTGTATAATCAGTGCGTATTTGAAGAAAATGGGCAATTCTACAGCACTTGAATTCAATTCTTATAATAAAAGCCACATCATTTATTGAAGGTAATAAGAGTTAGCAAAGACCCAAGCTAATGCTGTGTGTCTTGCAAGATCCGCCCTCCTGCAAAAACAGAACGAAATGGAATGTCAAAGATTCTTGAAGATGGAAAATCATTCATTTTCACGAAGGAATTGATTGATGAAACGACAGCTGCTAGAGCGGAGGTTCATTGTCAGCAGCATGTTGATGATCAAAATATACAAAAAGGAACAGAAACAAATATGTTGGCAAGTGATAATAAAAGTGATATAAAAGAAGCGACGCACTACATCGATTGGATACTGCAAGCAATACAAAAACGGAAAAAACCTAAAAAATGTGATAGATAGATAGATAGATAGATAGATAGATAGATAGATAGATATGAAAAGGGCTGGGATAGATAGATAGATAGATAGATAGATAGATAGATAGATAGATAGATAGATAGATATGAAAAGGGCGGATAGATAGATAGATAGATAGATAGATAGATAGATAGATAGATAGATAATGTACAGACTGAGATAGATATGTACAGACTGAGACAGATAGATATGTACAGACTGGGATAGATAGATAGATAGATAGATAGATGAATGATAGATAGATAGATAGATAGATAGATATGAAAAGGGCTGATAGATAGATAGATAGATAGATAGATAGATATGAAAAGGGCTGGGATAGATAGATAGATAGATAGATAGATAGATAGATAGATAGATAGATAGATAGATAATGTACAGACTGAGATAGATATGTACAGACTGAGACAGATAGATATGTACAGACTGGGATAGATAGATAGATAGATAGATAGATAGATAGATAGATAGATAGATATGAAAAGGGCTGGGATAGATAGATAGATAGATAGATAGATAGATAGATAGATAGATAGATAATGTACAGACTGAGATAGATATGTACAGACTGAGACAGATAGATATGTACAGACTGGGATAGATAGATAGATAGATAGATAGATAGATAGATAGATAGATAGATAGATAGATAGATAGATATGAAAAGGGCTGGGATAGATAGATAGATAGATAGATAGATAGATAGATAGATAGATAGATAGATCATGTACAGACTGAGATAGATATGTACAGACTGAGACAGATAGATATGTACAGACTGGGATAGATAGATAGATAGATAGATAGATAGATAGATAGATAGATATGAAAAGGGCTGGGATAGATAGATAGATAGATAGATAGATAGATAGATAGATAGATAGATAGAAAAGAAAGAAAGAAAGAAAGAAAGAAAGAAAGAAAGAAAGAAAGAAGCAGCAGCTACTAGAGCAAACATAGACGTGTTTCACACACAAGTGTTTCTTTTTTTTTAAACGCGTCAACAAAAAAGGAGGGAACATGAAACCAAGTCAGTTCCTTTCTTCTTCTTCTTTCTTCTTCTTCTTTCTCTTCTTCTTTCTTTTTCTTCTTCTTTCTATTTCTTCTTCTTCTTCTTTCTATTTCTTCTTCTTCTTCTTTCTTCTTCTTCTCCTTCTTTCTTCTTCTTCTTCTTCTTCTTCTTCTTATCTTTTTTATCGATTATTTCAAAACAATCCCTGTCCCATAATAATTGTTACATTTGCATACACATTTTATCATGTATTTAGTAATCTATGATGGGATGGAGACAGAAGTTATTTCTGACTTCAAGTGTTGAATCGGTGAGGCATATTTCAATTACTTTTTAAACTTAGGAAAAGGAAAAAAATACTTTATCCGAGCAACCAATCTCGTACTTGTAAAATCTACAATAATGTTTCACCCCACCACTAGTCATTTATTAGGAATTGATGCTGAGTTAGTGAGGATCATTTACACAATAATACAAATCCCGAGAAGTCTTTTAATTCACTTTGGCTATTTTCGATATGGTAAATCGACTTCACTAATCGCGTAATCCGATGATTTATCCGCGAAGATAATTCAAATAAAATAGATTTGATTGCGGCTTTGTGAGGTTCAACCTCACAAGCTGTATATACGGTAAAAAAATTCAGCTCGAACAGAAATTGTCATTTTGAAGTGCACGCGATATAAAAATGATGAACTTAAAGATCATTTGTTTCTTTATTAACGTAGTAAATAACATCCTTCCATTGACGGTTGTAGAATTCAATGAGATGTCATTTATTCTATGCTTTTGAAAAAAAAACTGCTAATCTCAAGCACATGTCCACTGCTTGCAATTGTTATGGGAAAGGTTAGATGAAGCGATACAAAGTTATGCTGGAAATCCTCGCTGAGACAACCAAGATGTATTGTGAAGCTGACAATAAAATTCGTCAAACAAACACCGAAATATTTTTGGAGAACGCATTATGAACGACCAAAGTTGGCAAAATTCCAACCTCAATATTGCTCGCTGAATAATATTCTACTCTCGAATCGATGTGAAAGCGATTAAATCAATAGACTATCCAACACTAATCAAGGTGATATAACACGGAAATCGTCCTGAGTATGACGATAAATTGCATCTGGTAGCAAGGTCTCTGATTGGGAGATTTTGAACAGCATGGAACCAGGTCTTAATTACTGTTGTTCCCAGGTCCACCCTGACCGTAGTAGCACCTGTTAGGGTCCCAGATATGGGTAAATAGTGAACCTATAAACTCTGGTCACAAATATTATGAAAGTATAAAAAATATATTTTTGTAGTAAGAATACCAGCATATACATTTTAACAGTAAAAGAAAAATACCTGCAATATATTATTGGAAAAGGAAGCGAAAAATTAGCAAAGCTCTCAAAGATTATGTTTTGACATTAAAAGACGCATTAGGAATTGATATGCCGTTACACAAACCAATCGCTACCACGAGGGAGCATTGTTCAATTTAAGAGATGGAAATGATCTGAGCTTACTTAACTTCGTCCCTATGATGTGTGACTTTCCTTTGAGTAAGAAATAGTACGTCCGTATATAAATGTTTGCTTTTTAAAAGGAAATATTGAGAAGTGATGAAAAAATAGATAAAATACAAGGCGAAACGTAGAAAGAATAAGTTTTCAACCAAAAAATTAAGTTAAAATGTAATTTGTTTTCTTTTTTGTTTTATTATATAGTAGCTTAGATGCTGCCCTATCGTGCGGCGTTTAAGAAAGATGCCCTGGTGGGGCTCTTGATTGTGTCTTCATCATAATATGTAGCGAGGAGTAGACGCGATACGCAACAATGAACTACTGAAGAACTAAAAAAAAATGATCTCTACATTTAAGTATTGCATTAATATTTAAGCTTAACTTTTAAAAGTTCAACGATAATTCTTCTGCTGCCACTTAATTTAAAGACAAATTGATGTACGTAGGTCCTTACTTTCCGTACAAAAAATTATTTTTATTTCATGATTTTCGCTGGATTCCGCACTTAATTTTGATTGTTCGCAAATTTATTCCCAGGTTATAGAAATTGTTATCGTACAAAAAGACTCGTCGCAAATGATCACATAAACAATCGCAGCTATAAAAATTTGCTAATCCAACATTTTAGGATTGTAGGTCCGGATGAAACTATTACAATAAGACATTTTCTAACTGCGTACTATACTTTGATATTTCTATTTATTATTAATTTTGTATCATTGTTATTTGTGTGTTTTTTTTTTTTTTTTGTTTCTTTACAGTATATCAACCTCAAGGGATTTATTTAATGCCGACAAAATTTTTATTGCTAGTAATATTTTTTCGAAAAATGTATTGCTAGTAATATTTTTCTCTTCAAAAATCTATGGCTGGTAATATTTTTTTTCTTCAAAAGTCTATTGCTGCTATTATTTTTTCAAAAAAAATGTATAGCTGTTAATATATATATATTTTGCAAAAATGTATTGCTGGTGATAATATATTTCTGGTAATATTTTTTTTACCAAAAGGTATATCTGGTATTAAAACTTATTTTTACACTTTCATAGTGTTTTGATACCAGTTTAGGGGTTAACTATTTAGCTGGGATCCTAAAAGGTGCTACCACCCCTAGTCAGGTTGGACCTAGGAACACCAGCAATTAAGAGTTGACTCCACGCTCGTCAAAACCTCCTGTCAGAGGCCTTGCTATCAGACGTAGTTTATCGTCTTGCCCAGGACGCGGATGTAGTTTACCGGGTTATTATTTACTTTTTTGAAATAACTTAACGCAGAAGTAAACACTAGTCAAAATTAATTCTAATAATAATGATTAAAATGTTTTTCCTCAAATGAAACGTTTACATAAAATAAAAAATAATAGTACTGCTATTAATATTACTAGTAAAAAAAAAATAAATGTGACGAATAGCGAGATTGTGGAATGAAACACATCTAAAGTGTTTGATTTGATCTTCTATAAAACTATCATTTTCTCGTCAATTGTTGATTCCAATCTATCAGGAATGACTGCAAAACCCTTGCCCCTACCGAATATATAGAGAGAAGCACACAAATGCATGATGGGATTTTTTCTTAGGCCGGTTCTCCATTTCATTTGACTCAGTACCGGTTTGTCTTGTTTTGAAGTCAGAAGGTTATATTCGCTTCTTTGAACTTGCTTTTGTGTCAACTCCAATTCTTAGTTTATGAACATTTTGCCATATTGCTTTGCTTTGTTAATCTTAATTTCCTTTTTTATATTGTTTTTCTTTTTTCTTGTTATTGTTTATTGCAAACATTCTCAGGACTGTTTGTTCAACAGTTCTTTTATTTATTTTGCATTTAGCCACGGCTACTCAGTCCACGTCGATAACTCGGCTTCGCTGAGCGAAAAGAGGGAACATTTTGAGTTTCAACGAGATTTTCTAATTTATTTCCGATCCGCGCGGTCTACTCCCTGCCGTAGATAGATGGTCAGAATAAATCTGTGATCAAATGGAACTTAACGATTGTTGGAGTAGGCGGGCTTACTAGATATCAACCTTACTTGAATTAATCAGTTTCTCATTATACCAGCCTGAATCTATAGGTAAATATTGCTCTTGCTTATAATAAAGTCTGCAAGTAAACCTATTTCATATTTACACTTGAGGTTATAGATAAACATTGACCGTGTATATACTTCTGTCTATAGGCAGGAAAGTACATGAAAAACCATACTATAGGTGAGTAAAATTGAGTAGGTGAAACCCTTGAGAGCTGTCAGTGGTTGTGCTAGCACAAAGTCACAAGTCATCGTGACTGAGGGTTTTAGCGTGCTGGCTTTCATCAGTCTGTTGATCACGCTGGATTATACAGAAAGTATAACTAAGGTTTACTCAGCATAGTTGCAGTATAAACCACAGATGGGTTCTGTGGCTGTTGGACAAACACAAATGTATCTGATGTTTGACCGCTTGTTAATACCATGTGCTTTAAGTTTGGATGTGCAGTAGTGTAATCGATAACGGCTGTGAATTGTTAATCGGAGAGTCGAGTTCCAATTCCAGTTGTTTTTTTTATTTACATACGCGCAAATTCCCTTGAGAAACGTATGAAGCCACATCTTCCCCACAACTGTGTGTTAATTAGTAAGACTAATCATTAGTAGGACTAATCATTACTAATCAGTAAAATCATAATTGTCTCCCCAAAATTTTTTATAACGTTTTTCTGTCTTTAAATAATATATAAATGGTTGAAAAGCCGTAAAAAAAAACACATCCATCAAAATTCTAATAAAAAAAACATTGTTCAGATTTATTGATACTGACGTTTGTATCACGTTGCCATTGAGGAACGTCGAGCCTGGTTAGTATCCAAATGGGGTACCGTTTGGAAATATTATGTGCTTTAAGTTTGTATGTGCAGTAATGTAATCGGTAAACATCGAGTTCCAATTCCAGTTGTTTTTTTTTTAATATTTCCTTACGTGCAAATTCCGTTGAGAAAGGTATGAATTAACATGTTCCCGGCAACTCTGGGTGTATCAGTAGGACCTGTAGCAATAAAATTATGATTATCTCCCCAACCCCCAACAAATTCTTATAACCTAAAATATTTTCTGTCATTAAATAAAATGTAAATAGTTGATAAGCTGTAAAAACAAATCAATCAAAATTCTAATAAAATAATAAAAAAAAAATTAATATTGTCTTGATTTATTGACATCGGCATCGTTTGTGCGTATGATTTTATCTTTAGTGTCCATGTATATTGTAAAAATGTTAAAATCCTATTTACTAAAAGATATCTGTCCGGCATCTAGACAGCTGGGAATTTCGACGATCGAATACTTAATCGTGATACAAGCCAGTTTTTTGTGGTGTAATATATAGAAATAGTTTGGAGAAAAATTTGTGTCCGTCAAATATAGCATTGTGTGTTGCCAATTCAGAATTAATTTAAAATGTAACAATATTTCTACAGTAAAAGAAAACAATAAATGCCGTTGTATCGCGACAGGTTTTTAATAAGAACAGTGTATATTTATCTCGACATCGCTTAACCTAGAAGGAAACGGGAACGTATTTCAAATGATCTCTCGGCATTCAGAATCCATTGCTATCAGCAACAGCAGCAGCTTCAGTCCCATAGTAGGCTGTGGTTGTAGTATTCATCGGGCCTTAGGGTCGTTGGGTCAGTTCGAAACTTAACACATGAGCAGTTCCATTTACATATATGGGTCGGAGAGATATCATTTTGGGGGGTAGCGTGTCTTGGGCTAGTTCACCTGGCGAATCCCATCCCTCTCCAGCTTAAACGACAGCCAGTAGCCTCGCTTAGGTCACAAACACGTGGACGTTGATTCCATGGAAAGAATGGACGACGATCTGTCATCACCACATTATCTACAACCATAGTCATAGTCATTAATATTTAAACATACCTTCTAAAAGTTCAACGATATTTCTCCTGCCGCCAATTAATTTAAAAACAATTTGATGTACGTAGGTCTTTAATTTCCGTACAAAAATTATTTCTATTTCGTTGGTGACTGTCGCTGGATTTCCCAATTAATTTCAATTATCCCCAAGTTATAAAAATTGTTATCGTACAAAACATTCGTCGCAAATAATCACGTAAAAATCCCTGGAAACAATCCCTGTAATGAAAATTTGCTGATTCAAAATTTCAGGATTGCGGGTAGGGATAGAGTCTGGAATGTTTTTAATTTGATCAGGAGTTGGAACCCCAGTCAATTTAAAAAGACTAAATTCTTTATAGGACTGAAACCCGGTCGATTTAGAAAGACTAAGTTCTTTATAGGATTGAAACCAATAAAACTGGCCTGTGGCAAAATGAACCTAATACCGAAATTTATCGCCGACATTGTTCAGCAAAGTTTTCTTTAGATTATGGGTATGGTCAGGTTTGTGGATTTAATGAAACTTCAACCCTTGCTGATTCATTCACTATCGAAATCAGTTAATCATTTCTTCTTTCTTGTATTAATTTAACTTCATTTTTCTCTTCTTTTTATCCATGTTATATGGGATTGTATTTCTAAATCACTGAGTGTTGCATATGTTTTATTGAGTTACGGACTGAGAATGAAGGAAAATCAATTGGGAATAGACAGTTAACAGTTAATCGACTAAACATGTATCGAGCATATACATGTTTAGTCGATTATGTATCTTTCGATTCAAGACGGACGAGAAAGATTTCTTTCTGCGCTAGACCAGTTGCCATTTATTTCTGCGGTATACAAGTTGCCATCCAAAGCTATAGAACCCAGTCTGTCCTGCTATTTACCCATATTTAGAGGGAGAAGAAGAGGATTCATACCTTTCCAAACGTATAAGCACGTAAGTGAATGTAATGGATTCGAGTGGAATTCGAACCCGGCTCTCCGAATCCTCAATCTGAGACGCTATCCATTACTCCACCGTAGGCAATGTGCGCACTTCATAGGGGAATATTGGATATGCCGTATATGGTTTCGAAATTATTCGTATAGGGATTTTTGATGCTTCACGGCTGACTGAACAGGAATTTGACTAATCAGCGTTATGAAAAGGTGAGATGACTAAAAAGTTTCAAATATTAAAAGAAAATCGATAAAAATCATTTATAGAACGTTGATTATATTAGTCGTTTTTGTTTAAACAAAACGTCGACTGGCATTTATACAACTTTGTTTTATTGGTCAATTTTATTTAAAAAAAAATGCAAAAACGACGAAAAAGCATTTGAACAGCGTTGGCTATATTAGCTGTGTTTTGTCTATATTTCTGAGATGAAGTATTATGTACATTATTTACATTATTCGGACTATTGTTCCCATCTTTGTTGCCATATTTATCACAACGTTTCGGCCGTTGTACGCTCCGGCCTTCTTCAGGTGGTTGGAATGTCGAACTGAACCCTTTATTTCGCTCACTGGTGTAGACAGTTCTAGTTCCACGTTTGATGGATGTCAGTTATTAGTTATCTCCTGTTAATTTCCCTCTGAAAGTTCTCCACTGCCTTAACCGGGTATTGAACGCACACACTTTGGGTCCTGTCACTGGATCTAACTAAAGCCTTTATCTACTGTGCCATGTCTCCTTGAGTGTCTTTTCTGGATATTATAAATCTAATGTCTTCAGCAACTATTTTTACCAGTACTCATATTGCAGTTTTGCTGTTATCATTTCATGTTATTACCAGAGCTCATATTGCAACTATGTTTTTATCATTGCTTTTCTCAGGCACTCCTTATTACTGGTTCCCATGTTGTATTTATTTCTATCCTTGGTCGACTCAGGAGATTTTTGTGGCCTAGCATATGTGCTGATTCCTTAAGTTTACGAATTTTCCAATTGTGTTCCTTGTCAATGATCTCAACATGATCCCACAGAGGGCGGTGATCTCTCTTCTCTCTCCTTATGTGGTCAGCCACGCCTCATTTTCTACTTCCCCTCGTGTTACAGCTTTCTGGTGTTCTTGAAGCAAACATTGTGATAGATATGGCGACAAAGATGAGGACAATAGTCCGAATAATTTAAAAAATGCAATTTGTAATTAGATTTTATGTTATAATTTATCCACATGCTTTAGCAGATGTTATGTTCTCGAATTAACGCTGATTCGACTTTTTATCGAATTTTCTTAACGAAAAAAGAGCGTGATGGAAAAAGAGCTATGAAAAATACAAAAAAGTTCGTGGGGGGGGGATAGGAAAGAACCATAAAGTTTGCTTCGTTGCGTGTCGTCTTTGTCTTCTCATGGTCTATCGGCAATTCTTCAGATCCCAACGCTGCATCACAGACAGAATGAACAACGGACACTTTTCTTAGATACATATTCTTCACTTTGAGTTGGGCGGTGGACTCAGAAGAATTGCATAGTGTCTTGCAAGAAGTGAGAGGTGGGAAAGAAAGAGTTGATGGATCTCGGCCAGCAAATTACCATCACCACTCCTGTAAGCCACAGCCCGCCAAGGTTACCTTGTAGCGTGGGTGGTGTAATATCGTCATCTTTCTATTGCTGCCAGCTGACTGTCTGCGCTCATTGTTCGGTCTTATATGAAAACCTTAGGAAAGATAATGCATCATTGTCAAGATTCCACACCTGCGGGCGTCAAACCACTCCCAGTCGGTTCCGGTGTTCAACGTTTTCCAATTTTGGGCCAGCCTACTCATTTCGTATAAAGTCGTCCGTAGAAATGGCAGAAGAATGAACAATATATTTTTATCAGTATGCTTAATAACGAAATGCTTAGAGATCCAACTTTACCTAATAAACCACATGAATATTTTAGAGCATCGCATGCAATAAATGTTCTGTCACCAAGTGAAAACCGCCCGAGTTTCATACACAGATCTGTCCTCTTCCCAAATGTCAAATCAAGTACACATTCTTTGTACTTTTCCTCAATGGGATCTCTATTTGAAATTGAGTACAGCAATGAAAGGCAAAAATGAAACTTGATTCGTTTAATTTGCAAAATTTAATGTAATTTGTAAAAACTAATCAAAATTAAACGGACTGAATTCAATCGGCGCTTATAATTTGAGTTTGCATTTCACTTTTTCTATGCTAAAATGGTGAAGCGAGGAATTACCCGAAATAAATCAAATCTTTAATCTTTATCGGATTTCTAATTTGTTTTGTAGCAAATGAAAACGAAAAGAAGAAACAAAACAGATGAAGCCTAAGAGAATACTTTACCTTGCCGTAAAAACTCGGCAAACTGTTTTTATTTCTTCGTTCGGGAAAAAAAAAATATCTTCTGATTCAAACAGTTTCTTTTTTATTTTTAAAGCGCGCACAAAACTTCGGGGATTTGTCTCCATCTTTTTTTTCCGTTTTCGTTTTGATAACTCTCGCTTTTTTAAATTATTATTATATCCTGTGTTTCGATTTTGCCTGTGGTGTTTCTTATCGGAATTCAAGTGACAGTAAGTCTATTGAAAATCAAGAAATCTCTGCAGTATTTTTACCAATTCCAATGTTAAATAAATGATTCCATTCGTTCACGATTCTCTAGGTTTTTCCAATCTTTTTTGGCAGCATTCTTTTGTAGGATTCCAATGCTTCAGATAATTATGAACTTGTTCTTCCTCTCCATATTCCAAAATATTTTTCCTTTTCTAGCCAAATTCTTACTGTTTACTGTTATCAAAAAGTAAACCTGTCATAAACAGTTCACTAATGTAATTCTAAGATGGCTTAGCAAACTCCACGAACGGATCCTGGAATAATTCACTCTTTCTAAAATGAAGTCTTATCAGAAATGTAACTGATCTCACCTTCAGTACCTGTCTATATTTCTGAGACGAGGTATTATGTACACTATTTGCATTATTCGGACTATTGTCCTCATCTTTGTCGCCATATTTATTACAACGTTTCGGCTGTGGTACACTCCGGCCTTCTTCAGGTGGTTGGAATGTCGATCAAACCCTTTATTTCGCTCACTGGGGTAGACTATTTTAGTTCCACGTGGCATGTTTAACAGATGTCAGTTATTAGTTATCTTCTGTTAATTTGCCTCTCCAAGTTCTCCACTGCCTTAACCGGGTATTGAACTCACTCTCTTTGGGTTCTGTCACTGGATCGAACTTTCTCCACTGTGCCATGTCTCCTTGAGGTCATCTGTGTATGAATTTCTGGGTATTATATAGCTAATATCATCAGCAACCATTTTTACCAGTGCTCATATAATAATTTTTTCAGCTGTTATCATTTCATGTTTTTACAAGCTCATATTGCAATTTTGTTGTTATTATCGCTTTTTCTCTTGCACTCTTATTACTGGCTCCCATATTGTATTCATTTCTATGCTTAGTCGGCTCAGGAGATTTGTGGCCTAGCAAAGAATGTGAGTTCAATACTCGGAAATAGTACAAGAAGAAGTTAATTCCTGGTGGAACACATCGAAGGACTACAATTCATTAGCACCAAATTATTTGCAATCTTGTATCAAAATTACTAATAATGCTTTGTGTATGCTTCTGATTTGATGCGCAGCTGGAGTAGCGAACCACTAGATTGTCATCAGAGAATCGGAGTATATAACTTTGGCGTGCAGTTGAGTTTTTTTTTTTAGAGCAGCTTTAGTATAGTTCGTCAGATACTATTTAGTTAATACCTAAAATTTGTAACCTTGTGGCAGACAAAACATATCAGTTTGAAAATGGCGAATATATATATATATATATATATATATATATATATATATATAGTTAAGTTATGAAAAGTTGGTAATCCGTATGGGTAATCCCAAGGAGGATGAAATCCTGAGAGCTCAATGTAAAGCCAGAGCTAATATTTTAAAGAAAAACGGACTACTTTAAGGTTCCATTATAATAATTTATTTCACCAGAGTCCTTTTAAAGAACACCGGATCATCAGATAGCACTTCAAAAAAATGAAACGAAAAATGAAATGAAAATTGATGGGTTTTTTGGAAGTGTTATCTGATGATCCGACGTCCTTTAAAAGGGATCTGGTGAAATAAATTATTATAATGGAACCTTAAAATGGTTCATTTTTCTTTAATATATATATATAGTTTCATCCCAAGCAAGGCGGGAAGCCACTAGCACGCAAAGGGTTACAGAAAGTTGGAGCGAGAGCAAATAGGAGTGATAGAGGAAGGATGAAGAGAAAGATAGGGGATAGATCAAAGCATCTGGAGACGTCGATTGACATTACATTTGAATAGTTGGAGATTATAGCTATCAGGGAAACAGGAAAAAGGAAGGGTGTTCCACAGGCGAGAAGTGCGTGACATGAAGCTATTGGAGTAGAAGAGACGTCTACACTTAACAGTTTCGACAGTGGAAGGGTAAGAGAAAGAGAGATGCCGGCCAAGTAGAGCGCTTAAACTTTGGATATAAAAGTAGATCTGTAAAAACATGTCATCCAGTGTCAAAGTGAACATCAAACCGTCAGTTAGACGTCTATCTATGCGTGACTTCAAGATAGCCTGAATGCTGTCTGATTGCTTGAAGTCGCGCATTATGATAACGATTGAAAGATCAGGACCAATGGTTATCGCTTGAATTATATTCCAATCCTGAACTTATTCTGGATTGTCTCATGATATTGCCAAGTTAAAGTCATTATTAGAAATTGAATTTTAAAAGCGTAAAACCTTTCAGATATTTCTCTTTTTTAAAAATATCATTTGTATGATTTGTAACTAGATTCAGAAACATTAGCCAGGGTTATTCATTCTTATAATTACTCGACAAAATATTTTATGGTCCTATCTGAGTTTTAAAATTTATTAGCTTTCTCTTTAAAATGGGTTTCCACTCCAGCGTTTTAAGATATTTGGATCAATACTGGCTTTTCTAGAAACAGAATTTCTAATTTCTAATATTTCCAGATAGAATTACGTTTCACGATAAGTGGAATTTTTTCCTGTTCTTTTTTTGTTCTTTTCTCTCTTTAAAATTGATTATATTTCGGTTGATATAATAGATCTGCCGATCAAGACGACATTACTTTGGGATTCTTAGAATCAAATAACAAAATGTTGAGAAGGAAATTGTGCAAATATCGGATTATATGAAAATTTTGGTATTTTATTCATTTGCTTTTATACAATTTATAGTTTTGTTGATAATCTTAATTTCTTTTTATTCATTTTGGTTTCCCTGGTTTTATTGGTATAAGATACAAACAGCGTGATGAAAGGTAAAAAAGCGGATGTTGCTTATAACGTTTCAAAAGAATCTTTAAAGCTGCAGTGACTTATAACAAAATCTAATACCGATTGAGTCTCATCAAAAGTATGTAGCGTTTTTTAAGACATTTGTATACAGATTTGTAGAACTATTCGTAGGTCATTTTGTTACGCAATGTTTCATCATCACTGAAGCAACTTAATTGTTCCCTCTCACAAAAACATGGAAATGTGTCTTTGTGATGAACTGACCTGTGTGGTATTGACAGTTCAATTAGGAACAATACTTTTCAGTAGAAGAAGCTTATAATAAACAGTGCACCTGCAATCCCGCTACATGCACAGCATTACCTTCTTCGGATGTAAACCTTTGAATTGGTCTTTTATTACGCTAAACATTGTTATAAGCAACCCATTTTTCATGGCCTATAATCTTTTTTTTTTTAAAAATTGCGTCACTTAGTTGCGTTTGATCGGAGAATCGAAGATATTCGGACCATTAATTCTTTTTCGTTTCATTGTGAGGTAAACAAAATATCGTAGTGATATATATATATATATATATATATATATATATATAAATTTCTTCAAACGGGTTACCACGTCCGTATGAGTTATGTAGAGTATCTTTGCGTTCTGCCGTGTCTTGTGCCCTGAATAATTTTTGATCAGCGTTTAAGCTTGACCGAACTGTCTAGGTTTTCCAAATCAAAATCAATACATATGACCTTTGCAAAACAATTACGAATAGGGCTTTCCGCTATGGCAGTATGTCCATAAATGTCAAACATTTTGCAGTTTGAATTAAAGCACAGGGGGTGAGGGCGACACGGTTTGATCCTGGGTTGTTCCCATGCTGGTCAGGACTGGCGCCGGTCAACTGATGGTTATCTGTTGACCGCTTTTGTTCCTTCATCTGCTCGGCCCACGTTCTGTTCTTTGATCACAATACAGGGAAGATTAAATTTCCATCCGCACTTAGGCCCTGAACCGAATTGGCGGAACAGCGCTATGAAAAAAGACAAGACAGCTTCCGCCGGTGAAAACATAAATATCTAACGAATAAAGAAGACGAGCGCTTGGTTAATTTTCATTTGGCTTATATAATCGTTACTACAACAAAATTAACTCTTCCCATAATAGATTTTTTAGTTCATTACATTCATCCCTTTGTTGATATAACTGAATAACATCGTGAGAATATATTGATTTTCTAAGCGTAGCTTAGATGTGGCACAAGGGATACACAAACAGCAATTGTCTCCTTTTTAATTCGATAAGTCATGTGATGGCTGGTGACTGACGTCAGGGGATAGAGTGACAAGGGCAGTTGCGATGTAGAGTCCAAAGAAGGAAGACATCTCTAGCTCACAGAAAAAAAAAACACATGGCCTAACTAGGTCTGCAGAGAAACTGCTGTAACTTCAGTTTCCCTTTGAGAAATATTACAAGTAATGTTTCCCTTTTCTCCACACCGTTTGTTGTTGCATATATATTAGATATTCTTCTGCATGGGACACATGTATATGTGTATATATATACTTTTGTGTACGATGCAGCATTATAAATCTCTCCATGTCATTCTTTTTCCTTCTAGCTATTCTGTTCTGCCAGTGAACTACAGTGTTATTGTATATAACTCACTATTCAGTAGCAACTGTATAATCGATACAAGCTAGCTAACCATTAAACCACATCGATGTGCCCAAATATCGTGAGAATACACAGAGTAATGGAAACAAAACGGAAATATTCAAGGAAATTGTCCAGACTTTTGAAAATAGATATTCAGGGAATAATGAGCAATCTTGTGTGTTTAAAAATTTTATTAATCTTTGAAAAGTAATATTTCTTTTTGAATAAAAGTCCGCTACAGTATAAGAAATTATTAAAGTTATTTCAAAAATATAATCTATACAAATTGAAACCTCTCACATTTTACTGTGCGTCACGTTGACAAATTTGGCAAAAGATCTTCTCTCATGAAAGTTAATGGACACGATAAGTAAGAGAAAATGAGGGTTGTGAGTTCACGTGAACTGAAAATCGGTGGTTTCAAAAGACATTTTTAATATTCATGATTAGTAGAAATATCAAAAAAATGAAAATCCTGATACTTTTGATAGATTTAATGTGATCATTGTTCGTCAATGGCGAGGGAAGGAGTGGTGCAAAGTAGAGATAAGAAATGGGTGGAGTCAAACGGGAGGAATGGTCATAGATTAATGGAATGAATGATAGAAATTAGAGGGGGGAAATTATAGGGGTAGACAGAAGGAAGAAATGGAGACAAGTTGAGGGAAATAATAGAGGAAAGTGGCAAGACAGAAAGGAGACATCGAGGGAGGTAACAGAATGGTGGAAGGCAGAGGTATGGAATAGAGGAAGGCAGAGGGAAGGAATAGTGGAAGGAGGAGGAAAGGAATAATGGGAGGTAGGGGAAAGTAATAGTGGAAGGCAGTGGAAAGGAATAGTGGAAGGCAGTGGAAAGGAATAGTGGAAGGAAGAGGAAGGAAATAGTGGAAGGCAGAGGATAAGAATAGCGGGAAGCAGAGTAAAGGAATAGAGGAAGAAAGTGGAAAGGAATAGTAGAAGGCAGAGGAAGGAAATAGTAGAAGGCAGAGGGTGGGAATAGCAGGAAGCAGAAGAAAGGAATAGAGGAAGGAAGTGGAAAGGAATAGTTGAAGGCAGGGGGATAGAAGGGTGGAAAGCAGAGGAACGGAATAGTGGAAGGCAGAGGAAAGAAATGGTCGGAGGCAGAGTTTAGGTAAATTTGAAGTCAGCAAGGGCTTTTTACGAAATGGTATAACTTGTAGCGCTCAATCTTCTAACATATATTTGAATGCATTTCTTCTTCTTCTTCTTCTTCTTCTTCTTCTTCTTCTTCTTCTTCTTCTTCTTCTTCTTCTTCTTCTATATGCCGAACCCCGAGGAATATCATTGCTCTCCACAGTAAATTATCCATTAGTCATTCCTATCATCCCCACTGTCCAGCCTTTCTCCGAGGTAGGTAACACACTAGAGTTTACTAACCCTCTTGCTCTCGCTGATCCTTGTGGGGATTACGTTTTCCAAGTCCTTCATCCTCATTATTTGTTTAAGATATTTCGACGGTCACTTTCTTATTCTGAATAGAAATTATCTTTTGGTTACCATTTTATTTCTTTCTTTAGGATTTCCTCGCTGATACATTTATTACATTATGCAAAATTCGTAACCACAGATCTATATTTTTTCTGCTTTGTTGACCGATTATTACTACTGAGAGAGAGAGAGAGAGAGAGAGAGAGAGAGAGAGAGGGAGAGAGGGAGAGAGAGAGAATAGCCGCTGTCTCATCAGCGGTATACCTCTGTTTGGACGAGTTTCGCTTTCTGAACAAAATGATATTAAACGGAAGGAAGTTAGAGTTGGTGGGTATCGGAAGGAGCAAGAGTAGAAAGTAAATAATCCAGAATAAAGGAAGAGAAAATTAAATGAAACAAAACACATTCAAAGAATTCATTGATTCTAGTAATCCGGGAATTTATGTTAATAGAATAAGCATATATCTTTATGACTGTACTATGTAACTTACTCCATAGGTTATCAAATAAATACATGGGTAAAACAGACCCTCACCAATCCCAAATCCATTAGGAAGTTGATATGACAGATGAACACCTCTTCGGGTGTGGAATCCGCGCATAATAGTATGGCAGTGGCTAATCAGACCTGCGAATATATAATCGACACAGTTGCACCTTAGATGTGCAAACGTGAAAAAAAACGAATGACAGGTAGATACCGGGTGGAACATCAAAATTATCCATATCGTGTAAAAGCAAGCTTCTGCCTTTCTTAGATTAAGCTTTGAACTGTTGTATCTTAGAAATGTTTAAAGATATCTTACTGGAATTAAATAAATATGCTCGTCATTAATTGGGTAAGATCGGAAAATCATGAAAGATTGAAATTGAGTATATATATATATATATATATATATATATATATATATATATATATATATATATTATTTCAGGATTACCTGTTCATGCGTAACAAGGTGGCTCACGGGCTTCACGTATGATTTCATTTTCAAGTTTGTTTTTTTTTTTACTGTTTTTTGAACTGTCATAGCTGAAACTTCTCTGATACGTGCCAAAAGGCTTATGGATTTAGTTGGATCTTTTCTAATTGATCTTTTTAACTCTAAGTTGAAATGATGACCTCCCCACCTTCCTGATGCGACCTTCTGATCCAGTTTTCCTCTCTACTGTTTCCTCTTTTTTAATCTTATTCACCGTTTGGGATCAAGTTAAAATATTTATGAAAATATTTATGATATATATATATATATATATATATATATATATATATATATATATATATAAAAGGGGGAAGTCTAATCGAGCTAAAATTAATTATAACAACTCATTGGCTAGATCAGTCACAAATTTCAATTTTTGACAATTTTAGAACTGGCTGAAAGTGAACTAGCCAGCAAATTACTATAATCAAAACCCCTTTTTACGTCATGTAGGAAGAAGTGATCACTGATATGCAAATGAGTGTGTACGGTGCCAGGAAAGTGGTCTATCCTTAAAATAAGACCATTATACTCGTTGTTATTTGATATGCTGTAGGCCGGTGAAGTTAATGCAAGCGAGGATGTAAACGTTTTGATCTGATAAACGTGTCTTATTAAAAAGAGTACTTCTAACACAACCCTGACTTAGCGTTCATATCACTTGGAAGCATCGATTCCCATACTATCACCGAAGTTAAGCCACGTCAAGCTTGATCAGTAACTAGATGCGTGACAACGTGGGAATATAAAGATGGATCCGCAGGTGTTTTAATAGATAGTGGCCCGAAATTTATAATCGGCGAGCCGAGTTCCAATTCCCGTTGCGTTCTTTATATGCATTTACTATGAAATACGCTTGGGAATGGTATGAATCTATCTTTTCTCCCCTCTGCAATGGGTTAATTAGTAAGACTTGTATACCTAAATCATTATCTGTACCCTCAAAAAAATTCTTACAATCTAAAATATTTTCTGGCTTTGATAAGGGTTGATAAGCCGTAGAAAATGAATGAATCTATCTATCTAACACAACCAAATTTTAGCACCGAAACTTATTTAATGGAATCAACGAAACAATTTATTTACAGTGGAATCTTTAAAAGGAAAAATCAATCAGATTTTTTCCGAATTACTTTTATCTAGAATCAAACAATCTTTCAACAAGAAATTATAAAATAATTTCACTATCAGTTTTGGTCATTTGGCAATGATGCTTATTGTGACAAAAATAATTAAATTTCTATTTATTACACTTGAATCAAATTAAATTTTGTTAGACATAAAACAAATTTAAATATAAATTTTTTACATTTAAAATAAATCTAATTTTTGTTGCACCAAAAATACATTTACCTATTGTTATATTTAAAGTAGATTTAAAGTGTGTTAGATTTCATTATTTTAGAATGCAAATTGCATTCAAAAATTCAGATTTTAAAACCATATTTTTACTTATATCAAAGTAGGTGTTTCGACACAGATTATATCAGCATTAAGCGTAACGTCCAAGCAGCCAGCTGAATAGGTGTCTTGTTCTAAGAGATGTCAAATATGCATTCATAGAATGTCAGTGGCTGTCCAAATATATGAAAACGGGATGAAACGCATGGGAAAGAATAGTGTGTTAAAGATATATATATATATATATATATATATATATAAACACCGATTCCAAAGAGAAAAGAGAATGGAGACTTCGCACACAAAACTGTTTGTTATACGTTTAGATGAGGTTCCGGACCTCGGCCTCTACCCAAACTGTTCGACCATAATTGACGAACCCGGAGTTGAATAAAATGTAATGTTCCGTTTGAGAGATTTAAACACGCGTTTTCATTACACTTTCAAATATATTACGATTCTAGTTTAAAAGTCTCCTTATCGGGCGGCATTTAAGCTAGCTCCTGAGGAGAGCTCTATACTGAGCCTTTGGCTTGTTCAGGAGTTTGAGAGTCCGTAAGTCTTTGCATATTGTCAACATTGGAATCTCTCCTGGGTGACGTTTGATTTGGTTTTCAATTGCACGGGACTTTCTTTTCCTCGCTGCAGCCTTGGCTTTTTTGATTGCAATCTGGTTCACTGTTGTCGAAGATTCCTTTGTGTGAGGCATATTGTTGCCGTATACGATAGGCAACAACAAACTACAGAAAAACTCAAAATTGATCGCTGCATTTAAGTATTGCATTAATATTAATATTTAAGCTTACCTTTTAAAAATTCAACGATAATTCTTCTGTCGCCACTTAATTTAAAGACAATTTGATGTGCGTAGGTCCATGTACAAACAATTATTTTTATTTCATGGGTAACTTTCGTTGGATTTCCGTTTCGATTATTTCTAAATTTATTTCCAAGTTATAAAATTTGTTATCGTAAAAAAAGAAAATCGTTGCAAAAAAATCAGGTAAAAATTCTCCGAAAATAATCGCCGAAAAAATTCACCCAAAACAATTACCAGTTACAAAACCAAAATTTCAGGATTGCGGGTCAGGATCCGGCCTGGTTCCAAAATAGTATGATATGTTGGGCTGGGGCTTATAATAGTAAAGTGGGAAACAAGGACAATTTTATTTTAAATCACCGTAATTTGAGAACACTATTTATTTCATTTGAACATGAGCTATTGAAAGGTAGAGAGTTGCCTCCCTTTAATTGTTTTTATTCAGAGAAGTCAAGATGGCGGTATCCAAAAAAACAATCGCAGTAATGAAAACTCGGGAATCCAAAATTTCAGGATTGCTGGTCCGAATACGGCCCGGAATGTTTTTTACTTTGCTCAGTCTGATTCGAAAATGGTATGATATGTTGGACTACACCATCTAGCAGTAAAGTTGAAAAAATGTGGGAAAATGACACTCTAAAATTCTTATTTATTATATGACGTCTCTGGTTAAACATTCGTAATCAAATCAATAACAACGCTCTCATCAAGCCGCTCAAATGTTAAACAATTGCGAAATGATCAAAATATTAGTTGTATTTACAAGAATAGAATATATAGTATTATTATCAGTTGTATTCTTATTGGGAACTGGTCGTCAGTAAAATAGACAAGCTAATGATATGAACTATATATTAAGGATGGCAAAATCAAGCAGCGACACAAATTCAAATATCAGATCAATTTATTAAGAGACGACAGAAAATGTGACAGAGAAACCCAATAAGGTCACGGGAATTGCGAATGTCTTTTAGATTAGAAACAAGCTTAAAAGACTCCGAAAAAAGTCGTAAGAAACCATAAGAAAATGAGCGCTAAATTTATATATAATATCTAAACTTCTATATGACATTGAATAGGGAATGTTGAATAATTTCTCCATCGATTATGACTTCAATCCCCGTACTTGGATTCAGTAGAAACAGGACGAGCAATAACTGCGCAGTATTAAGTGCTAGACGAGATATCCCGAGACATTGACAGTGGAACGAGAACAGTCTACCCCTTTAGATTAAATAGAGGATTACTGGATGTTCGATATGCCCTTGCAGAAGGTCGGAGAACAAAACAACAGAAATGTTTTGATAACAACAAAGAAGAGAATCGACCAAATATAAAGAGTATAAATAATAATAATTTTTCATCCCAGAAATACAGAAAGATTGTAGTTATCAGATTTTTTTAAAATTTCTTTTGTGAAATCGTACTTTATCGGCAGACATGAACAGAATCCAATAAATAATATATATATATATATATATATATATATATATATATATATATATATATATATATTTTTCTCGCCATAATCTCGAAATTCAATTTCATGCTTCTCGTTTTTCCCCAGAGAAAAAAAATTCAGACAGTAAATTTAATTTTACAGCTTAAATTGAAAGAAATGCAAATCATATATCGTCATTATTTAATGAGGTTATTGTGTATTTCTCTGGTTATGTTTATTTTGTTTTACGGCATATCAACCTCAATGGGTTAGTTAATGCCGACAAGTTTTTTTTGTATAGGTTCGTATGAAAAGAATGTGTATTTTATTGTAAGAAATCAATTTGTTAATGTAGTTTAATTGATGTATTTTTGTAGATAGAGTCAAATGTATTGCTAGTAATATTCTTTCTTCAAAGATGTATTGTTGGTAAAATTATTCTTTTTCCAAAAATTATGCTAGTGTTTTTACGATAAAAAATTAATAGGTGCTTCCACGCTTCTCAAATCCTCCCGACCAAAGATATTGCTGCCAGATATACAGGGTGGGTGGGAAGTAAATGAACATTAAAAACTGATTATGGAATGTTTAGTATCACTAAAGGTATGACGAAATCATCTTTTAAACAGACAACACTAAAAGGGATTTCTTATTTGAGTACAGGTGTATGAGCGCAGAATGGAATATGGAGAGATAATGTTAGGTTGGCATAAAAATCGGGCAAAATTTTTTTGAAAACATCTTATGGAGTGACAAGAGTGTATTCCATGTTGGTGGTTTCATCAATCGTCACAACTGCCATTACTGAGCGTCGAGTGATAACGATCCGAACGTCATGTTGAGAGGATGCAAGCTCGACCAAAAGTGGCCCATGTGGTGCGTAATGACGGCAACGAGAATTGTCGGCCCATAACCTCTGCGTTACACCATGAATACAGACCGCTATCTTCAGATGCTTGAAAATTACGTGTGCCCCACGGTGTCAGGCTGGGATAACATTGGTGACCTGATATTCATGCAGGATAGTGCACGAACCCATTTTGCTCCAACTGTGCGTGTGTGGTTAGACCAACATTTTCCAAGACGTTGGTCAGGACGACGCGGACCGAATGAATGGCCTCCAAGAAGTTCAGATCTCGCTCCATGTGATTTTTTACCTGTGGGGTTACACAAAAGATGTGTGCAAGTCAAAACCTTGCACGCTGGAAGAGTTAGAGACACGGATTCAGGAGGTTCCCAATGATATTCCAGACGATGTCCTTTAGAAGGTTGTTCATTCCATCCCTGGCCGTCTGAAGAAACTGGTTGACTCCACCGGTTCTTATGTTGAAATATGAAGACTTACTTTCATTTTTCCCATATAATAAAGAACATGCATCATTTGTTTCAATAAATTTGTAATGGGAATATTGATATTTTCCCAAGATTTAATGACTACTTTTCACCCATCCTGTAGTTTATCGTTATACCCAAGACGAGATCTGGGTTTGGGGGTGCTGTTGGACGTAGTTTATCGTCTTACCCAGGACGGTCTATTTCTTTACGAAGAGATTATTTTTTTCATACATTTTGAAGCGAATGGTAGTTACAGTTTTACGTTTTCTGATGAATCCCAATTCTGAAGTTAACAGAAATCTCGTGTAAATTCTATTGCAATATTTTTAGATTAATAGATTTAAACTTACTGTAATCGCTGTCAGGAATGCAGGTCATTATTTAAACAAGTAGAGGGTAGAGATAACAAGATTGAATTAAAAATAAAATGTTTTGTATTTTATCACCTTTACAGTATTTGCTTTCTTTATTGATTCCCCTTCCCGAGAGCCAAATAACATCTTGCCTATTTCTTCAGAATTTCATGGTGATCAAACTGGAATGGCCCACTATCAATCTGAGGGGATGTCAGGGTGTAAGTCTCATACTCACCTACGAAGGGAATCAGAAGGAGACTTAGAACTACCTTAAAAGCTGCCATATTAAGCATCATTTAATCTAGCTCCTGCGGAGTGCTCTTAATTGGGCTTTCGTCACAACAGGCAGGGAAGGGGTAGATGCAATAGACAACAACAAACTACAGAAGAACTCAGAAATGACTGTTGATATTAAGAATTGCATTAATATTTAAGCTTACCTTTTAAAATTTCAACGATAATTCTTCTTAATTTAAAGAAACTTTGTTGTACGTACGACCTTACTTTCCGTACAAACAGTTATTTTTATTTCATGGGTGACTTTCGCTGGATTTTGGAATTAATTTTAATTATTCCCAAATTTATTTAGAAGTTATAAAAATTGGTTAAAGTACAAAAAAATACGTTGCAAAAAAATCACGTAAAGGTAAATCACCGAAAACAGTCACAGTAATGATAACTTGGGAATCAAATACTTCACTATTTCGGGTCCTGATCCGAACAGAAATGTTTTTTACATTGCTCACGGTGTCGGCCTGATTACGGAATGGTATGATATGTTGGGATACGGTCTCTAGGGGTAAAGTTGAAAAAGTTAGACACCGTGAAACACTGACATTCGCATTTATTATATCCAGAATTAGCTATGTACTTGTCTACGCATTAAAGATGACACTTTCTCACGTCAACAATATTATAGATATCACAGATGATCCATGGAAAGAAGCAAAGTTCGTTGGAATATTGTGATTTGAATCTAACCCATAATCATTGTGTCATGGTTTTTAATTTGGGCGACTATTCATCTCCGATAATCCTACCCAGTTTTGCTGAGAAAATCTGGGTAAGCATCCTGAATATAACGGTTGGTTTTTGGAAATATTTGGATTTGAATCTAACCTAAAATCGTTCTGTCCTTGTTTGTAATTTTTAGATTGTATATCCTTAATCAGGTCCTCCATGTTGGCTAGGAACTTGCGGGTGAACCCCAGCCATTTGACTGAAAGGAAAAAAAGAATTTAAAAAATCGTAACAATTAGAATAGAGTAGAATCTTATTTAAATTGAGAAAATTGCTTAGGTAGGCTTTGATAAAAGCTGCTTCAATTTGTTGTTATACATGAGAGTAATCCCGACCAGGACTTATCTATCGCATGCAGTTACAACATAATTAAGGTAACACTGCTATTAAGGAGAATAAATCAGTCTAAATGTAAATATTCCGCCCTTTGTTGATATTTTGTCTTCTAATGATTTATTTGCTTCCAATTCCTTATTCAGAGCTGCAGCTACTTTAGAAAATGAAACGACTTGGTGATTCGAATACAAACCAGTTAAAAAGGTCCGGCCTTTATATCCCGAAAGTTTATCACCAGCAATTCAATTAGGTCATTTGAGACAAATGTCAAATATACGCAGGAAGTGTAGTTTTCTTAGAAGATTCCACAACAAACTAGACGTGGAACCCATTACTTCTGACGATGTCTTTTCAAAATCAGGTACACTTAATTTACTAACAAGGCTATGATAATACGATAATGCCAACATAGTCCTGAGAATATTTAAAAATTCGAATAAACGTATGGAAAAATAGCTTTAGTTTAATCTGGCAATGATTTCAAAGACCTCTTCAAATCCACGCTACAAATAAATTGTTAGAAAGATAGGAATGAGTTCGGTTCTTACTAAGTGAGTTAAACGAGTGCAAGAACGGATGTAAGCTATCAAAATATTAACTCTGAAACACATTATGGTTGAGCAGTAATTGGCATGTTAATTCTCAGTACTTGTAATATTGTTATGAATTTGATCCTCACTGGGTGCCTTATGATATTTTTGCAGTATGTTCATAAGGAAAATCGCAGCTAAGATATGTTTCTAATTGTAATTTCATCCTCACTGGGTGCCTTATGGCATTTTTGCAGTATGTTCTTAAGGCAAATCGCAGTTGACATATGTTTCCGAATTTTCTACAAAAGAACATCCAGATAGGGTAACGTTTATGTCAGACATTGCCAAGGCCAAGAAAATTAGATAAACAAAATCAAGTGTGGATATAAAAATAAATTATCTCAGTAAAGGTAAATGCAAAGTTCATCAAATAGAATTTCTGACATGAACGGTCTATTCTACAATTAATTATTGTAAGATCAAACAAAGATTTTTTTTCAATAAAAATTTCTGAGGCTTCCTGAGAAAAAAAAAAAAAAATTTATACAAAATATATTATATTATATATATATATATATATATATATATATATATATATATATATATATATATATTATAACATAAATATGTTATAAAGTCACAACAAAAATAGTGATTCTGTTTCAACACTTCTGGTCACTTATCAAGCGATGGTATTGAATATATATATATATATATATATATATATATATATATATATATAATGAAATGGACAAAAGTCCGACAATTATTTAAAGACATTTTATAGTTAACATTCTTTTATAGATACAAGTATTTAAGTAATGTTCTGTTTATAATAAACAGTAATGAATAACATTTACCGGCCTGAATGTTCGAGAAATTTTCATAGAAAAAATATCCTGTCGAAGGACGAATATTTTCTATAGAAGTTTCTCGGACATTCAGGCCGGTAAATGTTATTTAATACTGTTTATCATAAACAGAGTATTTACTTAAATGCTTGTATCTATAAAAAGAATGTCAAATATAAAATATCTTTTAAATATATATATATATATATATATATATATATGTTTTGATGAAGGAATCCCAGTCCCAGTGATTGTAAAATTATTTTTGATACACACACACACACACACACACACACACACACACACATATATATATATATATATATATATATATATATATATATATATATAAGTTAGGAAGTTAGCGGACTAAATTTTGTTACGTTGGCACCGTCTACACATGCGCACAAACAAGGAATGGATGGGAATTTAAAATTTAAAAAATTACTTAATTTTTTATGAAGACAATTTTATTAGATTTTCTTTTTCTTTCTATCACGTTTGTTAGTAGATATCCCACACTGTGATAATAGACGTTCTGCCGGGAATGGTAAAATACTTGCGAAATGAAATGTGAATTGTTTGCGGCCGAACTCTTACAAAACTCCGCTATTCCTGGCAGAACTATAATTATCACAATGTGGGGTATCTACTAACAAATCTGATAGGAAAAGAATCTTAATGAAGTCGGCCAGATTAAAAAAAACAGATTAGAAGTAATGAATGAGGAAAATTTTTCACTTTGTCACACACACAGACATATATATATATATATATATATATATATATATATATATATATATATAGTTAGAGGATCTTTCTCTTGCCAATTAAAATTTCTAATGAGGGATTTGCATACATGTTTTAAAAAGCAAATGCAGTAAAGTATGTATTTGTGTTTCATATTTTCAGTGGGCTTTTTATTGTATACCTCGTAGTGTATGTGCCTATTGGAAATATTAAATCTAATCGATTAGCTTGAAATTATAACTAAAATAAAAGCTTCAAGAAAGATTTTTCGTTTTTAAAAATCATTTTAAATCTCAGTTATCGCGTATCTGCGGAGGTACATATATATATACCCATTGTTTATCATTCACTATTCCCGTTTTATTTTACCATCTGTGGACCACCTGTCTACCGCGATTAATAATTTCATACTGTGTATAGATTAAGGCAAATTGTTCCATTGAAATGAAAAAGAAGAATATATTTTCAGAAAAACTGTTGAATATGGGACGAATCGAACCAAGATTCAGCAATTCTGTAGAATAATTTTAATATCTCATTAGTAATAGAAAAATATTTTCAAAATTGTACTGCTAATAAAGATACATAAAATGGCCGAAAAATTATAGTATTTCATTTCCATTATTCTGAAATATAATATAATTTTCTTAAACTGACAGTTATCTGATTTCACCAGAATCCAGGATGCCTTAAACCTTTTGAGCAATTGTTTTAAAATTCGACTTAATTCAGAATCAGAAATATCGGTTGACAATTGATTAAGTTAGAGAATATTTCTCTTTTCCAATTAAATTTTCCAATGAGGAAATTGCAGATATATTTTCCAGTGTTTTTAATTTATTCACAGTTCGATTAGAGCTTTGACCGAAAGAGCCTCTTCTCGAAAAGTAAAAAAAAAATCATCAGTATATCAATTCTAAACTAATTAATAAACTGAAAAGAAATAGAATAATTGTATTTCTGTGTATCAGATTTTAAAAACTGGATGCTGGCTTGATTTCATAAGAATCGATGTCGTAGAGTTCTATTGAAAGCAGTAATAACTTTGTGTGAGCGAATTAAATTCAAAGAAATATGTTTTCATTCAACGATGATGTCTTCGATTATGTTTTCAAGAAATGCACTGGCAATGCTGAGGCTCAACATAATTTAAAAATCTCTCAGTAATCGTCAGGAGAATGTGTAGACATTTTGATTTTAAGATTCTGTCTGACAAAAAGTAAGAAACTTCTTGCAATTTTACCAAATATTCACGAAATACTCGACAGCGAAAGCCCAGATATTTTGTAAACGATAAGATAAAGCAATTATATATATATATATATATATATATATATATATATATATATATATATATATATATACAGTGACGTTCCATATCACGTGACGTCCGCGTCTCGCGACGGACGCTACTTGCTAACAAACAGTAATTTTAATTTATTTGTAACACACAGTTATTTCTGATGAAAGATTGAGGACAATCTGAAATATCAAATATAAATAAATAAATACTTTCATAAAATAAAACATTATTTTTTTTTATTTGCAACTTTTTCTATATACATATATATATATATGTGTGCGTGTTTGTGTGTGTGTGTATCCGTCTATATTTCTGAGATGAGGTAATATGTACAGTATTTACATTATTCGGACTATTGTCCTCATCCTTTTTGCAATATTTATCCCAACGTTTCGGCCGTTGTACGCTCCGGTCTTCTTCACTTTCTCCACTTAAGGATACATGCCACTGTAGTTAAAGGCGTTAGTTAGATCCAGTGACAGGACCCAAAGAATTGTGAGTTCAATACCTGGTTAAGGCAGTGGAGAACTTGGAGAGTTGAATTATTAGGAGGTTACTGATAACTGACATCCATTAGACATGGCACGTGGAACTAGAACAGTCTACCCCAGTGAGCGAAATGAAGGGTTTCAGTTTGACATTCCAACCACCTGAAGAAGAACAGCCGAAACGTTGTGATAAATATGGCAACAAGGATGAGGACAATCAGACATTATTTTTTAGTGGATGTCCGTGCTTGAAATAGACGTACAGGATTTATTTTAAACAGTGTGTACTATTAACCTGCACACTCGAGAAAGCTTAATAAAGGAAATGTGATTTTCTGTAAGATTTGAAAATACCGGAGACCAGATTTTCTGTACGCCTTTTAGGCATACCTGGGAAGGGTATATATGTATGTAGGTATGTGAATGGAAATAAATTTTCTTGTTATTGGACCTTTATCAGAACTTGCAGGTCGAGTGAAAGAGGGGAAGACATAAAATATTTTAGAACTTTGAATTCGATGTTTGTTTTCATTGGTTGGATTGATATCACATGCATATAGTGCTATTTTATGGTGTAAGTATATGTTTGTTTTTCTTAATTCTGAGCGTTCTTCATTATATTTCTTGTTATGGTAATTTACCGACGCACGCATGGACTCTCCCAGCTATAAATAGGAGCAGGTACTGCCTTATGGAGAGTGAAGTTTCCAGCAGTCAGCTCTGACAGTCGGACCGAACATTCTTGCTGTAACACTCTCGTTTGTATTACTGTTTCTGTTAATATATTTGTTGAACTCATTTCCTCTCTTGTGTCTTAATTTCTGGCCCTAACACGGCCACAATATATCTCGAAGTGTCTGTGTCTAACTCCTGAGGTCATTGACAAGCAGAAATATGAAGAATGCGTAAAAATGTGTGCATCAAAATTTTATGGGGCGTACAATATCTTTTGTGCTTGTGTTAATTGCAGATTTAATTCGTTATATTAATTTTTGTGTAAATTTTATAATTATTCTGATTGTTTTTATTATTTAGAAAACCGTATGTATCGAAAAGTTTGTGGGTATAAAGAGAAATGACATTTTCGCCTGTGTTCGATAAAAAAAAAATATTATTATTATTTTTTATTTCCTTTGATTTCTGATATGTGCTCATTTATTTCCGGGTCACGACCAAAGGCCTAATGCCAGAAATGGCGTCATCACATTTTACACTGAGCAATTAAAAAAAAAAATCACATATTGTATATTGATAAAGCTTTTCGTAAGGTGTGAGTCTAACATGCGAGAAGAAATTTTTTGTATTTCTTTAAGGCATGTGCTGCTAGGAATCCTTTCAATGACTCTATTGGAATCTTTCTCCATCAATCCAAGCGCACCGACTACAACTGGAATTGTTGATGTTCACATGTGCCACATTTTTGAGGTTTCGAGTACAACATCCTTGTAATTTGCTAGCTTTTTGAAGATCTTCAAAGATATATTACAGTCTGTAGGGACTGTCATATCAATTAGGATGCACATTTTTTGTTTGTTTGCGGTCTCTAATTACGATGCCAGCTCGATTAGCGTTGATTGTTCTCTCTCTGTGCATTCTGAAGTCCCATAAAATTGTTACAGGTTCAATCTCCGTAACCGTGTCTGGGTGGTGTTCATATCATTTTCTTTCAGTTTCCTTACCGATATTCAGATATTGGCCCACACTGTGATGCTGGGTTTTATATTGAGTGGGTGCCATTACCATGTAACCTGATAGAAGATGCTCATTTTTTTCTGGATATTTATCAAAGAATCCGCATTTTGTGTTAACACAATTTTTCAGTATATGTGATTTTCTAGTTAACAAGCATTGGTTTTGTGCAGCAAAAATAAAATCTTCGTCTTCGGCTTTAACCCTGTTTTAACCTATCCACTGACGTGTAAAGGGTTTATCTACATCAGCCTTTTTGGTATGGGCAGGGTATTAGCCGTGAAGTGGTTTATCTTGATATCGTTTCTGCATCTGATCAGTTGCACTTGCTTTCTTTTTTAAGTATTTTGCAGTTTCAACCGGTATATTTTGCTTTACTTGTATTTATTCAACAATTTGAAACTCTATTTTGAACATGTTGGGCTTCTTTTATTACTGAATAAATTTGCTTACTGATTGCATGTTCTTTGACACATATCATCCAATCTTCTGTTGTTTCGAGTTATCTTTGAAGGCTAGCTGTTGTAATGCTGTAAGACAATTCTAGTTGAACTAATCCTCTGCCTCCTTCGGATCTGGACAGATACAGACGATCAACGCCAGCTTTGGATTGATGCATGCAGTGAAAGGTCAGAAGCTTTCACGTTTTTGTCTCCATTCGCTTGTCATCTATGGTCCAGTTAAGAAGGTTGAAACTATATTGAACCACTGGGACAAACAAGGTGTTTATGACTGATATGCTGTTTTTCACTCAAGTCGTATTCAGTACCAGATACACACGCCTGTAGCATTCATTTCTTACATGCTCCACTATTTGTGATTGTTGTATTCCATCTCATTCTCTAATTCCTAGGTATTTACAATCTTCACTTTATTCCCGTTCCCTAATCTTTATGACAAAATCTGAATCTGTTGAGTGTGTTTCTCTAATTCTCTCTTTCATGAATGTCATTCTTGCACATTTTTTCATATCTGAAACCCACACCTCTGTCGTTCCTGAAGCATTTCAGAGTATTGAGGAGACGCTTCAAGTCATTGTCGTCTTTGGCAAAGATTTTGAGATCACTCATGTAGAGTAGGTGATTGAATACTTTATTGTTTAATTTGTAAGGATAGCTGTTGTTGTTCATGCGTTAAGGGGGGATTAAGGACACGCAAAACAGAATGGGTGACAGTGAGTCTCGTTCAAAGTTTCCTCGTCGGATATTCAGCCGGTTGGAGATGGTAATGCTTTTGGTGTGATTTAGGTATAATTTGGTTTTCCAGATCCCCATGCTGTGTTTAATGTAATTTAATATCACGGGGATAACTTTGTACATTTCCAAAGTTCTAAGTATGCAAGGGGGTGGTCCACTATCAAAGTCTTTTTGGTAATCTATCCACGATGCGCTAAGATTTTTACATAGTTTCCTGCAATTTCCCATGATCATTTCCCTTATCCCTAGTTGATCTTTGCAACCATATGAAACTCTCCTGCATGCCTTCCGTTCTAGTGGAAGAATGTTGTTTGCTTCGAAATAACAGTAAGTGCGGTTCGTCAGGACAGACGTGATCAATGTATTCGTAGTGGAGAGACATGTTATTGGCCTATAATTTTTTGGATAATTTGTTTCATTCATTTTAGGCATTAGATATATAATTCATTCAGCGATCCATTCCGTGATTTTATTGGGTTTATTTATATGCATAGACAGAGCTTGCGCAAGGATTTTATTTATCGATGAGAGACGACAGTGCCAGAATTTCGACACCTTGTCATTTCCTGCATTTTTTTATTTTTGGGATTTAGCTAGAGTTAGCCTAACATTATTCGTGGTTATATCTTCCCACACTTGCAGAGGTTTATCCACGGTTCGTTTTCCTCATGTTGGATCCATTCTGCATTGGGCTTATATTCCTTTGGACTGCTGTTAATGCGTTAAGGGGGATTAAGGGCAGGCAAAACAGAATGGGTGACAGTGAGTCTCGTTCAAAATTTCCTGGTCGGATATTCAGGCGTTTGGAGATGGCACTGACTCTGGTGTGATTTAGATATTATTTGGTTTTCCAGATCCCCATGCTGTACTTAAGGTAATTTACTATCACGGGTGTAACTTTGTACATTTCCAAAGTCTTAAGTATTCAAGAGGGTGGTCCATTCTCAAAGTCTTTACGGTAATCTATCCACGATGCGCTAAGATTTTTACATAGTTTCCTGCAATTTTCCAGGATCATATTGTTTATCACTAGTTGATCATTGCAACCATATGAAGCTTTTTTGCATCCCTTCCGTTCTTGTGGAAGGATGCTCCCACTCTTGTATAGGTTTATCCAGCATACGTTTTCCACACGTTGGATCCATTCTGCATTGGGCTTATATTCATTTGGACTGCTCCAAATATTCTCCCAAAATTTCTGCACCTTATCAAGTGATGATGGCTTTTTGACATATATAGCTGCTTTTCCAAGTTCCGTGTAATATTTCTTAAAGTTTATTATTATTATTATTATTATTATTATTATTATTATTATTATTATTATTATTTCTTTTAATATCTGGTGCATACGTATTTCTTTCCGGGTCTCAACCAAAATCCTAAGGTCTGAGATGGCATAATAACATTTACCACTGATCGGCTTTAAGCTGCACCCGACCAAAAAAAAAAAAATAAATAAATAAATAAAATAAAGTAAAAAAATAAGATCCCACATATTTTACATACATAAAACAGCTTTAAAATTTTCTACGTGAGAGAATCTAAATGACGAAAAAAATGAAAATGTATTTGGATTTTGTTGTCAGAAATTCGAATTTTCATTTCATGAAACCTGTTGTACGAAAAATGATGAGGCATAAAATTTAGATTTAGAGCCTAAACTGAAATAAATATAAATCATGTAAAATAATTATTTAATGGAATTATCGCTTAAGAACAAGTGAAAAAAATTCGATGCAGTTTGAAAAGGATGTTATATTAACATTTTTCGAAATTATTTGGAACTCAGAATAATCCGTTAAAATGGTATGGTTTTGAAATTTTTCATGCCTGATGAATCCCAATTTTAAGTTAATAGAAACTGTGATTGCATCGTTTAGTGTCTGATGTTAACTGCAGGAAAAAATATATTTTCGTAACAATCATAATTATGAAGAAAGGCCTTTTTTTTTTTTAAATAGATAAGTTTTATACATAAAAATAATACAAGTTTTCCTTTTCACCAAAGCATATGTTACGCACAGGACTGTGTTATCGTTATTTTCTTTCTTTCTTTCGGTTCCTAAGAGTCATCCAATATCATTCATATGCATTTTCTTCAGAAAGTCGTGATAATTAAACCGAAACGGTCCATTATTTAACAGAGGCAATGGCAGAGCGTAAATCATGTGCTAACCTACGAAAGGAGTAAGAAGCAGATTTTTATAATATAAGGATTAGCTACGTTGTTCACGGCACATTAAAAATGACACTTTCTTACGTCAGCTATATTATTGATATCACACCTGATCCATGGAAAGAAGCGATGATTCGTTGGAATAGTTTCATTTGAATCTAACACAGTCAGTGTTTCTCAGTTTGTAATTTGGGCGACTATTCATCCCCGGTAATCTTACCCAGGTCGGCAAGCATCCTAAATATAACGGTTGGTTCGTTGAAATATTTTTATTCGGATCTTATCCAGAACTAGCAGCATGGCCCGGCGTTGCCCGTGCTTCATTCAAAAATCGTACGACACACACAGCAATCTCTATCACTTGACTTAAAATATTTTTGCTCTTCCTTGCCTTTAAACGAGTGCCCTTTGCCGTGCTGATGTTGCTACGTGCCTTACTTCTTGCCTATGTCACACTGCGAATTTTTTTTCTAAGCTCTGTAATAAACATTAAATCTGTTACGAAAAAGAACTAAACAAAATGAACACAAAACGATCAGATTTAAAAAAGGACTCGTAACTGGAAAAAACGAATAAAAAAAGAATGTTAACAACAAATACTTTTTCACACTCAACCCAGTTCTGTGGAATCAGAATCACCGTTGAGTTTAAGCAAGCGAATGAGCTAATTGGAGTAAAATGCCATGCAGATTTAAATTTTTCCAACTTGTGACGAATGCAGCTATCGATTTTTTTCCATGCTAGCATGCTAGTTAATATTCGTGTCAGTCAGCTGTTGGCACTCACGCTGGTCAATAGAATCTTCCTGCTTATTCGTGGCAGCCAGCTATAGGCTCTCAATCTGGCGACTAGAAAATGGCCGCAAACTACATGAAAACTGCCGTAGAAGCATAAAAAATCGATTATTTTGACTATCGATAGGAGTTGGTAAATGCAAAGTCGGTCTTGGCCTTTCCACTAACTTGGAGCATGTGCATATAAATTTTGGTGCAAATCCGTCGGAAAATGCTGCCGTGCATTCGTTAAACACACACACACACACATCCTGTTTTTTTATGGATAGAGATCAGTTTTTACTCGTTTGGTATTTGTTAGATTGTATATCCCCAATCAGGTCCTCCATGTTGGCTAGGAACTTGCGGGTAAGCCCCAGACATTTGAATTATAGGAAAAAATCCTAACAATTAGAATAGAGTAGAATCTCATTTAAATTAAGAAAATTGCTTGGGTAGGCTTTGACAAAAGCTGCTTCTATTTGTTGTTATACATGAGAGTAATCCCGGTTAGGACTTATCTTTCGGATGCAGTTACAACATAATTAAGATAACAATGGCTATTAAGGCTAATAATTTTTCCTTAAATTTCAATCAATCTAAATGTAAATTTTTCGACCTTCGTCGATATTTTGTCTTCTAATGATTTATTTGCATCCAATTCCTTATTCAGATCTGCTGCTCTTTTAGAGAGAACGACTTGGTGATTTGCTAAGTTGATTCGAATACAAACCAGTTAAAAAGGTTCGGCCTTTATAGCCCGAGAATTAACCACCAGAAATTCAAATAGGTCATTTGAGACAAATGTCAAATATATGCAGGAAGTGTAGTTTTCTTAGAAGATCCCTTATACAAGCTAGAATCGAAGCTAATTGTGACAGCGAACCAAATTGGATACCCCATACGAGTGCATTTCTGTTCAAAATCAGTTAACAAGATTATGATAATACGATATTAATAACCAACATGCTCCTGAGAATATTTAAAAATTCGAATAAACGTATAGAAAAAGGCTTTAGTTTAATCTGGCAATGATTTCAAAGACCTTTTCGATGCCATGCTACAAATAAATTTTTACAAAGATAAGAATAAGTTCTGTTCTTACTAAGTGAGTTAAACGAGTGCGAGAACGGATATAAGCTATCAAAATATCAACTCTGAAACACATTATGGTTGAGCAGTAATTGGCATGTTAATTCTCAGTACTTGTAATATTGTTATGAATTTGATCTTCACTGGGTGCCTTATGATATTTTTGCAGTATGTTCATAAGGAAAATCGCAGCTAAGATATGTTTCTGGATTTTTTACTAAAGATAGAGTGACGTTTATGTTAGAGAGAGAGGGAAGAAATAGCACAAAAACGGTAAATTAGAAAGAAAAACCCGTTCTCTATTTGATTTCTCGCTGACAAAAGTAATTAACGTAGAAGATAGAATCCCGTGATGATCGTATCTAATGTACTAGGTAATATGGATAACTTTATCGGCTGAAAGAGATTAGATAAGTCCACTAATAACTGGGAAATGTACAATTAGAATCGTAATTGGTAGAAACATCCAGGTCATTGGTCAGGATTTCTTTGATCGGCAGACTAGCCCAGTGCATAAAATATTTCTTATATAAAACCTATTTTGAAAAATGTATTTAAAACGAGCAGCAAAAACATAGGTAAACCCATTTAATCGTTCATTTTGTCATATAAAATTTGAAATTTAAATAAATAAAAAAAATCTCTACTGGCAGCAAACTGCCTGTATACAGATAGAAAATAAGTTCAGTAGATATAGGAAGTGGTGTACGACAAAGATATGTCTTCTCGTCGGGCTTATTTAACTTACATTGCGAGGCGATACTGAGAAAACTACACGTCTTATCAGGATTCATTAATTTAATGTCGGTCACAATCTTAACAAGATAAGATATGCAGATGACACAGTATTGATAGCAAACACAAAAAGGAAGCTATATACTCCTACTGTGTGGAGTAATGAACAGTGACTCGGATTGAGAAATCAGAGAGCCGAGTTCGAATTTCAGTCAAATCCATTACATTCACATACGTACTAATACCCTTCAGAAAGCTATGAATCCTCTACTTCTCCTCCCAGCTCTGGTTAAATAGCAGGAAGGACCGGGTTTTATAGGCTTGGATGGCAACTGGTCTACTGCAGAAAGAAATGGCAACCTACTGCGGGAAAAAATCTGCCTCGTCAGTCATATTTCGAAAGATACATGATAGTCTAAGCGTGTATCACATAATTAACTGACTGTGTTAGCGAAAGAAACTGAGAAAGGATCAAACATCAACTGCAAGGATACGGTGTTGTTAGAAAAAGGATTAGCAGAAAGTGCCAATTCCAGATACAATCAAACAAGTGTGTAAATTTAAATATCTGGGGAATGTTTTAACAGAAGACGGAATGTCTGACAATGAAACCCGAAGGCATATTAGGATAGATAAGGACGCATCCCAAAAGCTAAGCACAGTACGAAGAAATAGAAAAAAAAACTTTCGCTAAAAAACAAGGAAAAGAGTACTTAACTTGCGCGATATCTATCCTCCTGTATAGCAGTGAGTGCTGGACAATCTTCTCAAAAATGAAGAAGAGATTTGAAGCAAGAGAAATGTGCTTCTACAGAAGAATGTTGGGGTTACCAAACAAACATGTAAGCAACGACGAAGTTTTAGAGAAAATGGAAACAAAAAGGAAACTAATACATAACACCAGGAAGTGACGGTTTCTGGGGCACATAATGAGGATGGAAGGATAGGAAAATCTGATACGCAAAGGAAAAGATGGAAGGCAAGAGAAGAAAACAACGGATAGCATTCTTAGTGAGCTTGAGTAAATGGATGACGGAACTGAGCTTAGGAGAATAACACAAAGTTTATTAAAAGCTACCAAATATAGAAAGTTGTGGACAGCCATGACCCCATACGTTGGCACATAAAGAAGTAATAACTCTCAAAATATGAATTATCTTGTTCGAAAGGGAAAAATACAAAGGGATTTTTCAAAAATATATTTAAAAAAAAGATATTTAAAACGATATAAACACGACGTTTTTCATTGGCTACTGAAATATGTTTCTATAGTTCATTTGACTTTTAAAGTACGTGGGCATCATTTGTCAAATATCTTTCTTCATGGAGTTTCGATTATATTTTTAATCCTGTTTTCGGACATTCGAAATTGTGATTACAAATCTTGTTCTTCATGCGTCAGCGGGGCGGGTATTTTAGCCTCTGTTTTGCGATGAAAAACATTGATTTGGTAATTCCTGCAAAAATCAAATAATTGTTGAATTTTAATGAAACTTTCAGAACTTATTCACAAATGGATGAAATTATTTTACAAATGTTTCTTTTTTTTTTTTGTAGAAAATCTTGGAGAAAAACCTATTTTAAATCTTTTTTCCCCCCACACTTAGTTAATTTTATGAAATTACGAAATTAATTTTTGTCCCGCTCTTTCTTTATATTAGTTATGTAAAATTGAACCCCCAGTTATTAGGTTGGTGCAAAAATAATGGTGTAAGAATGTCGTTTTTTGACGTTAAAAAATACGTCAAAAAACGACATTATTACGTCATTATTTTTGCACCAATCTAATACCGAATCGTAAAATTGAAACAAAATGTAATAACACTAAGACATTATTTAATCAGAAAAGCTTTTACTTGCATGGATAAATAATATATATTATGGACACTAATTTCTTAATTTTTTTTCAATTAATAAAGAGATTTTACAAGAACTGTTTTCATTTTTTTCACTTATTTATGATAATTCATAAACTTTTAAATCTTTCTAATTTCTGTATTGATTTGTATAGGTTAGCTGATATTGGTTTCAAATAAAAACTATATTTACTAATCATAAATGGAAAAGCCTTCTACAGTTTATTTTTATTTTAAAAAAATGTGTGT
>CAHIKZ030000267.1:705000-725000 GCA_903632075.3 Acanthosepion pharaonis | reverse complement strand
CAGAGACCCAAGCAAACTATTAAATAAACGATCTAAACTAATTTAAAAAAGAATCAACTAAGTTACTAAAACATCGAATACCAAAACGTATAAATAAATATATAAAATAAAAAATAAAAATAAGTAAAAACCAAGTAAAATAAATTAACCTAAATAAATAAATAAATAAACAAACTACTCCCGCCAAGATAAACGTTAGTTTACCCACAATGCACCACTGGCCCATATAGATAAAAAGCCAAGAAAAAAAACCCAACACACGTGGACTGACGATTGTGTTTAGCATGACACAACCTGTCGCCTCTGAGTGTTGACTTCAATGTTCTCTCTCTCTCTCTCTCACACACACACACACACACACACACACACACACACACACACACACACACACACACATATATATATATATATATATATATATATATATATATATATATATATATGTACTGAGTGTAACAGCAATATTTCTAACAATTTTTATGGCCGGATTTATGTTTATATTAAATTATTTTTTAAACTTTTATCATTCTTTTCTTTATTCCCAACAAAATTTAAAGAGTAATAAAGATGTAGTCATAAATGTCTAAAGGCTTATTGTCGTTTCTGTTGAGGCCAAGTCCGGATGCAAACATTTTAAAGAAACCAAAGTACCTCACATCCGGCAAATCCATTTCCTCTGTTGGAAAAAAAAAAAAAAGTCGATACTTTTACTCGTCTTTTCGTTGTTATTTTGTTTCTCATCTCATGCGCAGGTTTTTCACAATGCTGTTTGATTTACAAGACCCGCCTCAAGAATGTAGACGAAAAGTTTAGGTTTTTTTTTTTTTTTTGCTTTTATCTGTTCCAAAAAGTTAACATTTACCAAGCTGAGTGGGAACTGCAAGTATGTCGCTTCCGGTGAGGATAGAATTGAATATTTATTAGTGGTCAGCAATGCTGACTGTTACCCCACGCTAGTTCATGTTATTTTACGAAAGAAAAGAGTTTTAATTTTTTTTGAGATTTTCTTTTAATCGAGTTTACACCAACGAAGGCTGTAAAAAAAAAAAAAAAAAAAAAAAAACTAAGAAACATAAGATTACTGGGTGTAGAGAATTAAAAGCCAGAAACAATACTGAGGAGTAAGAACAACGGAAGACTAATCACCTGGACAGTAGATAGCGAATGGCAACGCATTTAAATTTTTGAAGATGAATATTGTCTTGAAAGCATCAAACATGAAGAGATATCCATAAAAAAAAGTGCGAGAAAAAAAACTGTGAACAAAGAAATTACGGTTACATCTAGTCAACTTAATTGTAAATTAGCGGGAACACGACACCAGTCTAGTACTGCGCTTAAATTCATAAATAAGACCATTTATTACAGACAACCCTAGGTAAATGTGTTTTGAAATGTACCGTATTATACATGAAAATGTCAGGTAAATACATATATTTCACTAAAATATTTAGTTTTTGATGATATTAAAGAATAGAAATGAACCTGTTACTATCTATGCCCGTATCTGACTACATTGATGAGATAAGGTATTGTAATTATTTACACTATTTACATTGATCGAACTGTTGTTCTCATCTTTATTGTGATATTCACCTTCAACTTCTGTATATATCTGAGATGAGATATTATAACTATTTGCACTATTTACATAGTTCGGACTGTTGTTCTCATCTTTATTGTCACATATATATATATATATATATATATATATATATATATATATATATATATATATATATATACTTCTGTCTATATATCTGAGATGAGATATTGTAATTTTTTTACACTATTTACATAGTTCGGATTGTTGTTCTCATCTTTATTGCCATATTCACCTTCAACTTCTGTATATATATCTGAGATGAGATATAACTATTTTAACTATTTACATAGTTCGAACTGTTGTCCTCATCTTTGTTGTCATATATATATATATATATATATATATATATATATATATATATATATATATATATATATATCTTCTGTCTATATATATGAGATGAGGTATTGTAATTTTTTAAACTATTTACGTCGTTCCGACTGTTGTTTTCATCTTTATTGCCATATTCACCTTCAACATCTCTCTCTATTTCTGAAATGAGGTATTGTAACTATTTACACTATTTACATAATTCGCACTGTTTTCCTCAAATTTATTGCCGTATTCACGCCATTTCCGACCTTCTTCAGAGGGTACATGGCCCAGTGGACATTGTTTGAGTAATCCAAAACGTGAGTTGAACCACAGAATTGTGAATTAAATATCCGACCGCAGCAGAGAGAATAACAATTTGGAGAGTTGTGTTGCTAAAGAGAATTAACTGAAACTCAGTAACTAGAAAAAGTCATGGCTCGTGGAATTAGAACAATCTACCTGCGTGGGATAAATAGATGGTTCGTTTCGAAATTCCGGCGTATGTCACCTGAATAAGATCGGAGCGTTCAACGGGCAAAACGTCGTGAATATGGCAATAAATATAAGGACAACAATCTGAATGATCTTATGTGAATAGTTATATCCTGTAATAAATTTTAAAGTGTTAATTATTCTATCATACTTTTAAGATTGATATGGCTTTATATTTCTGTATATTAATAAACTATGAAAAAACAAATCTTTTCATTAAGAAGAGAAATAAATATGGCTGACATATCAAATACCTTGTGCAAACAATTGTTATGAACACCTGTCAACGTTATATTTTATTATGTATTCAGCGTTTCGAATAAGAGGATTTTAAACTGAGTAAACATTTCTGAAAACGTGTAGTTGTGTATAAATACGACCCCCCTTTTACCTTTAAATTTCGTTCAAAATCTTCCGTATTATGCACAAAAACATGGTAATCTCTGAAACCGAAAAAGGTTGGTAACCATTACACCACCTTGAATTGCCATCACTTTCAACATATATTTAGATAGAAATCTTCAAATACATGCATGATGTATCGACGTTTCATTTCAGAGATAAAATATATTGTATTTTTTATATAAAAACTAACACTTGCAATGCATCCTTTCTTTCTAGATTAAATTGAATAAATAGGCGCATAGAATTTATTATGCATTTCTGCGTCCCACAGCAAATGAAAGGGAAAATAATTAGCAAACATTTCTCCCTTCTCCATCGTTGCTTTAGACAGTCAAATTGTTAATAAACTTCCATCATTCATCATCTGATTAATAATGTCGTCATGGTGATCGATAGATATTTCTCAATTTTCTAAGGTCTACCCACCAAGTAACGTGAAACTGTTAATACTTTCTACACAGACAGATAGCAAATACTTGTGTTATATAGGAATACAGAGTCGCCGCCGGCACTTGAGTTTGAACACAGATCACGTGATGGCAAAGGAAATGAATATATGGTAATTAGCATGGCGTCAATCTTTCTATTCTATCCGTTATTACTATACGGATCACTCTTTCTACACTAGCCTTTATTACTATAAGGATCACTCTTTCTACACTAGCCTTTATTATTATACGAATCACCATCTCCATTCTATCCTCTATTACCACACGGATCACTCTTTCTACACTATCATCTATCTCTATACTATTCACTATACTATTTCTCCATACTGATCAATATACGGATTACTATACGGATCACTATGCGGTGGTTACTTTTCAAGCGAGCATTATCGAGCAAGTACTATTAGTGAGAGTGTTATTCGAAGGCGTCTGACACTAGTATTGTTCGACGGCGTTACTATATTTGTATCGGCGATTACAAAGTCTGTATTAGAACGTGCATTACAAAAGTGACAACGAGTGTTCATTGACTTCACAACAGCTTGTGACTTGTGTGGCGTAAAATATTTCCAAAAAACACAAACTGACAGAAAGGATCAGAATAATTCTTAGATATATCCGACAAAATGTAAAGGAACCTACTGTCCTTTTCTGAAACATTCATTAGTAAAATCATATCAGCAATAAATTTTGGAAACTATGAATCTGGCAAAATTCTAAAACAAAGTTCCACACATGTTTGTCGAAGAATTTATGTACATCTAAAGAAGGATTCTGGGAATACCACGAACAAAGCGTTTAAACACTGACAGGTTTTTAAGACAAATGTATACGAAAAGGATACTTATATTTGGAAAGAAAATAGGCCAGCTGAAAACACTTATGGCACATAAGGAGGAAGGAAGGTTCAGAAAATTTGATGCTCATATGATATATCGAACGACAGAAGGAGGCAGTGGTCCACCAATCTAACGATGTTTTGTGAATGGCGAGAGTAATGAGGAAGAGGCAAATTTTTATAGAGGAATAAATTGTCGCTGCCGACACTTGAGTTTGAACATAGATCGCCAGTGAGCAAACACAGGCGATCCCATTATTGAATTAAGTAGATCCCGTTACCATAGAGGAAATACACAAATAGAGATTAGCGTGACGTCTAAACGATCACCATTTCTATTCTGTCCTCTATTACTATACAGATCACTATTTCTAGTCTATCCTCTATTTCTAAACGAATCGCTATTCTCTCTACTATTTCTCTATACTGATCACTATCCGGATTACCTCGGAAGTGTACTGGCCAAACTCTCTGCCTCCTTTGTCGAAAGGCAGAGTCTCGTCTCGGGAGACCGCTAGCCGACCCCATTTTTAAGACGAACTAGACATTGAAGTCGAGAGGAATATAGACTTTGGAGATGAACCAGGGAGATCATTGGAGGAACACGTCTATGAAAAAGAAAAAAAAAGGTCAAGATCTCCCATATCTAAACAATCTCTTAGGGAGAGGGAGAAAGAGTTGACTCATTTGCATATGAAATCACAAAGTCTATAAATAGCTATTACTTATGTCATCGTCATTTGCATCCTTTTGCCCGTGAATGAATAACACTACACTACAATAATCTTTTTTGCATTCTTTCCATTTGTATTTTATGTGTCAGGGTTCATTTCGTGATAAAAGAACCGTGAGAAAGAATCCCTGAATTTGGTTGAAAAGCTCTTTCTATTATCGTTGATCGTCATCTAATGTGGGAGTATTTTCTTTAATTGTTGTATCTTAAATTGTATGCTATGCTTTTATCAAATTCGGGACCAAAATTATTGTTTCAGAAGGGTCTATTATTGAGTGGGGTGGGTTTGGCATTAGTAATCGGTTGGGTCAGCCATTAAAGAGGTTTGGTATGTTGGTATGTTTTTTGCCAATGTTAAATACTTAACTTTGGGTTCCTCTTCTATTTGATTTTTAATCATGTCATCCCAAGCAAGGCGAAAATGCCACTACTACGCAGGGGGTTATAGAGAGTGAAAGCGAGAGAAAAGACTGCATATAGGCGGGGGGATTGAGGAAAGGCTAAAAGAGGAACGGGATTCAAGAAGATGTTCTCTTTCCACTGTTGATGTATAGGAATACATCGCTTAGTTCTTACTTTTAGTGCTGCTTGTTTATTACCTGCTCGTTTCTCGACATCAACAGTCTTAAATTTACCCCGTAGATTAATTAATAAGTTCAGTTTAGAGTTCCCTGTAGGTTACCCAGATCCATATTCATCTGATGAAGGCCGGAGGGCCCAACGGCCGTAACATTTTCAAAACAACAACAAAGATAAGGACAATAGTCCAAACTTAATCTGTGTAAATAAGGATTTTATATATTACTAGCAGCATGGCTCGTGTTTGATTCAAAAATCGTACGACACATATAGCAATCGCTATCACTTGACTTAAAATATTTTTGCCCTTCCTTGCCTTTAAAGGAGTGCCCTTTGCCGTGCTGATGTTGCTAAATGCCTTACTTCTTGCCTATATCACACTGCGAATTTTTTCTAAGCTCTATACTAAATATTAAGTCTGTTACAAAAAAGAACTAAACAAAAAACACAAAACGATCATCTTTAAAAAAAAGGACGCGTAACTGAAAACAAAAACAAATGAAAAAATAATGTTAATAACAAATACTTTTTCACACCCAACCCAGTTCTGCGGAATCAGAATCAACGTTGAGTTTAAGCAAGCGAATGAGCCATGCAGATTTAAATTTTTCCAACTTGTGACGAATGCAGCTATCGATTTTTTTGCATGCTAGCATGCTAGTTAACATTCGTGTCAGTCAGCTGTTGGCTCTCACGCTAGCCAATAGAATTTTCCTGCCTATTCGTGGCAGCCTGCTATAGGCTCTCACTCTGGCTAGTAGAAAATGGCCACCAACTACATGAAAATTGCCGTAGAAGCATAAATAAAATCGATTTCCACTATCGATGGGAGTTGGGAAATGCAAAGTCGGTCTTGGCCTTCCCACTAACTTGGAGCATGTGCATGTAAATTTTGGTGCAAATCTGTCGAAAATTGCGGCCGTGCATTCGTTACACACACACACACACACACACACACACATACACACACACACACACACATACACTTCCTGCCTTTTATAGATAGAGATTTTTTTGGATTCTAAACAAATGTTCAATAGCATTTTCTTTCGACATGATTCAGTACTTAACCCAGAAAATCAAAGTTGGTAATATAGGATAAAATAAAAGAAATTAATTCAGACACGCAATATAGGTCTCCAGATCAGCTGCTGATGTACTGACGATAATTGTGGAAAGAGTTTGTCAAACTCTAGATATGAATGGTGACGCCCGGGCTGTTTGGAATCTCGAAAGCTGTCGGCAGGTTTTGGCATGTAGGTCTACTTCACAAGTTGAAGTGTTTCGGTGTCAATGTTTTCCGGTTCAGTTCTGCCATTATGAATTGAAACCCCACAAAGTCTAATTTCAGTAACATATAGATATTTATTTGTACGGTACAGGGATTCTCTTCTGACGTCACAGAATGATTAACGTCGATTTCGACAAGTGGGGGAGGGTCATGTATTCGCAAAACTTCGTCTCCAAGTAGCTTTGCACCCTTTTCGATTCCTGTTACTACTTGTTTTACAATCCATTCAAACAAGGACTGGCATTCATGCCCAAAACAAGATCTGTTCTGCCATATCGGCATACTTTGGGAGGGGGACACATGCAGCTTCACATCTATCTCCAGGGCATTAGTCCAAAATGAATACAAAACACTCCAGGCGAAGATTAATAAAAGAATTATATCGACGGCAACAAAATTCAACACATGGCTTTTCACATGATAACGTGATTCAAGGAATAACCACAACCAGTCGAATTATATAATAAATAAACACACACACACACACACACACACACACACACACAAACACAAACACAAACACATATATATATATATATATATATATATATATATATATATATATATATATATATAATTATTTATTCAAATATATATATATATATATATATATATATAATGAGATCATTACAAAAGTTCAGGGCCCAATTTTCATCCTTAATATAAAATGGACGCAACTAGCGTTTCTTTTGGTGCCCATATGTGGTGTGTTCTAGATTGAAAGCTTTCACAGTTCACTTGCAAGTCTGACTTTCTTGAATGTCGCGCCTTGTCCACAATTAGATGCGACTATTAAAAAAAAAAATCTGCCTATATTGTAAAAACCGAAAAAGGCTCCATTTTCTACTACGGCAACGCAAAAACGCATTGTTTGTAAACGGACATTGTAGAAGCTGGATATGTGTAATACCCACCACATTTCACGGACTTGGTTTCTTAGAATTTTTATTTGTTCCAAACTCTAAAAATCAATTTAATTAAACAAAAAAATTGTACTTGTACAGTATTGTAACCTAGAAAAGGTTACTGAATGAGGAGATAACCAAAACGGAGGTATGAAATGAAATTTTAATCTTTATAACATCAAGAAAAATACAATACTCGCCAGCGGCCTGAAGTAGGTAAACCACTGCTAGTGTTGGACTACTTAGACAGCATATTACCCTTACTTACAATAGTGTCCAAAGTATTTGTGAGGATTTGGACATACCCATTATTGATCATAGGTACTGTATGTAACATACAGTCAATCGAAAACTACCTCACAAACTTTTTCTCCACGATAAACACAATTTTTCGGCGAAAATTGTATCAAGAACTGTAGAACGATGGGAGGCAGTTGTTAAAAGCAATGGTGATTATTTACTTGATTAATAAATGCTTTTTTCGTGAGAATTTAACTTTCTTATCGTTTTCTAATCGGATGAAATTTTACATTCATTAATGTATTGTTACTGCGTGTATTTGAGAAGTAGTTTTCAAGTAATTTCATTTTTGTTAAAGACCAACATAATTCTATACTGAAATGTTTCTATTTAATTTTTTTTCAGTTTGGGGGGGGGAGGAAACATGAATCAATTACTCTCCCCCAGCTATGGGTTAAATAGTTGGATTAATATCTGGTAAAATTACTAGATGCTAAACGTTGATATAGAAATATTCATTCGCCAAAAGAAAAAATAATATTTTCACAAGCCAATATTTATTCATTTTCAGTACCTAATATTTTTCACTATTTTTCCGATATTATTTCAGCTTAAATAAGCCACAACGTCTGGTAAGCTGTAAAAACAAATCAATTCTTCTGTTTGGATAATTTTTCTCGGGTAGGCACAGTTTAAAACTAGATTTTTCAAAGACTTCTTTACGAGTGGCGTTGCTATTTTTTCGTATCTGAAAATTGTCCATTATGCAGTGATTATTACTTTATTTGTACACACGCACACATACACATATATATGTGTGATGAGTGCATGTATGTGTATATAGTAGGGCTATCACATAATCCAATATCATCTGAAATATATGTGTGTGTATAAAATGCTTATATTTTGTGGAAACTGTATATATATATATATATATATATATATATATATAGTTTTCACAAGATATAAGCTTTTAACTTCCGCCGATATATTCTTGGTATTTTACTTTTCAGATGCAATTAAAACTGAAACAATAGACGATGGCCGACAAATATCAGAAATTGTAGAATCGTTTTGACAGTGGAATATATTCAATCGAAACAAAATCGATGACCATCTGCCAAAATTCTGCCGAGATAAATAGCTTTTCGCCGGCAACAGACAAACACTGGGCATTTGAGTATCGGCTGGGCGGTCAGGCTTTCCTCTCCGATAAAAGGGATTTAAAAAAATTAAAAATAAAACATTTTTTTCGAAATAAAAAAAAAAAATTATAATAAAAATACTGAACAAAAATATAATAAAAAAATGTTCTACTCAAAATTTTCGCAACAATCTGGTATATGTTTAATACATTTTAATAGTTTTTGGGAAAATCCTTTTTAGCTTATGATGAAAAACAGATTTCATCTATAAACATTAAATATTTTAAATGGTTTTTATAATAAAAAAATAAAAAATCAACTTGTACATGAGAATCTATTATTTTTCTTCTTCTTTATTCCTGAAGACAAATCTTAAAGCAATAGGAGTCACCATGATGTACAATGTGACATTGCTATAGTTTCAATAGCATAGAATGATTGATTTTATTTGCAGATTATCAACCCGTTGCAATATTTTTTTACGATGGGATATTGGTTTAACAGCTATTCTGAGAATAACAGTGATTTTTCTTCACATACAAAACCTACTATGTAGATCGTAGTTGCATGAGAGATGGGTTTCAATAGCGGGCAAATCTAGCGCGACATAAAAACGGGATTCCACAAGAAATATAAAGTACTCCTACAGAACTGTATTTTTCCATAGTTTTAAGTGGGAAAAATAAATTCATGTTTCTTCCTCAAAAAGATTAATGCAACACAAATACCATCTATTCTACTTTATGTGATTGCAAAAACACACATATGTATATATATCAATGTCAGTGATAAAGCTAACATAATAATCCATCCATATATATATTTTCACATATTTTATATATATTATTTATTTATTCAAAAATTATAACATGAACATGTTATAACACCACTACAAATATAGCCATTTTGTTTCAAATGTCTTTTCAAATGATACTGTTCAATCTATATGATATAGAATAGTGTTTTAATATATGTTTCTATATAATCTAGAATAATGCTTTTGGTTATTGGAATTTTATTCCGTTCATATCAATCCTATTCTTGGATATATATATATATATATATATATATATATATATATATATATATATAGATGCAATCGTCAGGCCTGACGATTGCATCTAGTATGAAAAAAGACTGTCGCCTCTAAGTGTTGACTTCTATGTTCACTTATATATATATATATATATATATATATATATATATATATATATATATATATATATTAGTGTAGGTCGATTTTTTGAACTGTAAAAAGAATAACTCGAGGAAGTTGCAAAATAACGTCAAAGGTTACCACAAAAATATTTTTCTTCAAAACTTATTTATTTGAAGAATTGAACGTAAAGACAAAATATGTTGCGATTTTTATCATCATAATGGTGTCACCGGAAACATGTTTAGGTTAAATTAAAACCGAGTCTTACCAAAAAAAAAAAAAAGAAGAAAATACTCTTCATAACGGATATTTTTAAGTTTAGTATCTATTATCTTAATAAAGTTAATGAAATTGCCAAAAATAAAAAAAATAAAACACGCTAAAATATTTAGTTTAAAATACAAATAACTACTTACGAACGACGTTTTATTTACTGGATATTTCTTCCGTATAAACCGGTAGTAATTACCTCCTTTTGTAAGTCAGTTTTATTTTTGTTCACTGTTTACGCTTTTAAGTAGCATTAATATCTATTGTATTTTTCATCAAGATATACTTAACTAATTGAAAAAATACCACTTTTATAATTATTGTAATTTGTTTATATTTTCAAAGCTAGTGCGTTTTATTAAAAGGCCTGTTTACGAGCTAATCTCGGAACTAACTCTAGTTTTAGGTAAGTAAACATTACTTTTAAAATTTAATGTATTTCGAACTTTATTTTCAGATTTATTTTGAAAAATATTTCTGTAACTTCTTATAAATACATATATTTTATTTCTCAGATATTTTAATAAAAATGGCAGGAAAACGCACTGCAATTTAAATTCGCAGTAAAGATGCAATGATATTTTCACGTACACCTTCACCATTAGATAAAACAGAGCCCTCAATTTATCGACAAATTATTTAGTATAGTAATTTGTTAATGAATACTTTTCCCCACCTTTCAAGTTTTGCTATTTGTAAATTAATAGCAAAAGATATAATAGATATTCGGAAGGCTGTTAACCCTCGTTTGCTTCTGTTATAAATTAGTATTGTGAACAAGGTGAAAATTCTCTGCTTCCAGAGGGAAAAGCAAATAAATAGGAAATCTCTCCTTGCTGCCCAAAAGAAATTCTGGAAGGAAAAGCTGAATACGTTATTTGATATTTTGTCCTGTTTATGCAAACTGTCAGTTTTAAGTTGTGACGATCCTAATGTTAGATGCAACAAAGAAAATGGCCATATTAAGCACATAATCTTCATTATCCTATGAAACAGAAAGTAAGTTATTTTCTGTTTTTTGTTTTTTTATTATTAATGTATTTTTAATGGAGACAACGTAATATTAAAATCATGCGAATTTTGAATGAAATCAATTTCCATGTTTTTATATTATTTAAATAAATATAAAATGTCATTTTTTTCCATTTTATTTTTCATGTAAAATAATTTTTATTTTAATCTGTTTAGATGTATTTTTACGATAAGTTAAATCTGATCTTTCAGGTTCCAGTGGAAGACCGTGAATATTTGAAAGATCAGAGGGTCAAAATAGGGCCAAAGGGCACTTTCCAGCTTAGACCAACAGATAAAAGTTCTATAAAAAAAAAAAAGTAAAAGGGAAAGAGAGAGATTAAGCCAACAAAAGAATCTGGGTTCATCTCCGATAGCTTCAACATCATGTATCCAGGATGATGTTTCTTCCCATTCCTTCTCATCTCCTCCAAGTGAAGAAGCAGTAGAGGCATATTTGCAACCGGATTTTCATCCCAAATGGTCTTATAGTCTTATCAAAATTCCAAGGTATACTATTGAGTTGATAAGGGGGGGTGTATCTTCCAATCTTGGAGCCAGACTTGCCAGTGTCTTGCTATGGGATTTGAGGGCTATTAGTCTTCTTATCACCAATATAAATATAAAAGATACCTACAGATAAATGTAAAATTGATAGAGCAAAGGCTAAAGTGAAGACGAATGCCCATCAATGATGAAAAGGTGGAAAATCTTCTTTGTATTGGAGTTGATTGGAGAACTGACAAAGACACACTATTTTACAAGGAAATATTAGAGGAAAATGGAAAGAAAACCCAGAAAAAAAAACAAGGGACCAGAACGCCACTTGACTGTCACAAAGGAGATGACATATGAAAGTGAATATCTGACACATAGGGTTCTTCCTAATATTGGTGCAACTATTTCTATTTTTTTCCAAGCAAGTGGGTGATGTCTTGAATGAATTCAACAGTGTGAACACTATCAAGGCTATCCTTGTTGACAACACTAATGCCAATACAGGCTGTGAAGGTGGACTTGTTTCACTTCTAGAAAGAAAACTTAACAGAAATCTTCACACTATTGGTTGCTCCTTGTACCAAAATGAACTTCCGTTTAGAGCTCTTTTTAAACATGTAGATGGTAACGCAAAAAGCCCCAACAACATTCAATGGTCCATTGGGTAAATTACGTGCAAATGATTACCACAATTTACCCCAAATATCATTTTCAGCTGTTGGCAGCCCTCTGGATTCTATCTTTAAAATTGAAAATACAGATACCCTTAGTTGTAACCAAAGACTCCTTTATGAATATACAGTGGATATTTCTAGAGTTAAGATGGACTTTAGAAAATTGGTCCATTAAACCAGGCAAGGTGGTTAACTTTAGGCATCAGGCTGATATGTTATGGACACGTGGTGCATACCCACGAAATCTTTCAACCAAACTCCACAGTTTAATAAATTTTATTGTGAATGTGTATGCCATTTGTCAGTTCCAAAATAAAAGAAATAACAAGTTCCACAATCAGCAAATGTATATTTTCAATATGATCCAAAGGATTAGGAAGCAACCATATGAAATCCAACAGATCACATTGAAAAATATACAATACAATGCTTTCGCCTTACTGTCTGAAAATATCTTATATTCAGTGGTCAAATCTGATGAACGGGAAGTGAGGGAAGAAGCTATAAAAAGAAGTTTGGCCATTAGGTAAGTAAATATTTATTCATATAAAATTGTCTCAATTAGTTATGCCTATTTATAGAATCGTTTTAAGGATTTTATCTAATTTCGTCATAAATATTAAAGCAGTACAGAGTGCATTTTTTCTTTTAAATAACTCAAATTAATTTTTATATTCTTTAAGGAGTGGGGAGTCAGCCAAGAAAAGATTGAAAAGAATCAGAACTATAAATGTTAAAGTTAATATAACTGTCATTAAGTGGAGTTTGTGAACTACCGCTTACAGAAGAATTTTCTGAAAATGAACTTCGGAAACCATTATTAAACTATTAAATGGTACGAAGCTTAACTTGCCAGATTTGCCCTCACCTTCTCAAGGCGTGGAAAAGGAAGTCAAATTAACAACATAGGCTTCCCAATCTGTGTATGGCTTTGAAGAAAGGCACCAGCACATCATAGGAAAAATTTTGTGTCAGAAATTGACACTATAATTTTCGTCTAAGAGCTCGTATATGGAGATATTTGACTCTATGTATTAAGCCCTATTAAATTATTATTTATTTTTCCATATTTGTTTGTTTGTTGTATTTTCATTTATAATACGAAAAACCATTTTTTAAAATTTATTCAACTATTATTGCTTACTTCATGAGGTAAAACACAGCATTTCAAAGTTGTCACTAATAATGGGGTGGGGGGGAATTTTCATTTTGAATTTAAGTTATAATTTCTTCATTTCATTTCATTGTGAAGAAATAAAATAACAACATTCCCTGATTTAAATAGTGAATTTGTTTTGTTTTATTATCAATATTTAGGGCAAATCTTGAAAAATCGAGGATTTTTCAGTGCATTTTTGTCTACGATATTTGATGATAAATGCTCAAAAAAACGTTGAAGTGTCAGATCTAATTTTTTGTATCACTACTTAATAGGTCTATACACAACGTTCAGTATATTATTCCTGCTGATTTTCTAAAAAATAAGAAACCTCAACCTACCCTTATGTATATATATATATATATATATATATATATATATTATGTAGTGTTGCATAAAAGTAAGTGAACACCCAACATATTAAATAAAAGGCTCTTTTTAAAGGATAATCAACAAATTTAAATTAAACAATACATTTATTTAGAAAAACGTTATCCTACTAATAATAACCACTTTCAAAAATTCCATCAAGCTGAAATAGGAATATTAATTAAAAATGCGATGTGCAAATTAAATGTACCCTTATGCTTAAGTGCACTTCTGTATTTTTGTTACACATGTCGGCAAGTGCAAACAATTTTTGTCCACGTGTAAAAATCAAAATAACACATATTCCTTTTGGGGGCCAGGCTGTATATAATGCAGTAAATCACTATTATTTCTGCAAAAGCGTGCAGTTAAGGACTAAATTAAAAAAAAGAATATGCCAAGATTTAAAAAATCATAGCTGAAGCCAATAATGGTGGAGAAGGTTACAAATACAACAAATTATTTATAAATAGAAGGCCTTTGGCATGATGGCCTCGCAAACATGAAACGTCCGTTCGCGAAAAATAATTGCAAGAGCAAGTAGACATCTAGTTCATCATGGCCAGGCGAATACTGTTGTAATCTCTGCGGTTCTCGAAGGTGTCTTGGCCAATTTTGGAATCAATGAACGATGCCGGTCTTCCGGGCATAATGCCGGGAAAAAAGCCACTACTTAAGTGAAAACACAGACAAGCTCGGGTCCCCAGACAAAGCTACGTCGAAGGGCAGTCTCGTCTCGGGAAACAGCTACCCAACCCCGTTTTATACGGGGTCTACAGGGAATTTTTGGCCGAGGCTACGGGTTCGGATACCCCACATAAAATTCAGCCTTGTGCTACATCCGACTACGTGGGGTAAATATCCTGCAGTTGCAGATTCGTCTCCAGCTGGGCTGGTTAAACATTCAGCCTTCGGGCGAGGAGGATCCCCAAACGAGGTTATATCGAGGTGCGGAGTCTTGTCTCGGGTAGATATCCTGCAGTTGGAGATTCATTATGGAATTTATTTGACTCACTTCTAGCAGTTGACTACTTCTACGCGCCGCTGGCAAATCTTATATGTGTTCATGTCTTAAGTATTATCGTTCATTACCAACATTATGGTGTGATTATTCTATTCAGTAATCTTCTCTAGGTAACAACATAATGAAAGTTGGAACAAAAGGACACTTACAATCACAAATGGAATGTTTAGAGCCCATCATGTGGAAAACGGATCTATTAAAGGCAAGAGAGTTCTCGAGAAACAACGAATACATGAACTTGTGTAAATGTATGCCAGATCAGGTGTATGAAGGATATTGAAAGAAGCAAATATTACTAAGACTTACAAAGGAATGTGTGGAGAGTCATGATCTCCCACGTCCTCAAGAGATGCAACACATAAAAACGAAGAGTTTCAGTGCGTACTTCACAGAATATAATATACTTAATTTAAGTGTTTAGTTAATTTAGGTGTCACGATTCCCAGAGCTGGGGTAATCGCGCCCCGGCTGTATTGTAAGCTCCAAGATACTGTGGGAAAAAGTAGATAGCCAAAGTGACAACGGCATCTCTTAACCATACTATAGAACACACATACATTGTAGCTGAGGTGTACCTTGCCTTTTTTTTACATTGTTTCTCATTTATATAACAACTATTATGGAAAATACTAACATACTTATTTGAAATGTAATATAGTAGCAGCAATAAAATATAATCAAAGATGAACTACACATTTCGGGGTAAAATTAGGATCATGTTTTGGTAGGCAAGAAGACGGCAACTGTAAAATGGTTGAGAAGCGCTGATTTAGGGGGTTAATAATTGTTATGGGAACTTACCCATAATAACATAATGGACTATTCCATACGTAATAAATACTGCGCCTCAAGAGGAAGCAGGGGGTTCAGTCTGAAGTCGGGTGACCGGCTGATCGGTTGAACTCTCTGCCTTCGGGCGGGGAGGAATCCGAAGGAGGCTACGCCGAAGGGCGGAGTCTCTTTCGGGGAGGTAAACCGACCCTGAACCCGTTTATACGGGTTCAAAGGGCATATTTTTGGCCGAGCCCACGGGCTCGGAGATCCCACGTTAAACCGGCCTTAAGCCACATGATGCCCTCGTGGTGGGGTGACTAAATACTGTTTAGACTGAAGTCTGGAATGAGATCCGTCAGGAGTCTGTCAGTCAGTGAGAGCGAGCGAGTCAGTCAGTCGAGTCAGAGGCAGTCCGAAAGAGAGTCGCGTTCAGACAATTACTAATAAACCTGATTGTTCGTACTAACACTTTCTACTTCTCTGTATATATTCCTGATTGTAATATATCTGTGTTATTCCATATCCGTATTCGAGTTCTTCTTTATTGGTTCTACCTTGGACTATCACCGTGGTACAAGGAACCGGACCATAACAGTAATATTTCAAAATTTGTCTGAATTAGTGATTAGCAAATGTGCTGAAATGTTAAGATTTGTCTGATGGATTTGTTTACAACATATCAACTCATTTCATCCAGAATATATTTTTAGTTTTAAGAATCTTTTGGAGATAACAATGATTCTATGATACAATTCTTACTAATAAACCCGTAACAGAACAAGACGCGGTTTCATTCACGTTACTTGTGAATATAAAGTGAATATATTTACGAAATGAATATAACGAACCCAACAAGAATTGGAACTCGGCTCTCTAAATTAAAATTCCCATCCGTTATCCAGTGCAACAACCGCACATCCAACCTTACCGTAACTGTTATTTACAAGTGGTCACTCGTCTAGGTACTAACTAGGCTTTACATTATGATTGTACGAGAACCTGTTGAAGTTTTTTAAAAAAAATAGAAACTAAAAAGAGACTTATAATTAGAATCATAAAGAAAAAGTTTACATTTTTTGTGATGTCATCGAACACTCATTGCCACTTCTGTAATGTCACCGTAAAACAAAAGTAACCGTTGTCACTTTCGTAATGATCGTTTTAGTAGAAACTTTGTAATCTTAGATACAACTATAGTAACGCCGTTGAACAATACTTGTGTCAGACGCCTTTGAGTACTTGCTCGATAATACTCGCTCGAAAATTAACCACTGAATATTTATCCAAAATAGTGATCACTTAGATGCCACGCTAATTACCACATATACATTTCTTTTGCGATCACATGATCTACTTATTCAAAATGAGATTGCCTGTGTTTTAAAATTAATTTCTTAAATATAAGACCATGTAAGCACGGAGACACGGTGACGGCTGCAAGGATTTGAAGGATCAACAAGCCTCTCGCAACTAGACTCCTTAGTGAGGTATGTCAACATGTGGAGATGAAATCCTAGAGAGAGTCGGTATTATTTCTCCTGATCATCTCCCTCCACAGCTTCCTCTCCGAAACGATACTAAAACTATTGGCCCTTATATAATTTTTTTCATGTCAAATTTTTTACTTTTTTAATGTCAAAGAGTACTCGCTGTCACTTTCGTAATGCTCGTTGTAGTAGAGACTTTGTAATCGCAGATACAACTATAGTAACGCCGTTGAACAATACTGGTGTCAGACGCCTTCGAATAACTCTCGCAGTAATAGTACTTTAACATCAGTTGATCTACTTATTTAAGATGGAGTCACCTGTGTTTCCTCTCTGGTGATCTGGGTTCAAACTCCAGTGTCGACAGGGACTAATTGTTGGAAGGACAGAATTTAGGGGTGATAAAAAGGCAGTTTATTAAGGGCCTCAAAGAACCGAAAGTATTAGAGAACAATGAACACCCACGTGCTGAAGGGATACGGCGCGTTCAAGAAGAAGAAGGAATGTATGGAAGGAAATAAGGAGCTATTCTCATTCCATCTATGATTCATTGTAAGTATCGTTCAATTAATGAAGTTGCATATCACTGTGGCTTGTGTGTGTTTTAATAGCTTCCATCTTCTCTATAAATGATGAATAAACTTGTAGATCTATTATTTTACTTGAAGATGCAATTCAGCAGAGGTTTTCAAAAATATGTGATAACAACATGGAAAAGGTAAATAGCAATAACATATTTAACGTTCAAAGAATTTATTTTATTTTAATGTCTGTGAATTGCCTTTATTCTTATAACAAAAGAGAAAGCAAGAAGTAAAAAAAAAAAGTAATTATGGTGGAAAACCGCTTTGAGCAAGGTTTTGATTAAACTTTCTTCTGAACGGAAAACTTAGACGTATTTTGCCCCAAACCTCAATGTGTCTATCTCCGGTTCATGATAAATATTTTAAGAAAAACACGAAATTGAGAAGATTAATGGAATCAAATTGCGATGAACGACGCCAAGTAACGTCATGTTAAGCAAACATCTCGGTGAACTATTAACCGTAGAACGATAATCGTGAAGAAATAGTGTCTTTTCTGGTCGACTGAAAGAAAAATGCAAGAAAAATATGCAATTATCAAAGAGCAAGATGGCATCATTCAATCGCTTCCTTCTCTAATTAATAGCTCTTGTTTCATTAAATATTAAAATGAATCAAGAGTAATGGGGAACAGAAGCATCTATAACATTCTAATGTCACAAAACGCCACTAAACCATTTATTAGGAATTTACACTATATAGTAAAAACCTAATCAAAATACATAAGAGAAACATCTAGGAATTTACGTTAATGGATGAGTTGGATGAAAGATTAATTCTCCCAATTAAATTTTCCCCGTCATGAGCATTATTATATCCGTGATATAATAACAGCGAAGTTCACGGACAGAACGAAATGGGCTAATGGAAAAAAAGAAAAAGAAACATGCTTTGTTTTTCAGAGAGACTTTTATACCACTAGAGAATAAACAACATTTTATATACATACTAGCAGCATGGCCTGGTGTTCCCCGTGCTTGATTCAAAAATCGTACCACTCATACAGCAATCGCTATCACTTGACTTAAAATATTTTTGCCCTTCCTTGCCTTTAAACGAGTGCCCTTTGCCGTGCTGATGTTGCTACATGCCTTACTTCTTGCCTATCTCACACTGCGAATTTTTTCTAAGCTCTATACTAAACATTTAATCTGTTACGAAAAAAGAACTAAACAAAATGAACACAAAACGATCAGCTTTAAAAAAGGACTTGTAACTGGAAAAACCGAATGAAAAAAGAATGTTAACAACAAATACTTTTTCACACCCAACCCAGTTCTGCGGAATCAAAATCAACGTTGAGTTTAAGCAAGCGAATGAGCCAAATGGAGAAAAGTGCCATGCAGATTTAAATTTTTCGCACTTGTGACGAATGCAGATATTGATTTTTTTTTGCATGCTAGTATGCTAGTTAACATTCGTGTCAGTCAGCTATAGGCTCTCACTCTGGTCAGTAGAAAATGGTCGCAAAATCACATGAAAACTGCCGTAGAAGCATGGCAAAATCGATTATTTCCACTATCGATGGGAGTTGGGAAATGCAAAGTCGGTCTGGGCCTTCCCGCTAACTTGGAGCATGTGCATGTAAACTTTGGTGCAAATCCGTCGAAAATTGCGGCCGTGCATTCGTTACACACACACACACACACACACACACACACACACACATCCTGCCTTTTATAGACAGAGATGTACACGTGTCTAACGCAGAGAAAAATATAACAAATATTTACACGGCAAGCAAAGTGAAAGGAGAACGAAAGATGGGATCTTACATATAATATGGGGATTCTTCTCTTTTTCTAGAAAAGCAATGTTTAGGACTCCAGGCTCAAATCGGCATGATTCATTTACTATATCCATGGCGGGGACATATCTCACAAACATGAAAAGACGAATTTTATTTAGTTTTGTTTTGTTTTTTCTCCCGAATTGAGGACTGCGAGACGGAGTTACTTTCTATATGTGGCGAACATATATCCCCAAAGGGCAG
>CAHIKZ030000267.1:690000-700000 GCA_903632075.3 Acanthosepion pharaonis | reverse complement strand
GACTTATGATTGCTGAAAAGATTAGAAATATACGGAACATGGCGGATTTTTTAGACAATAATTTTTATTAATAAAATAACATATTAGAAAACAACTACATTTTCATTTTTTTTCTCCAAGCCAATATTTTCGCAATGAAATTGCTTTTGTTATCTGACAACGTTGTCCTATTGTGTATGTCCAATACAAAGGCAATGTGAAATTATGCAAATGCACAAATTACACTGTATATTAGTTTAGCCTGCAAGTCGATATTTTCACAATCAAATTGGTATTAAGCTATACGATGTTGGTAAAAGTTTTAGAATAAACTTATAATTTATATAAACATTATAGTTTACGCATATAACATTTATCATTATTTAAATATAGACATAAGAATTTGTTCTGTGTGTTAGGACTTATTTTGCAAAGAAATTGAAAGATTATTTTTTTTATTTGTGAACTAAAGACTTATGAATCAGAAAACCTTATATTTGATAAACTCAATATTTTGCTTACTTGAATAATGATTTTATTCTATTACATGAATAATTTCAAGCATTGATTTATTGTCTTTTATTTGCAAATATTTATTGATTTTCTTTAATATTCTTTTCTCAGAGCAATCTCATGTAAAAGGTTAGGCTGAAATGTTCATAGGCACTCTATGCTAGTGCTGCGAAATATTGCATGCATTGATTTCAACTCTTCTTAATAACTGCATTGTTTCATTCCAGATAAAAGAGTAGGCTGAAAAGTTCAGAGATTGACTATGAAGGATTGAGACTAGAGCTTTGAAACCTTGCATGCATTAATTTCAACTATACTCTCTATTAATCACCATAGAGATCCTTCCCTGCCCCCTTAGAATGTCTGATAGTCAACTTCTCGAGAGCACCTCTCCGCGTCTGCTCGGTCTCACGTTGACTGCTGACCTGAGATGGAACAAATACATTGAGTCAATTGCTTCATCCACCGCGAAGAAAATTGGCTCTCTATGCCGCGCCAGGATTTTTTTCTCCCCGGAATCGATACTTCAAATATACAAATCAACCATTTGCCCTTGCATGGAGTATTGCTGCCATATATGGCCAGGAGCCCCTTCTATTTGTCTCGGGGTTCTTGATAAGATCCAGAGACAGATATGCAATGTAATTGGCCCTTATCTGGCATCCCGTCTGCAGTCGCTCGTTCACAGACGCACCGTCGCCTCTTTTGTCTTTTCTACAAATACTTTCATGGTAATTACTCCGATGAACTGCTTTCACTAGTTCCCAGACTCCATGAATTCAAGCGCCCTACGAGGCTGGCATCCCGCTCCCACCCTTACACTGTAGAAACTTTTAAATGTAGCCGTCTCTTCTACTCCATTAGCTTCATACCTCGCACCTCTCGCCTGTGGAATACCCTTCCCTATTACTGTTTCCCTGAGAGCTATAATCTCCAACTATTCAAATGTAATGTCAATTACCTCCAGTTACCTTGATCTACCCACTATCCCTCTCCTCATCCTTTCTTCTATCACTCCTATCTGATCTTGCTCCAAATCTTCTGCACCCCCCCATGCCGCCTAGTGGCTTCCCACCTTGGTCGGGGCGTAATTCTTAAAAGAAAAAAAATCTTATTAATAACTACATTGTTTCTTTCCAGGTACGAGGGTGGAATGAAAAATTTATAGACTGAAAATTCAGGAGTGATGATAGAGCATTGAAATTTTGCATGCATTCATTTCAAATCTTTCTATTAATAAATGTGTTGTTTAATTCCAGGTAAACTTAGGCCTGACTTTTCAAAGAAAACTCCAGATGTAACTAGTAGCGACTTCTCTTGAAAATGGATACCATTTGACATCGTGGTGTTTGTGAGAGAATGGAAACAAAACGAAAACTTATACGTTACATCAGAAGGAGCGGGTTGAAGTTTCTGGGACACGTAATGAGGAAGGAGGACTTGGAAAATCTGATACTCACGGGACAGGGTGAGGTAAAAAGACACTGGAAAGAAGCGCTTAAAATGATTTAAGCAATTGGATAGCGGAAGAAGGTTTAGGAGAAATAACAATAAAGAAAACTTATTAAGCTCTACAAGAGACAGGAAGATTTGAAGGGTCTTGCCTATTCTTGAAGGGACACAGCACATAAAAGATGTTGTTATCAAGTACCCACAGAAAGAAGATTTATCAGGTCATCCCATAAGTTCTGTCCGAATTTTGAATAAAGAAATCAAGTGGCCAAATGTTACATTTAATTACAGATTCAATCAACAATATATCTATGACTTCCTTCCATCTATTAACAAGCTTACTAATTCCATTACTGTAAAATTATTTTGGCTTCGATTCGAACAACTCACAAATGTCAGTTTTAACCTCTTCCTGTGTTACAAAAGCTGTTTCTTCCAAATGATTCTGTAAGCTACGAAACAAATGGTAGTCTGAAGGAGCAAGACCGGGAGAATAAGGTGGATGAGGAATTTTCTCCCAACAAAGTTCTTCGATCTTTTGTGACGTGATTCTTGTTGTATCGGGTCGTGCATTGTCCTGATGAAACATCACCTCTTTTCAATTCACTAGAGCAGGTCTTTTTTTCTTCAAAGCTTGGTTCAAGCGCTCTAATTGCTGACAGTATATTTGAGCATTAATTGTTGCATTAGGTGGTAAGAATTCAAAGTGGAGTATTCCTTGGCGATCCCACCAGATTGAAAGAAGAACATTTTGCCCATGAAGTTCCCTTCTCGGCTGTGGCTGGAGTCCTTCCTCTTTACCAAGCCACTGTCTTCGACGCTTAACATTTCGATAAAAGATCCATTTTTCGTCACCAGTCACAAGTCTATCCAAAAAAGGTGAAAAAAGTTGGCGAGAATGGAGAGAAAAGTAGATGTCAACTCGGGATTTGAGGTTGTTTTCAGACAATTCATGAAGCACCCATTTTCCAAATTTAGGAACTTTTCCAAGTTGTTGAAGATGACGATGAACAGTTGTATGGTTCGAACTGGGAGCCACTACCAATTCCTCAACTGATAAAGCAGGTTTTTCTTCAAGGGCTGCTTCAAGAGCTTTTCATCAAACTCAACTGGACGTCCGGTTCGATCTTCATCTTCAAGGGTGAAATCTCCACCTCTGAATTTTGCAAACCATCTTCTGCAAGTTCTTTCATTCACACATTCCTCCCCATAAACTGAGTGAATGTTTTTAGCCGCTTCGGCTGCTGAGTTTCCTTTCTTGAACTCATAAAGCATTATGTGCCTCAAATGATTCTTGGGTACTTCCATGTTAGCAGGGTTTTAATCAAACAAAATTTAATTTTATTTTTCTCTGAAATAAAATTTGATCAGTTTAAATGCATCTAAACATAAAAATAATGTTCAGCTCCATTAGACATTATAAAATACTCTTTAAATTTCGTTCATTTAAAAAAAAATTAAAATTCGGACAGAACTTATGGGATGACCTGATAGATACTGACAGAAAGAAGATTTAGACACCATGATTCTAAGATTAGGGTATGACGTTACTGCTTTATCAACAGTGCAAAAGTGGGCAGATGGTTTTACGAGGGGAAGTGAGAGCCCTAAGATGAGCCAAAGTCTTGACGTCTTGCAACTGCCACCACCGAGTAAAACATTGGTAGTGTTCACCACATAGTGATAGGTGACAGGCGATTGGATATAAATCAAATTACCGTTGCTATGATAATATCCTGTGAGAGATTTGAGAATATTCTGTATATGGAAGACGAAGGCTTCTGCTCAGTGAGTGCCATGTGTTCTAACACCTGGTCAAAAGCGGACCAGGCTAATGGTATCACTGGAAGATCTGATCATTTTTGAGGGAGATTTAGTTGGTCTCCTTGAAAATTTCTTTAGTGTTTTCCTATCGAACAGTTGCATTACATTTTTAATTTGTATCGAACACTGTTTTTTTAATAAAATAAAAATGCTAAAGAACTTTGGATTATTAATCTGACTGTTTTTCCTATTATACAAATGGTATGACGCTTGCGTCGTTAATGGAGGATGAGTTTTTCACTTTGAACCAGAAACAAAGAGACAAATAATGCAGTGGAAACATCGCTCCTCAGCCTCTGCGAAACGGTCAAGTATTAGGTTCAACGTCAAAAAACGATATTATTTTTGCACCAACCTAATACTTTCATTTACAGCGGACATGATGGCCTCTTACGTGATGCAGCAGGTATTGTGTCTCTTGGTTATTTTCAAAAGGGCCACACCATCAATGGAGAGTGTTATGCTAATTTGCCGTTATGAAGACTGTAAAAAACAAAACCCCGGGTAAACTGACCAAAAGGGGTTTTGTTTCATCAGGACAATACTCCAGGTCACAAATAATTTGTTTCAATTGCTGCTGTGCGTAACTGAGACATTCTAGTTGATCACCCAACCTCTTCTCCTTCTTTGACTATCATCTGTTCCTCAACAGGAGAAAAATATGTCTAGGGACCGCTATCGTAGTAATGATGACGCCATGTCTGTTTTAATGGCATTTATTGTACCAACAGGATAAACAGTCTTCTTTGAAGTGTCAGATATCAGTTTACCTGGCAAGAAACAATGTAGGTAATAATAAGATGAGTAGAAATTAACACGATCAGCGGACACGATTTCCAGCTGTAGCATTACTCCATAGTAAAATCTTATTTAAATAAAGCCATAGTCATAGTCAGCCTGAGAACGTTTTAGCCCTCATCCATCACATACACACACGACTCGCAATGATGGACCATTGTTGGATTTATACTAAAATAGGCAATGCGGGTTGTTATGGTCCGGTTCCTTGTACCACGGTGATAGTCCAAGGTAGAACCAATAAAGAAGAACTCGAACACGGATATGGAATAACACAGATATATTACAAACAGGAATATATACAGAGAGGTAGAAAGTGTTAGTACGAACAGTTTTAGTAAGGAAAACTGTTGAAACTGGGATAAGCATGGAATAATAATAATACAACACAAAATGTACGTTAACAAAATGTATTGAAACAAGGAAAGGGTACACAATATTTACAGTTAGTTTTGGTATATTCTTGGGAAGACTGTTCCTGCATAATGGGTTGACTAAATCGAAGTCGGGCAGAGTCTCTCGATTCGATCTCTTCTTACTATCTACTATTTCCCCGTCTTCCGGTACCAACCCATATTTATATGGTCGGTACTCCACTTATGTAAATTAGGTGTATCGTACCACAACACCCTCCTCCCAAGCCTTGGAATCCCTTTTGGATTTCAAATTGGCTTCCTATATGGGTTGATGATTATGGCTATTTCTTTGTAGATCCATTTGCCTAATTTTAATATTTTTTCCGTTTTGGATTCACGTTCAATGGGTCCGTCAACTTCTGTTTCCTACCGGATCTTCTTGGTTCAGGTGTATTCTGTGGAGGTTCTACCTGAAACATATCATACATTATATCAATGGGATCTTCGTCCTCATCCGGTATACACTCTTCTTGCTCTATACCGTAATCTTTTTAAGTTGGTTTTGGTGCCTTTTATGAGTATTCTTCGGCCCTTTACTTATGTAAATCAGGTCACCGATTCTCTTGTCCACTATGCCTCGTTCCCAGAACTCAACGTTGTTTTTATAGCACTTGAAAAACACCTTCTCTCCGGGAGTGTATCTTTTTCTCGCTGTATATATGGTATTTTTTACTCTATTTTTTCCTGGCAAAAGCTTGTCAAACACTGACTTAACTTTCCTAGCGAACATTAGTTCAGCTGGTACCATGTTTGAGTGTGTTCTCTGGTTTGGCGTGATTCTGTATACTTGTAAGAATTGCTGAAGCGCCTTTTCCGTTGGAACTCCTGAGGCTTTCTTCAGAGCTCGCTTTAAAGTATCGACAAATCTTTCTGCGAGTCCATTAGACCTCGGATGATACGGAGGCGTCGTTATGTGGTTAATTTGATATAACTCACAAAATTCCTTAAATTCTTCAGAAGTGAATTGTGTACCATTGTCACTCACAATACACTCTGGCACACCGAACCGTGCAAATAGTTCATGCAAAAAGTTGTTGTGGTATTGGACGTAGGCTTTTTACAGCGTAGTACTTCCGGCCATTTTGTAAAACTATCTACCACTATTAAGTAGTAAAAATCTTCTACTGGACCAGCGAAATCAATGTGTAATCTTGTCCACGGATGATCCGTCTTGGGCCATGGTTTGTGTACTATATAGGTGGTGCCTTAGCTGCTAACGCACACCCCTTACATCGATGAACCATGTTTTCGATATCCACATCCATTCCTTTCCAATACACAAAGCTTCGCATTAAGCTTTTTGTTCTATTAATACCCGGTGACCCATATGAAAGTCCCAAAGTATTCTTTTCTGCAGCTTCTTTGGTATTACTACTCTCTCACCATATAATAAAACTCCATCACCTATTGAAAAAATCTCCTGCACTTTTTGGTCATTTGCTACCATTTTGCTTTTAATTTCTGAAATGAAATCATCGCTTTCAGCTTCTTTTTTAATTTCATTTAGCGTAACCGGTAGCTCTCTTACAATGTTGTTTACCATGCTTTTCACCTCATAATCTGCTCTGATATTTGCAATAATTGATTCTTCGAATCTTTCTTCTTGACTCAGTACTAGTCTTGATAGACTATCCGCATGAATTATCTTTTTTTGGATGATAGGTGCTTTATGTGAAAATCATAATTGAGAAGAATGGTTCCCCATCTTAACAGACGATTTGCTGTATAAACGGGTAACCTTTCTTTGAACCAAAAATAGTGATCAGTGGTTTATGATCCGTTTCAAGGATAAAATGTCTGCCGTGGATGTACCTGTGAAAATTTTGTATGGCAAAAATGATACTCAGTGCCTCTTTTTCTATCTGAGAGTAACTTCTTTCTCCTGGGAGCAAAGTTCTCGAAGCGTGTGCAATTGGTTTTCTAGAACCATCTGGCATTATGTGTTGAATACACTCCTATCCCGTATGAACTAGCGTCACTTGCCACTACAATATCCAGTTTTGGATTGTAATGGGTTAAAAAGAGGTCGGACGTAAGCATTTTCTTTATTTCATCAAAGGCTTTCTGACATTCTACCGTCCATTCCCATGCCTTGTCTTTTTTTTTAGCAGTTCATTCAACGGAGCTCTTAAATTGTACATTCCTTTAATGAACAACTTGATAATAATTTGCAAGCCCTAGAAAACTTTGTAGCATCGCCACATTAGTGGGCGTCGGCATGTCTCTAATCGCAATGGACCTTTCCGGATCTGGACATCTGCCATTTTGTTGATTATGTGCCCTAAATACTTAATTTCCTCCAAACCAAATTCGCACTTTGACTCTTTGACTTTAAATCCAAAGTCCTGAATCTTTTAAATACTTGATTGAGATGCTCTCGATGTTCGTCGACCGATTCGCTCCTTACTATGATGTCGTCTAAGTAAGCGCACGCAAAGTCTAAATCATTCAGCATGACGTCCATAGATTGTTGAAAAATGGCAGGTGCCACTTTAATACCAAAAGGAAGCCTGTTGTACTTGAATAACCCTCTATGCGTGTTTATCCCTAGTAACTTCGAACATTCCTCTTCGACGGGAATTTGGAGATAGGCATCTGATAAGTCAATTTTTGAAAATATAACTCCACCATTTAGCTTGTTAAAAATCTCCTCCGGACTCGGTAACGGGTAATGGTAGTCCTTAATTACCGAGTTCAACCCTGTCGGAAAATCAACGCAGACTCTGACTTGGTTTGATTTCTTTTTTATGCACACAATCAGCGCAGCCCATGAATTAGATTCTACTTTCGAAATAATTCCCATTTTTTCCAACCTATCAAGTTCTTCGTTAATTTTCTCTACACTTGCGAAAGGCACATTACGTTTCTTTTAAAATTTGGCATAGTATTTTCCTTTTAATTCGAATTTGGCTTCAAACTTGTTACATCTTCCAAGACCAGGTGTGAAAGTTTCCGGAAACTTTTCTTTAATTCCTCATTAATGTCCTGTCTTGTTTGCGTATTACTTTCTACTTTTCTGCAGAAAGAGTTTAACGGTTTATCCCACAATTCGAATGTTTCAATAAAATCTGTACCCATCAAGTTTTCTCCATTTTTCAGAATGAAAACTTTTATTTTTTTAACTATCCCGTTCAATTTCATGGGAAGTACAACCTCGCCTTCGAATTTAATTTCCTTTCCAGTCACTCAAATCTCTATCTGATTTGATATTTGAATTTGTTTGTCTAATTCGGCTATTGACTTTTTTCGTTTTACAACACGACCCTTTGTGACCATTCTTGTGGCACACGAAAACATTTTTTTTATTTCTATATGGGCAATTTAACTCCCAGTGTCTTCCGTTGCACTGTCTACAATTAAATGGCGGAACCATTTTTTTTTTTTCTCCTCATTCTTTTCATTTAATTTTTCTTGTCTATTTTTAAAATACGCCGAATTTTTAATCCAATTTTTTTTCTGATGGGTAATTTGACTGTTTCTTCACTTTTTTAATATAAGCAATACCAGCTTCTTCAATTTTTGAGACTCTTTCTTTAAACTTACGGCCCGCTGACACTCCTCTGCTAACTTTTGCAGGGTAAGGTTTTGTTCAGATTCGAGTTTAGACAAAACTCTACGTCTTATTTCGGCACTCTTACTGGATACCAGTCCTTGAGCAAAAATTAAACACTTGAATTCTTCAACCGTAATCTCTGCCAATCTGAAATTGTCACAATGTCTATTCACTATAGATGCATATGTTAAGTAATCCTGATCGTCGGATTTAGCGACATTCATGCATAACCATCGCTTATGCCAAAGCGACATATTTGCTCAAACAACTCCTTTAGCAATTTCACTGTTTCCGAGAATTCCAATTCATTTGTTCTTCTCGGTAGAATAAAATCTACAAATTTGCTATGTTCCGCTGTACCTAGCTTTCTTAGTAATAGACTGACTTTTCTTGAATTCGACCAGTTTTCACAGTCTGGGTGGAAAATATCTTCATATCGTTTAAAGTACGCTTCAAACGTTTTTCCTTCGTCTGGCACATAGTTGAAAGTTTCCAACGAATTAAATATGATGTTATTAGAATATGAAGAGTTACTTTCATTTGCCTGAATGTTGTTTAATTTCTCCAATGTTAACTTTTGAATTTCCAAAACCTTGACATACATTTCTTCCTGTTCCCTTTGACGTTGCTGACTCAACTCCTCTTGCCTTTCTTGATAATTCTGCTGTGCTAATTGCTGTTCTCTTAATAAGGCAAACTGTTTACTTTGTTGTTGCAGACTCAACTGCTGGGATTTGACTAACTCAGCTTGACTCAACTGCTGGGCTTTAAACAATTCTGCTATGACTTTGGATAATTCCTCCATTTTTAACTGATAGTGTTCATGCAACAAAAGAATATACTTTTAAATTGTGTATCCACGAATATACTATAAGCAGACAAAAAAAAATCGAAACAACTTACGCCTTTTTTAATTTTATGTCTTGCTTTATAAAATATTGTTGAGCAACCAAACAAAAAAAAAACAAACAAATTTTTTTTTTTTTTTTTTTACAAGTTCGCTTACCTTTCAAAGTCGACACGTTGTATTTGTGCTCCTTTTAATTCCATGCATGTTTTTTTAGTCGGCCAGCTTTTTTTTTTTTTTTTTTTTTTTCTTTTTAGTCGGCCAGCATTTCTTTTTTTTTTTTTTTTTTTTTCGCCGTTATTTGTTTACGCCACCTTCCAGATTTTTCTGGTGAACGTTCCTTTAAGCTTAGTCGTCCTTTAACTAGTTTTAACTGTCCAAACTTCAGAATACTTTTCCGTTCCATTAGATGTTCGACTTTTAATTAATGATTTTTTTTTTCTTCAGCCGGGGTTCTTCCAAAACTTGTCCCAATTGTTGAAGGCTATCAATTATTAATTCTTTTTTTTTCCGTAACGTAAAGTTCTTTATACCTCGTCGCCATTGTTGAAACTTGGATAAGCATGGAATAATAATAATACAACACAAAATGTACGTTAACAAAATGTATTGAAACAA
>CAHIKZ030000267.1:655000-685000 GCA_903632075.3 Acanthosepion pharaonis | reverse complement strand
AACGTTAATCTGCAAACATTTAAATGCAATATCAATCGCTATCTACCGCCGTCCTGACAACTCTTTCCTATTCCCGCTCATTATTACTGCCTTTATTCTTAATCCTTCGACACAATATAACCCCTTGCGTCTTAGTTGCTTTACTAACTTGCATGGGACGATACTGATTTTAAAAAATCATATATTATTACAGCTTAGAATATACCTTCTACTATGAATATTTTGGGCCAGTCAGTTTTATAAATGGAGTATAAGTTACACTAGGCCACGAGTATAAAATAGGCTACTTTAGTATATATCCACAAGTCCGAAAATAACCTATTCTAACCTATCATACTTATTATAAAACCCAGGTTGTGTGTGTGTATGTGTGTGTGTGTGTGTGTGTCTGTACGTTTATATATTGGATCGGATTTCCTACATTTTTCAACCGATTTCAACAAAACTTCACAGGATTACACAAAATTACCTTGCAGTTGTTCTGACAGCACCAAAAATGGGAAAAACACAATTGTTTTTGCACAAAATCAATTTGAAAACACGATTAATAGGCATCGCTTTTGCTGAATGAAAGGGGGACAACTCATATCGAGTTATACTTATCATAAAACCCAGGTTGTTTGTGTGTGTGTGTTTGTTTATATATGGGATCGGATTTCCTACATTTTTCAACCGATTTCAATAAAACTTCACTTTTTTTGGCAGGTAGTGTTTCTTATTGTCTTGCACACTTTTTTCTTTATTTTTACATTCAGAATGCTTTAAAAATTCCATTTACAAGACAATTGTTTATAATAAAATTCTATTCAATCGGTAGACTCATAACGATTAAAAACAATGTTTTTGTTTGAGTTTGGGTTTGAACAATTCGTAAAAAAAAAAAACAAAACAACAAAAAAAAAAAAACTAATTAAGACATGCGTGTCCGTCAACCTTAAACAATAATCTTTGTCAATTTTATTTTTCAGTCTTTATGATGGTCGATACTTGATCTATCTCTTACTGTTACATCCCCGGGCAACGCCGGGTTCTGCTGCTAGTATCTAATAAGATGCATTATATAATATTTACATATGATATTTGGGGTGGTATGGCTCTTTTAGCGTCACAAGTAAGCAGAGAATTTTTGTGTACATTCAAAAGCTCACAATTTTATTCTGATTACTTGGATTGAACATTAGTAAGCCTAACTTCTGGATGCCGACTGATTTTGGTCAAAATCATTGAACAGTAATTATTTTCTGGTGTAATGTTCGTTTGTTCGTCTCGTCTACAGAACATTTCATTTATTACGAAGAAGTTAGTATACTCAAACGTAACTTAAACTAAGTGCTGTATTAATTGAACATGATTATTTTCAATTATCGTTCAATGAGACATTTATATACAATTATAAATATATAGAAATATTATTTATATACAATTATAAATATATAAAATAAATAAATAAATTATTATACAATTAGACATTATTACAGGTTTGTAGACAGGAGTCTTCGCATAATATTCAAGTAAAGTAAAAGTGTTGTCGATAGTAATATTAAAATGACTATTAACTTGCTTCGCATTTAATTTAGACTTGGTTATTTTATACTCCGAGGCATTGGCTACACCAATCATAACCTGGATTTTATTCTTAACTTGATTAAACTATTTCTGTTATATTCTGGGAAGGACATAACCTGAACAGTTGCACTGGTTTGAACAGTATGAATTAAGAAACTAACATTTCGGTTTTCTTTTACACGTGTCTTTCTAGTTGATATCTTAGTGGCTGAGGGAAAAACTCTAAATCATCATTTTGCGGCCTCAGCCGAGATTGAACTCACTACACCTCTCCAGTATTCCTTATCTGTCATAGCTAATACTTTGATTGGTGTAGTTCATAATCTTGTCAAATAGCTGAATTCTTGATGCTTCGCTAGGGCTATCAAGGGTGTTTTATCGTGACACCATCACTAAATGGATTGCTAACCAAGACTCAGAGAGACTCCATTTACCCTCCGCAGGTTTTGAATTCAGATTTTCCTTCTCCTAGACCAGTTGCAATCCAAGGCTATAGGACCCAGTCTGTCCTGCTATTTACCCATAGCTGCAGAGAGAAGAAGAGGATTCACACCTTTCCCAAGGGTATTAGCACGTAAGTGAATGTAATGGATTTGACTGGAATTCGAACTCGGCTCTCCGATTCCTCAAACCAAGCCGCTATCCATTACTCCACCGTGCCTCCTCTGAAACTCTAAAAGGCGTGATCCCAGATTTTATTTTTACTATTTTTCCCCAATACAAGACCCAAGTGCCACTCAATGTAGAGTGTTCAATGGGAATGCTGTAAATGCATATAGGGGGCCAGCAAGGGTTGACTATTATGAGGATATTTAGGATGGATAACGGTTGACCCTTGATTGTATTGATTAGGTATGCTCCTGAGTATAACGATAAAATATATCAGGCAGTTAGGGTCTCTGATTGAAAGATTGGACGTTTTGAGGAGCATTGAATGACCTCTTAATCGTTGTTGTTACCAGGTTCATCCTGACTCGAGGTGGTAGAACCTTTTAGGATCCCAGCTATGGGCAAAAAGTGGACCCTCAAACAAAAACGAAACTCTATGAAAGTCTAACATTACGTTTTTATAATTGAAATATAAGCAGTACATTTATAGATAAAAATTACCAAGAATAAATATTTATATTAAAATTACCAACAATACCTACTTATAGTAAAATTACCAACAATACATATTTTTATTAAAATTACCACAATGCCTGTTTATTGTAAAATTACCAACAATACCTTTTTATATTAAAAGTACCAACAATAACTATTTATAATAAATTGCGAACAATACATATTTATGTTAAAATTACCAACGATACCTATTTATATTAAAATTGCCTACAATATCTGTTGATAGTAAAATTGACAACAATACATATATATAATCAATTACCAACAATACATATTTATAGCAAAATTACCAGCAATGCCAATTCATAGAAAAATGCCATACATATTCATATTAAAATTACTAACAATACATGTTTATAGAATAATTACCAACAATATCTACTTATATTAAAAGTACCAACAATAACTATTTATAATAAATTACCAGCAATACATATTTATATTAAAATTACCAGCAATACCTATTTATAGTAAAATTGCCAAGAATACATTTTATCTGCAGATGGAGGCATACAAATGCATTTAAAATATATTTAATTTATTCCATATTGCAACACTTCTAGGGAAGTAGCTGTTCAAGTTGAACTCACACCTTACCAATCAAATATAAAAGAAATGGAGATGTGTCGACTCATTTTACGTGGCATGGCATGGCAAGTCCTAGCTATGAAGACTAGTGGAAGGAAGTGTGTTGCTCGTCCGAACATCCGCCATGAAAATAGCGGCCGAGCAGCGAGAATCTGCTAATATTTCGTCTGTGGGAAAGAGGTGGTAGGGTGGAAAACAATTTCACGCATAACGCAGTGTAAACGCTTTTAAACTCGCTCGAAGCTGGAAAGTGCGCATTCGGTCAAGATGGTGAAGCAATACACCATTTTTGGTTTTATATACCTTTATCCATTGTGCCATGTGTCCGTAGGCGTTGGTTAGATCCAGTGACAGGACCCAAAGAGTGTGAGTTCAATACCCGATTAAGGCAGTGGAGAACTTTCAGAGGGAAATTAACAGGAGATAACTGATAACTGACATCCATCAAACATGGCACGTGGAACTAGAACAGTCTACCTCAGTGAGCGAAATAAAGGGTTAACTTCAAACACCTGAAGAAGGCCGGAGCGTACAACGGCCGAAACGTTGTAATGTACATAATACCTCATCTCAGAAATATAGACAGATAGTGAAGGGTGATAAATATGGCAACAAAGATGAGGACAATAGTCCGAATAATGTAAATAATGCACATAATACCTCATCTCAGAAATATAGACAGACTGTGACGATGTTTCCCTGGTATTGGCTTATTCTTCGCTGGCCAGTTTATGAGCAATTAAGTGATCAGAGATGACAGGTTGAAATATTTTAGAAAGTTTGAAAAACACATCACTTAGTCGGATCGTCAAAGGTTAAGAGGATTGGCATTAGGTATATATATATATTTTTTTTTCGCTTTGTTCCTCACAGTTTCGAGATCTCGTATCAGGAACCGAAAGAACGGTCGTGTTTTGCATATGGAATTATGGAAATTACTTGTTGTTAAGATTTCATTATTTTAACGAGGCTATTCTCGTTCGATTCGGGTTAAGTTCTGCACTGCAATTATTCAGATAAGAAGGTAACATTAGTCAAATTTGAAATTATGGTGCTACCACGCATGCCAGGAAAATGTTTGGCAATCAATCAATCTCTGCTTGTTTCGTAGATTTAATTTGTTGTATATAGTTATCCAGGTAGCACAAGCACACATTAATTTTTGAAAAAAAAAAATGTCTGAAATGTACTTTCGTGTTTTAGCGGAAGTTTTAATTCAGTTTTCATTTGTTTTCTGCCAAAAAGTAATCAATCATTGGTGGAATAATAATGATTATAGAACGTTGTCTTTTCAAGACACCTTGTCGTTTTATAACATAAATTAATTGCTAGTCTAATGCGTGTAGGAAAAAAACATTTCGCCTGAACTAAATGGTAGACACACACAAGCACACAGATATATATATATATATATATATATATATATATATATATATATATATATATATATATATATACAAAACACATATATATATATATATATATATATATATATATATACAAACACACATATATATATATATATATATATATATATATATATATATATATATATATTTATCTATATATATATATATATATATATATATATATATATATATATATATATATATATATTCAAAGTTGTGTGTGTCTGCCATTTAGTTCATATATATATATATATACACAAACACACACACACATATATATGTGTGTGTGTGGGGGGGGGGTCCCTGAAATGTTTCCGTTCTCATTCAGTTCCTAAAATATCACCGAATACCAAAGCATAAGAATTTCAAAAACGTCATTCTTGATGAGACTGAAAAGTGTGTATTTGGAAACCAGTCTTTCTACAGCAATTTTCCAAGCGTAGCTCAGATGTGGCACAAGGCCGAAACTATGGGGCACCCAGTGAGGATTGAACTCACTGCTCAGTCATAATTGTTCTTGCGAAACAAGCTTGCTAACCATTACATTGCCTTGAGGTGTCCCTATTATATTATAGGCGTAGCTTAGATGTGGCACAGGGCCGAAGGTATGGGGCACCGAGTGAGGATCGGACTCACTTTTCAGATGTAACTGAATCTAGTGAGACAAGATCGTTAACCATTACAACACGCCGATGTGTCGTTATGATCTTCCAAGCAGAGCTTAGATATGGCACAAAGCTGAAAGTAGGAGACACCTAGTGAGGCTCGACCTCACTCAATTGTTCTAGCGAGACAAACTTGTTAACCATTACGCCACCTAAAAAGTGCCCAATCAGTCTTTCTTTTCAATAATAGAGATTTCATGATCAATAGCTGATAAGGTATATCTATGATTTTTGATAGCCTATTTGTGTTTAAACAGGAGATTGATTTCTTTTAAAATTACTATGGTAGAAATTGTTTAAATGATTTTTCGTTCTGTGTACTTTCCGCTAATGTGATAGTCTTTTTTTTTGCTTGTGCAGCTGGCAGTGATGAATAATGTAGTGAAATTGGGCATATTTGTAATTGACGAATGTGTCTTGTGATCATCTTCGTAGTTCATGTTTTTTAAAAAGTGATTTATTCTAGTGGTATCAGAACAGATCCATTATAGTGACCCCCCCAAAAAAAAACAATATATATATATATATATATATATATATATATACATATATATATATATATATATATATATATATATATATATATATATAATATAAAAAGAAAACAGACTACTTTGACAATGGAGCCTTAAAATGATCTGTTTTTCTTTAAATTATTAGCTCTGAAATTACATTGAGCTCTCAGAATTTCGTCCTCCTTGGGACTACTCATACGGATTACTAAGTTTTTCGTAACTTAACTATACACATATATATATATATATATATATATATATATATATATATATATATATGATAAAATGAGATTAAGAACAAAGTGGGAAACGAATCTCAATCTAACATAATCGTGAATAGAAATTAAAAAGCAAAGATTCAGAGTATTGAAATGTTATGATGGTCAGACACACGTCACGTGCTTAAACAACGCAATAGATAATATATAAATAAGTTTTTGTGAACATTTAGAATGTTAAAAGTGTATATATATATATATATATATATATATATATATATATATATATATATATATATATATATATGTCAGGGGTGTAAACATTCTTAGATAGAGAACCCTATCATCTGAAAAGGAGACAAAATGAATAAAAGCACAAGAGGAAAAACGATATCTTTATATTTCTGACATGAGATATTTTAATTATTTAAATTATTTACTGTATTCAGACAGGTGAAGATGCATGGCACGTGGAAGTAGAACAATATACCCCGGTGGACGAAATGAAAGGTTCAGTTCGAAATTCTAATCATCTAAAAAAGACCGGTGCGCACAACGCCTGAAACGTCGTGAATATAGCAATAAATATATGAAGGGTTTACGGGGAACATACAAAAGATCTGTGGTCCAGATAACATTAAGTACGACCTTTAAAAGTGGTTCAACACTTCGCTTGACACCTCTTCCGAGAAAGACCTCCGATAGAGGAGAACATGACTGAGGACTGTGTGTACGCAATCCCATGCAGCTGTGGTATGAAATAAAAAGGAAAATCAAGCCGCCTCTATAAAATAGACTGCAAGAACATCATAAAGCATTAACACGAGGGGGAATAGAAAACATCAGGCTTACCTGACCACATATGGAGAGAAAATATAGATCACCGTTCCCTGTGTGATGAGGCTAAAATAATAAACAGAGAACATCACTGGAAAATACGTAAACCTAAGGAATCTGCACATATAGTAGGCCACAAAATCTCCTAATGAGTACAATATGGGAACCAGTAATACGGAGTGACAGAGAAAAGCAATAATAAGAACAAAAATTGCAATATGAGCTCCCGTAAAAAAATTTTACTGAGACATTATAGGTCCCAAAAACTTATACAGAACACCGGATACAAGCATTTGTTAAATCCAGTGACTTGATCCAAATAGTTGTGAGTTCAATACTTAGAGAGTTGAGTTAAAGGGAGATAACTGAGATTTGCAGAAGGAGCATGCCATGTGGAACTAGGACAATCTATCCCGGTGGACAAAACAAAGGTTTCAGTTCGAAATTCATATCACCTGGAGCTTGCAACCGCCGAAATGTCGTGAATATGGCAATAAACGTGAGGACAACAGTTCGAACAATTTAAACAAACTCTTCTTAACCGAAACGTTTCGTCCTCGGAGGATGTCGGATTTATTTTGCGGCACGTGTTTATATACAAAGGTGATGATGTCATTGGTTTATTAAGGGTTATAAATTTGGGAATGTTCATGAATATTCATCAGATGGTTGAAAGTTTAGCCAATGCAAAGTCTGGCAAAATGTAAAGTGGGCGAGTAATATAACAATAAGAATTTTTATTTTTGTAACATTTTTATTAATGCATATTGTTTTGATTGAGATTAGATTGTTATAGCATGAGATGGACGAATGTGACGTTTTTCTTGAAAGGCTGAAGTGATCAATTTAACCGTTTTCTTTTCATTTTTTCAACCTATTTGTGGTTGTGTATGTTGGGTTGGGAAAGTAAAAATTCTTTCAGGAAAAGTAAGATTTGAAAAAAAAAAAGTTTACAGATGCGTAGATTTATATTTTGATTAGATTCGATGGCGGCATTCACGAGAATTTTCTTTCTAAGAAAATTTCTCTTGTGATTAGTGTTGCATTTTTAGATGAAAATTGAGGACGAATTTATTTCTGTGCTTGACTCGTTCATTGTTAAATTGAGGTCCTTTTTGTGTACATGGATTTCGTCTTTTGGAAATTTCTGCATGTTTCTCCAATGTAATGTGTGGAATAGTTTGGGCTATTTATTTTATATATGTCTGCTTCTGAATTATTATTTTTATAGGTGTTTTTAATTCTGATCATATACGTATTGGTTTTGTAAGTTATCGTGACTATTTGGATGGTGTTCAGATTGGAAATATATATATATATATATATATATATATATATATATGTGTGTGTGTGTGTGTGTGTGTGTGTGACATTCGCAGACAGTATTGTTTCTCTGTATCAGAGCTCGTCACTGTGACTAGACAACAGAATGCCTCAATCCCAGATCGAAATCCAAACAATTTGGCGTCAGTCAGAGCTTCTTCACTCGACAGAATGAGTCAGCCAAATCTAGCTTATTGTTTTTACAAACATAAACAAACGCCAAGCAGCCAAAGTCCTCCATTCATTTTTACTGAAGAGCTTCACATTTACGCAGCTGATATATATATACATGTGTGTGTGTGTGTGTGTGTGTGTGTGTGTGTGTGAATTACAATTAATGACACTCAAAATAATTACCTCATACACATGGCCATTTCGTCATTTGTATGAGGTAAATTATTTTGATCTCATCAATTGTAATTCACTTATATGGTCTATAATAAAAAATATATTGAGCTTTCTTTTGTGGATCAATTTTAATATTTTATATTGATGGGATCTACTTGGATTACTTACCCACGGATTATTTTTTACCTATATATATATATATGACTTAAATCTGGATATGAATTCGACGGTAAATATATAAGATAATTTGGGAAACACTTATTTGATTTTTATGTATGAGGTGCTATTTTGTGTATATAGCACTTTTTTTAATTTCTACTTGTTTCACCTGTGTATTTTGAGGAACAGCTTGGGTTATTTATTTTATATATGCCTGCTTCCGAATTATTATTGTCGTGGGCGTTTTTAATTCTGATCATATCCATACTGGTTGTATGTCGTATGTATGTATGAATTCATGTAGGTATGATTTGAATTTGGATGGGAATTCAATGGTAAGATAATTTGGAAAACACTCATTGTTATATGTTTTGAATTTTATTTCAACCAGATCTGCATAGAAAATGTAAAACGTTATTGAAGTTAGTAATGTAAAAGTTGATTATTATTAATGAGTAAATCTAAAAATCCTTTATTGCATCTAATGTTCTAAGCCTTGATTACAAGAAGTCTTTTATGTATAAGTTGGTTGAAAAGTTTTTGGCTTGACCAATTTCGTTGGTGATTTCCACAGATATTTGATAGTGAGTCAGACTGAAAAAAAAGATCTATCCCTTCTCGTGAGTATATAGGTTTCTTCATGTATATTGCCCACCTGCATAAAAGTATTTATAAATGATGTGTCAGCTGCCAAGACTTGGTTTAACATAACGCGAAGTTATATTAAGTTTGGGCGGATTCAGCCATGTTTTTTTTTGTTTTTTTGTTTTGGCACCACCTGAATAATTATAATTTTCTTTAAATCGTGAAATTACTTGGGGAATCTGGCGCCCAAGTATTTGTTTGGATCCTGACACTCAAGAACAGCCTGAAGACAAAATCTTGTTCGCAAATGGATTCTCAAAAACAATGTTACGCATGTTGTGATGCGCAGCATTGCACTAACGTTCTAACGCATCTAATGCAAATATGAACACGGTCATTATTATTATCATTATGAACACGATCATCATTATTATTATTATTATAATTATTAACACGAGCATTATTATTATTATTATTATAAACACCATAATTATTATTATTATGGACACGATCATTATTATTATCATTATGAACATTGATCATTATTATTATTATTATTAACACGAGAATCATCATTATTATTATTATGAACACTATCATTATTATTATTATCATTATTGACACGATCATTGTCATCATTATTATTAGTATAAACAGGGTTATTATTGTTATTATTATTATGAACACGGTCATTATTATTATCATTATGAACAAAATCATTATTATTATTATTAACACGAGCATCCTCATTATTAATATTATGAACACCATCATTATTATTATTATTATGGACAGGATCATAATTATCATCATTATTATTATTATAAACAGGATTATTATTGTTATTATTATTATTAACACGATCATCATCATCATTATTATTATTATGAACACTATCATTATTATTATTATTATTGACACGATCATTATCATTATTATTATTATTATGGACACGATCATTATCATTATTATTATTATTATTATGAACACGATTATTATTATTATCATTATTATGAACACGATCATTATTATTATTATTATTAACATTTAAGAGAAGAGAGCGACAAAAGAAAACAAAATGAAAAGAAAAAGCAGTGTTTTACAATGTTAAAGAATATTTCAAATGTATGTCTTTTTCGAGTAAAATTAAAAACACCAATTTTTAAGTATAAAACTATATTATATCTGCAAAAACGTATAAGTTTTTGTCCAAAGGTTGCTTGTCTTATAATAGACATTACTGATAATGAACGCGTCAAATCGAATGAAACTTCGCAACTAAAATGTGTTTAATAGGATGTTGATCCTCATCGTGTTGGAATTTTCCTTGAGTTGAATCTCCTGTCATCCTGTTCGTTTGGGGCGGGAAGTTAGTAATTTACGTACGTGTTGTAACCTTGAGAAGATTACTGAATAGAATAATCAAAGAAAGAATGGTAATCTTACTTATTATAAAACGCAGATTGTGTGTGTGTGTGTGTGTCTGTAACGTTTATATGTTGGATCAAATTTCCTACATATTTTAGCCGATTTCAACAAAACTTCACAGGACTACATAAAATTACCTTGTGGTGGTTGTAACGGGGCCGAAAATGGGAAAAACACAGTTGTTTTTTTAATAAAATCAATTTGAAAACACGATTAAGACACATCGTGAGAATGAAAGGGGGAGAACTCACCCACGAAAATGTAAACAAAAGAGCATAGCATGATGAAAAAAAGACGCCGAACTTGACGAAAACAAAATTTTATCGTCTAATGTTCATATTATTATTAAAGAGGAAAGATCAAAGTATTTTGGGGGGTTTTTTTTACATTTTTTAATCGTTCCCTAACACGTCTGAAATTTTCGTTAAAAATATTGTTTTTTTTGGTAAAAAAAACAGATAATCATTTTCAATCATTTTTTCGATTTGATAAAAAAGATTAAAATCTTACTTTGATATTCTTTTAAAAATCAATTATCATTTTCTCAAAACTGATTTTAATAAAAACAGATATTATACTGTTTATTTAAAATATTTTGAACCAAGCTCAACTTAGCTTCTGCGCTGAAAAAATGTAATTTGAAAATAAAACAAAGCAGGTCATAACCTTTCGCGTCGCTTGACGATTAACGAAAGGCACATTCATGACGTTTAGATAATTTACGGGAGGAGAATTCTTTCTACGGATGGAAGGAAGTGAAATTATTTAAGTGAACAAATTATTTACCTTGTTACTTTTAAGGAAAACTTACAGCGCTCTAATTTTTTATTAAAAAAAAATTTTTTTTTGTACTTAGCTTTCATTTTTACGTTTACGATGCTTTATGGAAAATATAAAGAAATGAAAAAATAAGACTGTTAATAGTGAGATTAAATTTCATAAGAAAAAAAGGTATCTAATTAATTTAGGTACCTTTCTTATGAAATTTTATCAAAGAAAATGTACATAAAATACTATAATTTTATGTTCATTTATTACATTTTATTGTGTTATTTGTATTTCCATTCATTTTATTATTAATTTTGATATTTCATTTATGGAAAAATGTCATAACTGAAATTAATATAAAAATAAGATCATATAAATTAAAGTTTAGCATTAGTTAAATTTATTAAGATGATACTGTTACTTGTAGGTACCCTTCTCAGTTGAAATTGAAAACTCAAATTAACTTCTCCATACGTGTTTCGCAAAAGTAAAGGGCTTAACAGCGGAGAACAATGCTGAACTCAAATAATGCAACTAAATTGTATTCTGGTTGGTCTTCCGTACTTGATAATTACTGTCCGACTATAAACACAAAAAATTACATTTCTTAATTACCATGGCTAATCTGATTGGTCCAAATTATACAATTTTCAAAGCGCTAGACAATGACAATCTCACACGGACATTTTGAAAGGTTGATGTTGCTTTTAACTAATGTTAAAATATTTTTTAAAATTCAATTTAAACATTTTTTAAAATCTTTTTTAAACTTAAAGAAATAAGAAATAATTGTATTAAAAATTCAATTTTCATTGAAAAAATTTTTTGCTTTCAGAAAATATTGTCCATATTCATAAAAACAAATTAAAACAAATAAAAGCATTTGAAACTAAATAATATATTTGTTTTATTGAGTTTTGTATGTTACAATTCACAGCTGATTTTCAGGTACGTTGGCCAAAAAAAAAAAAAAAAAAAAAACTTGATTTGCATGTTTTTCAAAGCCTTGTGCTTTTAACTATTGTAATCACTAAAACCGATGGTCTCGAATTTCTAGAGTTTTTCCTAAAATTATTATGGGGGTGTTAATAAATATAAAAAAAATATTTCTGCCATGACATTAATAAAAAAAAACATATTTATAATAATTTCGATCATCTGTGAATAGTTTCTGAAAGTTTCATTAACATCTGACAATTATTTTTATTTTTGCAAGATTTTCCAAATTAATGTGTGTTGTGACAAAGAGAAACAAGGTTTTTTAATCAAAATTTAGAATATTCTAAAAGATGGAAAAATTTTTAAAAATAATTTAAAAATTTAGTCTATCCTCTTCATTCATTTTGAAAAATTTTGTTTTCATAAACTTTGCATTTTGTTTACGATTCCGTGGAAAATTTTGTTTTCATAAACTTTGTGCGTCTTTTGTGTGTGTCAGACTATGTGTGTGTGTGTGTGTGTGTGTGTGTGTGTGTGTGTGTGTGTGTGTGTGTGTGTGTGTGTGTTTAAGATTTGTGTTTTGTGATGTGTGTGTGTGTGTGTGTGTGTGTGTGTGTGTGTGTGTGTGTGTGTGTGTGTGTGTGTGTGTGTTTGTGTGTGTGTTTTTATAAACTTTTGGAGTGTGTGTGTGTGTGTGTGTGTGTGTCGTGTTTTCATGTGTGTGCAGACTGTGTGTGTGTGTGTGTGTGGCTGTGTGTGTGTGTGTGTGTGTGTGTGTTTATATATGGGATCGTGTGTTTCTTACATTTTCAGCCGATAAAACAAACATCCACTTTTTTTTTCGGTGTGTGTGTGTATTTCTTATAGTCTTGCACACTTTTTTCTTTATTTACATTCAGAATGCTTTAAAAATTCCATTTACAAGACAATTGTTTATAATAAAATTCTATTCACCAATCGATTGACTCATAACGATTGTAAACAATGTTTTTGTTTGAATTTGGGTTTGACCAATTCGTAAAAACAAAAAAAAACAAAAAACTAATTAACACATGCGTGTCCGTCAACCTCAAACAATAATCTTTGTCAGTTTTATTTTTCAGTCTTTATGATGGCCGATACTTGATCTATCTCTTACTGTTACATCCCCGGGAAACGCCGGGCTCTACTGCTAGTAAACGATAATATTTAAGACAAGATATAAGATTCACCAATGACGCGTAGAAGTAGTAGTCAACAGCCAGAAGTGAGTCAAGTGCATTTCCCAATGAATCACCAATTGCAGAATATCTACCAACCGTCCCACGTGTTCAGATATGGCACAAGGCTGAATTTAATGTGGGATATCAGAGCCTGTAGGCTCAGCCAAAAATTCATCGTAGACCCCGTATAAAACGAGATCGAGTAGCTGTTTCCCGAGACGAGACTCTGCCCTACAACATAGCCTCGACTGGGGATCCTCTCTGTCCGGAGGCAGAGAGTTTGACCAGCACAGTTGGAGACGAATCTCCAACTGCAGACCAACATACAGTATTTACTACTGTATTTATGTGAATGGATACAACAATAACTATCCTCATGCATTTTAAGGATGGAAAGATTTTGAATATTTTCAGAATTGATAAGCTACTTGTCGAAATTATAATAGTTTGTAATTAAAAGTTCTGCAAACTCCGTGTACGGCCTTCCAGAAATAAATTCTTCTTATTATTATTATTCTTATTATTATTCAAAATGTCGATGGGATTCAGATATACCAGCCAAGAAATCTGTTCTAATAAAGGCATATGAGGCACATGCATCACAGTCAAACTTAAACTGACAGGTGGAGGTGAGTTAAAAACATCTTTGTCTGTCAAGTCGCTTTGCTCAGACCGTCTCCGATTGAGGTGGCTCAAATATTTTGAATTGATTCCCAAGTTCCCTTGGTAGCCCGATACTTTAAGCTTAAAGCAGAAACAATTACCTCAGCACGGGTCAGGAGGCTACTTCGTTAGACCTGGCCATAAACAGCCATGCGGTATGAACGTGATATTTACTCTAGTCCATCTTAATTCACCGGCAAAAATCTGGTACAGTCCGTAAAGGACAATGAAGAAAGATGCATGCTCTAGCATCAGGGCTTATTATTATTATTATTATTATTATTATTATTATTATTATTTTCTTTGATTTCTGGCGTTTACACATTTCTTTCCGGGTCCCGTCCAGGGACCTAAGGTTAGAAATGACATCATGACACTTTCCACTGATAAAAAAAAAAAAAAAAAAAAAAAAAAAATTACATAGATAAAGCCCTTCGTAAAGTGTACTTTTCAGAACATTTTTTTTTATCTCCTTAAGGCATGGACTTCCAGGAATCCCTTCAATTAGTCTACTGCAATCTTTTCCAACCAGTCCTAGGGCTCCAACTACAACAGAGATTGTTGATGTTCCCATATGCCACATTTTCGAGATTTCTATTTCAAGGTCCTTGTATTTTGACAACTTTTTGAATATCTTCAAAGATACATTGCAGTCAACAGGGACTGCCATATCAATAAGGAGGCACCGTTTTTGTTTGTGTTCTTTAATAACAATATCTGGGCAGTTGGCTTTGATTGTTCTGTCAGTGTGTATTGTGTAGCCACATAGAATTGTAACATGTCCTATCTCCGTAACCGGGTCTGGGTGGTGTTCATACCAGTTTCTTTCAGTTACCTTCCCGTAGAAGTTGCAGATTTTCCAGTGCAGATATTGGCCCACTCTGTCATGCCGGGTTTTATATTCAGTGGGGGCCAATATCGTGCAACCTGATACAAGATGATCAATCGTTTCTAGATATTTATCACAGAATCTGCATTTTGGGCTGACACAATATTTTAGTATATGTGCTTGATAATTCCTAGTTAGCAAGCATTGGTCCTGTGCAGCAAGGATAAAACCTTCAGTTTCAGCTTTCAACCCTGCACTACGTAGCCACTGATGGGTACGGGTTTTGTCTACGTCAGCTTGTTTGGTACGGGCAGAGTATTGGCCATGAAGCGGTTTATCTTGCCATCGCTTCTGTATCTGGTCGGTTGCATTCGTCTTTGCTGTCTTTTTTAAGTATTTATTATTATTATTATTATTATTATTATTATTATTATTATATTGGTGTCGTTCCTTGACGTAATCAAAGGAAATTCTGTTCTTGAGGTATAGTGTCCACAACACTCCTCACAGCTCAAGAAAGTTTCGGAAAATCTTCAAAGAGTAAATGATGGCAATTATTTGGAGAATTACAGCAGTAATTCTTAACCACCGGTGGTCCACATCACATTTCAAGTGGTCCACAAAGAATTCGTAGCCATAAAAATTGTAGCCATTTCTCAAAAAATGTATCTAAATTATTCATAATTTGAAGAATTAAAATATATATTTTGTTTAATTACACACGTTTATTATATTTAAAAATTCAAAATTACGTAGGTACTATGCATTGATTTGGTTATTTATTTTCATCACACACACACACACATACACACACACACACATAAACACACACACAAACACACACACATATATATATATAAAATGTTATATATACTATATATAATATAAATTTTTATTCATATAAATAATTATTCCTATGTTAATAGATCACTACACAATATTGTTTGCTAATAAATTTGTTATTTCTAATTTATAGAAATAAAGTATTATTATTTTTTATTATTTTTAGAACAGTTCTAAGAATCTCTGAACCAACTGCTAAAAAGGCAAAACTGATGAATTACAGTGAATATTTTATCATGTTTGGCTTTGTATCTGTAGACTTCAAACCTATGTGTCTTGAATGTGGTGCCATCTTGACAAATGATACCATGAAGAATGTTAAGCTGGAGCAGCACCCAAAATCAAAGCATCCATCATCTGTTGGTAAAGATATGGAATATTTTGAGAATAAAAAGAATAAAAAGAAAAGACAGCCAGTCAAATTATCCGACTTTGTAAAGAAGATAAATACTGCAAAAGCAAAGATATTCCAACCAAGTTATTTGGTCTCTGAAATTATTGCCAAGTTTGGATCCCCTCAAGTTAAAGTGAGAAGCTTGTCAAGTCTGCTATGATAGCTTGTGCAAATGAGGTTTTGGGAAAAGATCTTCAAATGACACTATTACAAGAAGTCAGGGTGTAATGTCTAATTTGTGTTGAGGAAAAGATGGTTGAAATTATGTAAAAGACAAATTTCTATTCAGGTTGATAAGAGCACAATTCATAAACAAGCTATCATCGTTCCGGACTGTGTCAGATTCATCCATAAAGATAATATATGGGAAGTGTTGTAGTAAAGAAAAGACTGTCAACTGATAGTAGCAACTGCAATAGATCTCTTCTGTTTCTCGACCGCAACACTTGTAGCCAAATCGCAGTTCAAACGACAGCCGGTCGTAAAAAGTCCAACAAAGTAGAAACGACAAAATAGTGTCACACGTCCAACCTTCTCACGAGCAAAAAAAAAGTCCAGAAAAAAAAAACAAAAACGAGCTTGCTTTATACAGCCGAGACCGACCATAATTTGCATGCGAATGACGAGACAACGAGATTTCACGTTAACTGTCCGAGACCGCCTGGCATAAAACATGGGCGCCGCCATTTTATATCTCTCTTTTCCGTTGAGCAGCTGGATTTTGCACGACGCACAGATTCGTGGGCGTTTCTGAGGTAAGCCGTTTTCACGATTTTCCCCACAGGAAGAAATGTCATTACTAATGATGAGGATATATTCAATGACGTAATGCAAAAAGATTCCATTGTTTAATTTGATCAACATTGGATCAGATGGATCTGCTGACATGAGAGAGAAAGTGAAAGGTTTTGTTTTTAGAATGAAATCAGTCGCTCCTCATATCTTTTGTATCCAGTGCATTATCAACAGACAGCATTTGGTTGCTAAGAATATTGGAGGAGACATTCAAGAAGAACTCAGTACTGCCATATATGCAGTTAACTTTGTCAAATCAAACTCAATGGACGATAGATCTTTTTGTGCAATTTTGTGAAGATGAAAATTTAAAAACCCTATTGTTTCACACAGAAGTATGACGGTTGTTAAAAGAACCGAGACTTGAAGCAGTGGGGAATTTGCGGGAACCATTAATCAACTTTCTCATGTTCAAGTCCCAAATAACTCATTACAACTGCAAGAAGCAAGCTGATACATCTAAGGGAATTTTGGAAAGATTTACCGAGTTTAAATCAAAAATATTCTACTTGAGTGATATTTTTAAAACAGTGAATCTGCTTAAGTTGAAGATGTGAGATAGAAAATCAAATTTAGTTACCTGTGCTCAGAAGATAAAAGGTTATATGGGGAAATTGAAATTTTGGATAAAAAACAGTTTGAGAAAAAAAAAAATGATTTCATTTCAAAAGTTCAATACTTCTCCTACATCAAAATGCATTGTTGCATGCATTTCCTATCTTAAAGGTCTTCATATAGACTTCAAGAAAATATACAATGATCTATTAAAGATGAGTTATCCACTATGGTTTGCAGACCTAGAAAAATTCAGCCAGAAGATGAAAATGTTGAGTTGGCTGAAATGCTACTGGACTTGAAAATGAATGCGAAACAGAGAAGAAGAATTAACAAAGAAGGTGTCTTTGCCTACACATCGATAAAGGACTCACATCCAAATATTTTTCAACATTTAAAAGCAAGTATAATTTCTTTCCGTACTACATAGATGTTGGAATATGGATTTTCGGCTTTTGAGGATGTTTTCAGTAGGAGAAGAAATAAATTAGATTACAATAACTATCTGACTAAGATTGAATGACACCATCAAAATTGATTATATCTTGTGTCAGAAACACCATGATCAAGGTAGTCACTAGTGGGATGGACTAAGACTGAATGGCATCATCAAAATTGATTTTGATATCCTATGTTTATCTTTGTTTACTAAAATAAATTTTAAAGTGTAAATACTTTGTCTTTTCATTAATTATTTTAGTTTGGAAATTGAACAGTTTCGAAGTAAAAGTAGGAGTAGTCCATTTGAAGGTTTTGGAGAAAAAAAAAGGTCCATGAGCTGAAAAAGACTGAGAAGTACTAGTCTGCAGTATTGGTCAAAATTCCAATTTACCCTCAGCGCCTTTTCATTTTTCTAGTAGGTGCTCCAATCACACGCATTCAACATTCACATTACATATCTTCAGCGCCTTAGTCAGATGCTGGTATTATTCTATATTTTCAGTTGTTATTATTATTATTTTTTTTATTTCGTTTAGTTTCTGGTGTATACTCATTCCTTTCCAGGTCCCAACCAGAGAACCTAGATAAAAAAAAATGGCGTCATGATATTTTCCTCTGAGCTGTTTTGAAAAAAAAAAAACGAACATATTTTACATAGATAAATACCTTCATGAGGTGTGGCCTATACTTGTGAGTACATTTTTTCTATCTCCCCAAAGCATGGATTACCACGGACTCCTTCACTGAATCAATTGGAATCTTTTCCAATCAATCCGATCGCTCCAACTACAACTAGAATTGTTAATGCCCTTATGCGCCACAATTTTGAAGTTTCGATTTCAAGGTATTGATAAAAAAAAATCTTTAAAGATAAGTTACAGTCTGCAGGGACTGCCATGTCGATAAGATGGCAAATTTTGTCTTTGCGGTCCCTAATGGCGATGTCAGGGCGACTAGCGTTGATTGTTCTGTCTATGTGTATTGTAAAGTCCCATAAAATTGTTATAGATCCTATCTCCGTCACCAGGTTTGGGTGGTGCTCATACCAATTTCTTGCAGGTTCCTTTCTGTCAAAGTTGCAGATTTTCAAGTACAGATATTGACGCACTCTGTCATGCCGTATTGTATATTCAGTGGGTGCTGAACAATCTGATACAATATGGTCAGTTATTTCTGGATATTTATCACAGAATCTGTATTTTGGACTAACACAATTTTTCAGTATGTGCGCTTGGTAATTTCGAGTTATCAAGCATTGGCCTTGTGCAACAACAGTAAAACATTCAGTTTCAGCTTTCAACCCTGCATTATGTAGCCGCTGGTGGGTACAGGGTTTGTCTAAATCAGCTTGTTTGTTGCCGGAAGAGTATTTACCGTGAAGCGGTATCTCTTATCATCGATTCTGTATCTGGTCGATTGCATTTGACTTTCGTTTCTGTTTTAAGTATTTCGCAGCTGCACTCGTTGTATTATTCTTTACTTGTATTTCTTAATCCGCTTGAAATTCCATTTAGAAATTTTTGGCTTCCTTTATTACTGAATTAAGTCACTTTCTACTTTCATATTATTATTATTATTATTATTATTATTATTATTATTTTATTTCCTTTGATTGCTGCTGTTATGGCCCGGTTCCTTGTAGCACGGTGATAGTCCAAGGTAGAATCAAGAAAAGAAGAACTCGAACACGGATATGGAATAACACAGATATATTACAAACAGTAATATATACAGAGAAGTAGAAAGTGTTAGTACGAACAATCAGGTTTAGTAGGGAGAACAATGTAGTCTCGACCAGTATCACTATTCCAATGTCTTGTAGTAATTGTCTGAACGCGACTCTGTTTGGACTGCCTCTGACTCGACTGACTGACTCGCTCGCTCTGACTGACTGACAGACTCTTGACGGGCTTCACTCCAGACTTCAAACTGATCGGTATTTAGTCACCCCACCCACGAGGGCATCATGTGGCACAAGGCCGGTTTAACGTGGGATCTCCGAGCCCGTGGACTCGGACAAAAATAAGTCCTTTGAACCCGTATAAACGGGTTCAGGGTCGGTTTACCTCCCCGAAAGAGACTCCACCCATCGGCGTAGCCTCCTTCGGGTTCCTCCCCGCCCGAAGGCAGAGAGTTCAACTGATCAGCCGGTCAGCCGGTCGCCCGACTTCGGACTGAACTACCTGCTTCCTCTTGAGGCGCAGTATTTATTATGTATGGAATAGTCTATTATGTTATTATGGGTAAGGTCCCATAGCAGCTGCTATGTACACGTTTCTTTCCGGGTCCCGACCAGAGAACTAGGGTTAGAAATAACATCATGACATTTTTGGTTTGCGAAAAAAAAAAAAGAAAGAAAGAAAAAAAAATAAACAACCAAAAAAAAAAAACATATTTTACATAGACAAAGCCCCTCGTAAGGTATGGGCTGTACTCCTGAGAACATTTTTTTGCATTTCTTTAAGGCATGGGCTTCCAGGAATCCCTAGAGTTTAATCTACTGGAATCTTTTCCAAACTATCCGAGGGTTCCAACCACAACATGGATTGTTGATGTTCCCATGTGCCACACTTTGAGATTTCGATTTCAAGGAAATTTTATTTTTATAGCTTTTTGCAGATCTTCAAAGATACATTGCAGTGCGCAGGCACTGACATATCAATTTGACGTCCATTCGCTTAATTTATTATTATTATTATTATTATTATTATTTTCTTTGATTTCTGGCGTTTACACATTTATTTCCGGGTCCCGCCCAGGGACCTAAGGTTAGAAATGGCGTCATGACACTTTCCACTGACAAAATAAAAAAGAAAAAGATTACATAGATAAAGCCCTGCGTAAGGTGTGGGCTGTACTGTACAATTTTATGTATCTCCTTGAGGCATGGACTTCCAGGAATCCCTTCAATTAGTCTACTGCAATCTTTTCCAACCAGTCCCAGGGCTCCAACTACAACAGGGATTGTTGATGTTCCCATATGCCACATTTTCGAGATTTCTATTTCAAGGTCCTTGTACTTTGACAACTTTTTGAATATCTTCAAAGATACATTGCAGTCGGCAGGGACTGCCATATCAATAAGGAGGCACCGTTTTTGTTTGTGGTCGTTAATAACAATATCTGGGCGGTTGGCCTTGATTGTTCTCTCAGTGTGTATTGTGTAGTCCCATAGAATTGTAACAGGTCCTATCTCCGTAACCGGGTCTGGGTGGTGTTCATACCAGTTTCTTTCAGTTACCTTCCCGTAGAAGTTGCTTATTATTATTATTATTATTATTATTATTATTTTCTTTAATTTTTGTTGTATACACAGTTCCTTCGGGGTTCCAATCAGAGACCAAAGGCCAGAAATGACTTCGTGACATTTTCCACTGATCATTTTTGTAAAAAAAGTAAACCCAAGATCAAACACAATTTAAAGAGAGTAAGCTCTTCGTAATGTATGAGTTGTATAATTTTTGGTATTTCTTTAAGACTTGGGATAACAGGAATCTCTTAAATGATTCTATTGGAACCTTTTCCAGTCGATCATTTTTTGCTCTAAGTAACTTTGGCTACTTTTTATCATTTGATTTTTTATTCTGCCATCCATCCCTTTAACAGATCACTTATTGTTTCCCTTTGCTTCATCCTATTCAATATGTCCTGGGAGTGTTAAATTCTTTGGGACCTCATTCTTCATTAAATGTCGCACAAATTTCTACTTGTTTATCATGATTGTAAGAAAAAACAAACTTACAATTCCTAATTCACTAAACCCTCCTACTTGGTCATGTGTTTTTTTTCTTGCAATTTTCTATAGAATCATATCTCTCCAAATTCTTGTATCTTTGTGATACAGAAGAGTTGTTCAGTAACCATTTCTTTGTTTCTCTATCTATACTTTGCTTAATTTCCACAAGGCATCTTTCGCTAATTCTTTGCTATCGTGTCTTTCGTCGCTTGTTACGACACTATTCAGAATTTTTTTTTATTTTCACATCACCAATACGTAACTCACATTTGAGATTGTGTCTGTCGGCCATGCTTTCTATCCTCTTAAAGTTTAGTGTTCTTTCTTCTTGCCTTTCTTTATTACTTATTATTTTTTTAATATAATACTTGCCTTTTAATATAATAATTTTATATTATATTATTTTATTGCTTATTATTATTCATTTTCATATATTTCCTATATATTTAGACAATCGTTTTTTCGCTTTTTTTCTGAAACTTACATCAACATAACGCCATTCGCATATCATTTTGTGTTAGATAATATTGACGACAATAGGCTAGACAGCATAAAAACAAACATTTTGAATTAAACATCTTTTCTTTGTGCATATATTTTTGAATAAGATCGGCCGACATAAGACAATTTTTTTAAAAGGTTTGGGATAACGTCATTTTTTTTCATGTTTTTTTTTAGAAGGACCTATCAGTTTATACTGATGTATTTAAACTTTTGTTATCTGATTTCTTATGGATATCATTAAAAGCACAACTTCCGGACGCGCCACCATCGATTTCTATACTTTGTTGATTATTTCTTGAGATGATGAATTATCATTATATAATATTTGATTTAGCGCATATTATATTTCATCTAATGCAAATTATATGTGACGACAGACACTTTTGATAGAAGAGGGAACATATCTCCATAGCTAAGAGAAATTGTTGAGAGCCATTTTGAATGCTTTTAATAAAGAATAAAAATACTACGCTAAATTTAAAAATTCCCTATCTGTCTGGCTTTTAGCTCTCAGTTCGTCGTTCCCAGTATTTCAGTCTTAAAATATCGTCCTCAGGAGCTGGCTATATATTTGGTATCGTTGGAGTATCTTAATTGGTTACCAATGTTTTCGAAAATGTTATCCAAATATTCATCGACAACACGTCTCAAACACCACTCAGTCGGTTATTAGGTAAAGTGGTAATAATGAATCTGATTCGTTATATGAATGAACAACAAGGCGCTAGGATGTGAACGTTATGAGTATAATAATGATAGATAAGGAATGACCTTTTGCTGAAGGGGTCACATAGATTTTACGGCTAAGTATTCGAGCGGAAGACTGTTTGAAAGGTTATAAGGAATTTAAGCTGCTTGAGCCTTTATCGTCTGCATTTTCTGAGATAAAACGGACGTTGTATTAGGCTATTGCTTATACTTTTGAAATTTCAAACATAATTTTGGACCATTCCGATTCTGCGTTTGGTTTTCACTCGGAAGTAATTGTTATGGTCCGGTTCCTTGTACCACGGTGATAGCCCAAGGTAGTACCAATAAAGAAGAACTCGAACACGTATATGGAATAACACAGATATATTACAAACAGGAATATGTACAGAGAAGTAGGAAGTGTTAGTACGAACAATCAGGTTTAGTAGTAATTGTCTGAACGCGACTCTGTTTCGGACTGCCTCTGACTCGACTGACTGACTCGCTCGCTCGCTCTCACTGACTGACAGACTCCTGACGGACCTCACTCCAGACTTCAGACTGAACAGTATTTAGTCACCCCCAGGAGGGCATCATGTGGCACAAGGCCGGTTTAATGTGGGATCTCTGAGCCCGTGGACTCGGCCAAAAATATGCCCTTTGAACCAGTATAAACGGGTTCAGGGTCGGTTTACCTCCCCGAAAGAGACTCCGCCCTTCGGCGTAGCCTCGTTCGGATTCCTCTCCGCCCGAAGGCAGAGAGTTCAACCGATCAGCCAATCAGACGATCGCCTGACTTCGGTCTGAACTCCCTGCTTCCTCTTGACGCGCAGTATTTATTACGTATGGAATAGTCCATTATGTTGTTATGGGTAAGGTCCCTTAACACTAATCAAAAGGTTTCCCTCTAAATTACAAGAATCAAACTTAGAGACTATGTTGGTGAATAAAAGCAAAAAAGAGAATTGAATTCGTGGAATCGACGAACAAATGCTGCAGAAACCTAAGTCGACCTGGTCAAGGAAAAAACAACACGGAAGATATTGGACGACTACGAGACGAAAGGATCATCAAAGTCGCTCCCATTGCAAGGGAAAATTCTTCGGCTGGTGTGATTGTTCTGTTTTTCGTTGTTACTACGAACATTGCTTCGAACATTGTACCTATACTTTGAAAATTATTCAGAGCAGCACTTTTGTCCCCTTTTCATTTATTTGTATTTTGTTTAACTTTTTTAAACTGGAAACCTTTTGCAACATAGTAATCTTTATCTATAAAAGGCAGGATGTGTGTGTGTGTGTGTGTGTGTGTGTGTATGTGTGTGTAACGAATACACGGCCGCAATTTTCGACGAATTTGCACCAGAAGAAGCTAAAACGAGAAAAAATCAGGACCTTGCTGGGTTGATAAGAAAGATTTGTAATATTAAGATTAGATTTGTATTTATAATAATGATTATCTTGGAACCATAATAAAGACATAAAGAAATGGAAATAACTAAACCAAACCTTAGTTGGGAAAGAGTAAAAACAGAATCCGAACGTTGTTTTTAATAATAGCTGATGGAACACAAAAAATAGGTTTGAATTATGGAGGAGACTTACTATTCTTTGTTTTCCATTAAAACCCAGCAGTTACTAATGGTATAAACACACAGGGAATGAATTTAATGAATGAATCTCTATCTATAAAAGGCAGGATGTGTGTGTGTGTGTAACGAATGCACGGCCGCAATTTTTGACGGATTTGCACAAAAATTTACATGCACATGCTCTAAGTTAGCGGAAAGCCCAAGACCGACTTTGCATTTCCCAACTCCCATTGATAGTGAAAATAATCGATTTTTTCATTCTTCTATGGCAGTTTTCATGTAGTTTGCGGCCATTTTCTACTGGCCAGAGTGAGAGCCTATAGTTGGCCTCCACGAATAGTCAGGAAGATTCTATTGGCCAGCGTGAGAGCCAACAGCTGACTGACACGAATGTTAACTAGCATGCTAGCATGCAAAAAAAAAAAAATCGATAGCTGCATTCGTCACAAGTGGGAAAAATTTAAATCTGCATGGTACTTTACTCCAATTGGCTCATTCGCTTGCTTAAACTCAACGTTGATTCTGATTCCTGCAGAACTGGGTTGGGCGTGAAAAGTATTTGTTGTTAACATTCTTTTATAGAGTCTGTCTATATTTCTGAGATGAGGTATGATGTACATTATTTATATTATTCGGACTATTGTCCTCATCTTTCTCGCCATATTTATCACAACGTTTCGGCCGTTATACGCTCCGGCCTTCTTCAGGTGGTTGGAATGTCGAACTGAACCCTTTATTTCGATCACCGGGGTAGACTGTTCTAGTTCCACGTGCCATGTTTGATTGATGTCAGTTATCAGTTATCTCCTGCTAATTTTCCTCTGAAAGTTCTCCACTGCCTTAACCGGGTATTGAACTCATACTCTTTGGGTCCTGTCACTGGATCTAACCAACGCCTTTATCCACTGTGCTATGTGTCCTGTTTTTTTTTAAAACTCGGCTCGAGTCGTCTTGTCTTTGCTGCCTACCCTTATAAATTAAACGTTAACTCCAACATTTGTTTGAACTATATTTTTTTTTTTTTTTACCAAAAAGTCCTTTAAAGTAGCTGCTATTGGAAACAAGATGTTTGCTTGTAACTTTCTTCTTACATCTGTTACACGGGGGTAATGAAAGTAATACAACTCTGTGGAAGTAACAAGGCTTTAAGTTACTGAACTGGAGGAAGTAAAGAACGGATATCTAGTATTTGCCATGGAAATAATTAGAGAGTATTGATAGGATTGTCCATGGAAAAAATGTCTGCAAATGTAAAAAAATTATTCATCCCTTACAAGGTTCCCATAAACTATTTAAATTCTATGAAGTCTCCGGTTCAGGCATGGTAGCAATACTCCATTTTTGGCCCAACTTGACTCTAGAAAAAGGAGATATATTTGTAATGCCGTTTTCATTCTTCACATGTGTGCGAGTTTGTCTTGGTTCTTTGGCGCAGTGTTTAGGCCTGATGATACTGAATTCAAGAGACTTTCTTCGGCCTTTGTTCGAGCCTGACGATTTGGGTTCACGTCACGTGGTATGCCTATATTTTCCACTTGCTGGATTGGTTGTGTTTTCATTATGGGTGCTGGATGTATATGAGACGGTATTCAAATAACGAATAACAAATGTGCTGATTTGTGCGACCAATAAGAATATCTTTATTTTGCTCTTGACTTTCCTTATTGGTCGATACGTGAGCCTGAACTGGATATCTTTCTCCCATTGGTTGGCTTGGAAAGGACGAATAAACGCGTACATCTAAAATAGAAATAGGTTTTCGATGCAATCTAAACATAGGGATATGCATCTCTTAAAAGATTAAACGGAACCCATACAAAAATATATTATGAAAAAAATAATATAAAAGTTGACGAAGGTCGGCTGAAAATTTCATTGGCTGATCGTGAGAGAGGGAAGCTAGAGTTTCTTATTAATAACTATATTGATTCTTTCCAGGTAAACTAGAGTCTGACTGTTCAAAGATGACTTCAAATGTAATAAGCAGTGTCATCACTTGAAAATGGACAAAAGGCTGTTGAAGACGCGTGTTCAGAGTTTCAAAAAATTGCTGAAGTTAGGTTGCCTTCTTTTGATGCGAAGTTCCTCTAAAATATGTAATCGTTTTTTGCGTTTGAACTAGCAGAGTATTGCTGTACTGTAGACCGTAAGCTATAAGTACGTAACTTGAATGAACCTCGTAGATTCATGTTAAATGTTTATAAACGGCGCATTGGTCAAAGAGGTTAGAGGTCAATCTTTGTCAGAGAAATGTTAACAAATGCCTCTTTAGTTATGAATAAACTTTATTAGATTTTTCAATTGTTTACATTCATGGCGGCAATGCTATTTTTTTAACTTATTAATGAAGTTTACTCATTTATTTTTCCTCCGCTTCTCTCTCTCTCTCTCATTAGTTCAAGTTTTCTCTCTTAAACCCGTATAACTATATGCATCATCTTTCTTTCCTATAGCTTACTTTGCAAGATTTCTTTTAAAAATATACCAAATCATATCGAAAAGATGGAATGAGTTACTCTTCTGTAGGTTAGGATTGGCCATATCTGGAAGTCAAAAAATTTCTGTAAGGCATTTAAAATGGGACAGTTCCGTCTTGGAGGCGTTCAAGTTAATAGCCACTTCTGAACTCAGGTAACACTAGATTGAAGATCATTTTTAATATCAGCTGCTTGTGATATCATTTCCCCGGCTTTATCAACAGTGCAAAAGTGGGCAGCTGAATTCAAGAGAAGGGGGACTGACTTCAATGTGAGTCATGGTCTGTAAGTCTTGCAACTATCACCACAGAGGAAATCATTGTTTGCCACATGGCGATGGATAACAGGTGATCGACTATAAATCTTACAGAAGTTGCTATTCGTATGTCCCATGAGAAAGTTGAGAATATTCTGCACAATGAACGTGGCATGAAGACGGTCTCTGCTTGATTTGGTGCCACGTGAAAAAAATGCACCAGACTGATCATATCTCGGGTAAATCTGACATTGCTGGAGGCGGATCTAGCTGGTTTTCTTAACATTGTTGCTGCATTAAAGGATGACTCACTGGATTTATCAACAGTGCAAAAATGTGCAGCTGAATTTAAGAGACGAGGGAGTCTTGGATTTAAGAATTGGTCTGGAAGTCCTGCAACTGTCGCCACCTAGGTAAACATTGATCGTGTTTACCACATGGTGATGGATGACAGGTGATTCACTATGTAATAAATAGTCAATGCTATTAGAATATCCTGTGAAAAAATTGAGAATATTCTGTACAATTAACTTGTTATGATGAAGGTTTCTGCTCGGTGGGTGCCACGTCTTCTGACACCTGATCAAAAACGCACCAGGCTGATCACATCACGGGAAAATTATTTGTGGCAGATCAAGCTGTTTTTTTAACCTAAACCAGGATGAGTTTAGGATTCTTCACTTTGAGCCAGAGACAAAGAGAGAATCCATGCAGTGGAAACAACACTTTTCGTCTGCTCCAAAGAAGGCCAATGTCGTTTCATTTGCAGGGAATTTTTAGATGAAAAAGTCATTGTGCTTATTGACAATCTTCAGAAGGTCAAACCCTTAATGGAGAGTAGTCTACCAACATTCTGAGGCAGTTACAAAATACTATCAAGACTAAACTCCCAAGAATACTGACAAAGGGAGTCGTTTCATCAGAATAATCCTCCAGCACAAGTCCTTGGTTTTAATAGCTGCTGTGCGTGATTGCGGCTTTGAGCTATCCCTATTCCCATGATTTGACTATCATCTCTTCCCCATCAGAGACAAACTTTGAAATAGTATCGTAATGATGATGACATTATATCAGCTGTCGATGACTTTTTTTTACCAACAGTCTTTTTTTGAATAATCAGATGTTAGTTTCCCTGGAATGAAACAGCGAAGTTATTAACATGAAGCGTTGAAATTAATGGATGCAAGATTTCATTGATCTAGTATCATTACCTCGTAGTTAGCCTGTGAACTTCTCAGCACATCCTCGTAATGTTTAAATCTTATTTTGCACTTCTAAATAAACGTCACTTACACGATTTTTACACATTGTCCTAAATTTATATATATATATATATATATATATATATATATATGTATGTATATTGTTCTGGGGGCACTCCCCTTTTTACATGAGATGGACTCGTCCAAAGTATACTTATACTGACAGAGAAAATACCTGCTGTTGAGACACGTGGAGATACGTTGAGATATGCTGAGATACGTGGAGATACGTTGAGACAGGTTGAGAGATACAGAGACAGACACAGGGTGTTCTCAGAGAGTTATACAAGGGTCCAGAGAGAGAGAGAGAGAGAGAGAGAGAGAGAGAGAGAGAGATTACGGCTTTACTTACATATATTTTCTACTAACCCGCATTCCTGGACTACTAATCTTCACTTCAAGTCTGTATTCTTACGTTTAATACACTTAATGTTCTATCTCAATTACTGACGTCGTTTATTTATTTGTGCAGGATTCCATTCACGGAATCCATAACACACACACACACACACACACACACACACACACACACACACACACATATATATATATATATATATATATATATATCCAGTGTTTAATATATTCTCTGAAGTGAATTTGGCTGTCCTCTACTGTTGAGCACCATTTTGTCTCCTGTGCCATGGAATTAATTTCACTATACTGAGCGCTTTTTTTTTTTTTTGCTATACTGGCAAGACTTTCAAGGTGGGATTTTTTGCCATTTTAGACCTTAGCTGAATCATCTACACTCCCACCCAACCATACAGGTTTAGCTTGCTTGTCAAATTGAACTTGCCCGGTGTTATATAGTGTATTCATCTTATTACAAGTAAACACGTGAAACTAATAATAAAGCGTATAATTCGACAGCATCTTTTTACTAAAACATCTCTCATTAAATAATTTAGATATTTTTTTCCTTATTCTTAACAGGATCCTATCGTAATTACAGACAAATTTCTTAGTATCTTTATTAAAGGAAGAAAGAAAATTATCATGTTGATGCAGATTCCTTTTATTCCAAGTACTTTCGACATTAGCACAATGTTATCATCAGGGTCTTATTTTTTTCTAACACAAAAAAATTGTTGTGTTTATTATTTTTCTACTGAAACCGTGCAACAATTAATTTATCCCGAAAACAGTTTTTATACAGTGAACTAAAAAATGTATATCAAACTCTTATTAATAATAACTTCCCTAATTATACTGTTGATGAGAAAATATATATATCATAACCAACCCTAAACATATTAATCTTTTATATCGCAATCAAATGCATTATA
>CAHIKZ030000267.1:640000-652500 GCA_903632075.3 Acanthosepion pharaonis | reverse complement strand
ATCCTCAGACAAACTGATCAATGTTTTAAAAAATTTGGGTTTATGTAGATTGCGTGTATTGGTGTTATTGTGGAAGTGGTGGGGGAAATTTCGTCGTTTTGTCATTCATCGTACTAACGCAAACATTAATCAGTTTGTCTGACGATCGCTAAAGCGTGAAACCCAGGGTCACAAACTCACATCTATCCAACCAAATATGTTAGCTCTATCTCTGATATTGAGCGCTTTCTAATAAGTACCGCGCATATAATATATAAATAATTATACATATATATATTTATTTATATTTATTGTTGTGGTACGATCCACTTAATTTACATAGTGGAGTACCGACCATATAAATATGGGTTGGTACCGGGAAGACGGGGGAGGAAGAAGAGATGCAATCCAGAGACTCTGCCCGACTGCGATGAAGTCAACCCATTCTACAGGAACAGTCTTCCCAAGAATATACCAAAACTAACTGTAAATATTGTGTACCTTTTCCTTGTTTCAATACATTTTGTTTACGTACATTTTGTGTTGTATTATTATTATTCCATGCTTATCCAAGCTTCAACATTTATATACACTTTTCACACACACACACACACACACACACACACACACACACACACACACACACACACACACATATATATATATATATATATATATATATATATATATAAAAACATTTCACTCAAGCGAGACAGTGTAAAGCCAATAATACAAAAGGGGTTACTGAGTGTTAGGGTATGACATAAAATATAAAATATACCATTAAGGAAGAGACCAATAAACGAATTAAGAAAACAGAAGATAAATGTTGACATTGCATTTCAATTTTCGAAGATCAAAGTTGACTGGAAACAGGAAACCAGAAGAAACTTCCACAAATTTATTTTCATTCCATCTGTTATAAGAAAAATTGTTTTACGAAGAAAAGGACCAAAATAATCATTATCTATTGTCTAGAGCCGTACAAACTGACCAGAAGGCTGCTAGGACTACAGAGTCATGTGGCTTCAGGGCATATATCCTGTATATATTCGATAAGTTCGATAAAGACAAATTGGCAGCTGATATTGAAAATGATCTTCAATCTAATGTTACCTGAGGCAAAAAGTGGCTATTAACTTGATCGCCTCCAAAATGGAACTGTCCCTTTTTAAATATCTTAGAGAAACTTTTTGCCTTTCATCAAATATGGCCAATCCTAACCTACAGAAGCGTAACTCATTCCAACTTTTCGTTATGATTTTTTTAATCGATATCACCCCGTGAAAGTCAGTAAAGCCACTGAGACTCAAGATATCACAGGATGTGGAAGTATTAGGAACGGGCGGGAAGAGAAAAGAGTAATCAGGAGAACAGTAGATAGCGATTGACATTGCATTGAAATGTTTGCAGATTAAATTTGTCTGGAAAAGCATGGCGTCGAAAGGGAGTTCCACAAGGGAGAAGTACGAGAGAATCTCTTAGGATAGAACTTACGGCTACATCTAGACAGCTCAACTGTCCAGTACAGCGCTTAAATTACAAAAAAAGAGTAGGAAGCAAAGCGAAGAGCTCTTCCAAGCAATTACCATGAAAGTATTTATAGAAATGACACAATGATGTACCTTGGATTGATTGCTGTAATTTATTCTGTTATGTTGGCGGGGGCAGTTTTTTTTTTAATTTATTTATTATTTTATTCATTTATTTGGATTAATTATTTTTACTTGTTTTTGCTTATTTATTTTTATTTGTTCTAACAGTTATTTTAGCGGGATCGTTTTGTTAATTTGCTCATTTATTTATTCGGATTAAGTTATTTTACTTGTTTTTTTTATATTTAACATGAATCCACGAGTTTCATTCAAGTTACTAACTTACAGCTTACTGTCTACAGTTCAGCAGTAATCTGGCATTTCAAACATAAAAGACGATTACAGATTTTAGAAAAACTTCGCATCAAAAAAAGGCAACCTAACTTCACCAAATTTTTGAAACTCTGAACGCGCGTCTTAAACTGCCTTTTATAACTACACGTGACGCTAAAGTCTCTTCTATCATGAGAAAATCTCTTCAAGAATGTGATTAAAAACTCCAGAACCTTAGCGACATAAAGGAATCTTAAGTTACTTCCATTTTCTTTCCTTAAAATTGACCAATAAAGATTGAAGGTTCTTGGAGAATTACAGTTTCCTTGTAAGAAATAGGCTAATATTACCATTACGGTTACCATTTAAAAGTTTCCCACCGACATCAAACTGTTAAATAATAGTTCAGCAGACTATTAATTTTAGATAGAATTGTATCTCAGCTGTGACTTCTGGAGGTTGAGCTTCGGGATCAGATTCAAGGCATAATATGGGAAGTCAATTTTGCTTAGTTGAGCCATGTTGAGCCATGTTGAGAAAGGAGATAAGAGAAATATTTCAGGGAGTTGAGTCTTAACCGACACACAATGTAGACGTATTTTCTTTCGTGTCTGAAACGGCTCCCCAGTCAGGGGGGACGACACGCTCTGGATTTATAGAACATCTCGACGTGAACATTGATAAAAATAGTTAAGTTAAAATTGCTTTTTTTGAATTTCTTTTATCTCTGGACACAAAACAACTATCGATCACCGGCCGAGAGAGAAGAATTTCTTTGATACGTATCTAGATATATTAGACAACATCCCTATAAAAATCTACATTGTTATTCGTCCTAACAAAACATCTGGGCTTCTATCATTTTTCCACCTCTATAACGTAACTTCCGTGACTTTGCCTGTTCTCCAATAATTTTCCTGGCAAGTGTTCTGGTGAGATACTTCGATTTATGAATTTAAATGTACAACTATGGCAGTTAGGTCCCATCATATTGAAATTTCTAGTTGGAACTGTAACGTCTATTCTGTCACACTTCTCGCTACCGGCTTCTTGCATTCCTGTCAATTACGATCTTCAAAATTTTAAATGAGATGTCGATCTTTGTTATGGGACCTTACCCATTATAACATAATGGACTATTCCATACGTAATAAATACTGCGCCTCAAGAGGAAGCAGGGAGTTCAGTCCGAAGTCGGGCGACTGGCTGTCCGGCTGATCAGTTGAACTCTCTGCTTTCGGGCGGGGAGGAACCCGAACGAGGCTACGCCGAAGGGTGGAGTCTCTTTCGGGGAGGTAAACCGACCCTGAATCCGTTTATACGGGTTCAAAGGGTTGTTTTTGTCCAAGCCCACGGGCTCGGAGATCCCACGTTAAACCGGCCTTGTGCCACATGATGCCCTCGTGGGGGGGGGGTGACAAAATACCATCAATTCCTACATTTGATTGACTTTATCGCCTTGATTTGGATAGTGATTATTGTTTAAAATGAGTTAAAATCAGAGACTAGTCAGCAGGAACGATTTTAATTTAGAGATGCAGGCAAGTAGAATTTAGCTTTGCAGACAAATGTCATATTCACTAAAACGGAATCTGTCATTGATATTATATAAATTAAATTATTTAGGATTTTGAAATTCATGTTATTAGTCAGGGAAAAGAAAAAATGTTCTCGTCATCGTAAAGTTTTTTTACTTTACGATGACGAGAACATTTTTTTCTTTCAAAAGATGATTAAAATAATGAACATCACTATTTTGATTAGATATGATTAAATCAATGCTTTCGTCCATTAAACCCCGTGTCTTGTGGACAATTCGGTGCCGACATTCTTAAACATTTTATTTTTTGGGGACTTTATAAATCTCCAAGTGTACCTGAATGTCCACTTAGGCTGTAGGGCATTCTTTCTTAATCAGAGGCAAACAGATAAAAAGGTTTTCAGTTCCACACAACTATGCTATATCTTTCAAACTTATTCCCCAATTAAGTTCTTCCCCAATTATTCCCCAATTACGTTCTCATTCTTGACTTCGTTTCACAATGTTTATTGACCACTCTTTTATCTCCATATGTGATCAACCATGTCTTGTTTCAATGACTCCCCACAGACAACTCTTTTAGATGTTTCTCCTCGTTTACTATTACAGGGTGGCTAATCACCATTTCTTTACACTGTCGTAACAAATCATCAGGTTGTCCCAAAAGTTCGTAAACACTTGCGAAAAATTTAATTTTTATGCAACACTCTCCAGCACAATCGAGATAAGCGATGGGTTCAGAAAGGGCAAGAGACACCGTCGGTTCCAAAACAAGATCGATTCGGCAAGAAAGTCATGTTGTGCGTTTGGTGGAACTTTGAAGGAATCGTGCATTTTGAGTTGGTACCGAATGGTCGTGCCATCAGTGCCGAACTTTACTGTCAGCAACTGGAGCGGGTCTACGAAAAGTTGAAGCAAAAGTACCCGGCTCTGATCAAGCTAAAGCGCGCTTTGATGCAGCAGGACAATGCCAAACCACACACCGCCAGGAAGACCAAAGACAAGTTTGAAGAACTGGACGGCGTTGAGGTTCTGCCACATCCAGCCTACAGTCCTGACTGTGCTCCATCAGATTACGGCCTTTTCCACTCAATGCAACACTTTCTGAAGGGCCGCCGATTCGACTCGTTTGATGGAGTCGAGGAAGCGTGTCAAGAATTCTTTGATTCGAAGCCGGCTGAATGGTACTTTCACCAAATCCGAAAGCTTGCAGATCGATGGCAGAAAGTCTTGGAAAATGATGGTCTTTATTTTGAGGAATAATTTTTGTTGTTTTTGTTATTACTTGGCGAGTAAAATTTCAAGTAAAATTTTTTGCAAGTGTTTAGGAACTTTTCGGACAACCTAATAGAATACACATAGTACTTCTTTTTCTTCTTTTTCAACGGTGGGACTTGATTAGAGAAAGGTATCTCAGAAGCGGTGAGCTGCTGTTGTATTTGAACGCCGACCCTCTGAATCTTGGTAGATTATGATTAATGATCCCATTCATAGAATCCAATATTACAGAGTATTTACAAAGTTAAAGGGTGTTTCTAAGGCTGATCATCTCTTGGTAGATGTCCCTCGTCTCCACTCATGAGTTTTGCTTGATGTCGGTGTTTCCCGTCTTGATACTCTATGAAAGTCAGGAACTGAAGTTTATCTATTGCTCGGTGAATGTTGGCTGACAGTATACGGATGACTTGAAGCCATATTGTGTTTGAATTATTAGCACGTCCAGTAAGGTCATCTATCTCTTGCCTATTGCGAACTCAGAGGAAGGTTTTATTGATAGGGTCCTGAATTTATTCATTTAGTTGGTCATGAAGAAGAGCAAGGAGAAAAGGTCGAAGAATAACAACAATTATTTTAATAATAATAATAATAATAATAATTAAAAGTAAGGTTAAAAGAAGGTTTTATTCTTGCTGCACATAACTAGTTCTTGCTAACTAGAAATTACCAAGTGCACGTACTGAAAAATTATGTTGACCCCAAATGCCGATTCCTTGAAAAATGTCCAGAAACAATTGACCGTCTTGTATCAAGTTTCACAATGTTATCACCATCTGAATATAAAAATCAACATTATAGTGTGGGCCGATATCTTCCCTGTAAAATATTCAACTTCTATGGGAAGGAAAATGCATGAAACCTGTATGAACATCACATAGAGACGGTTAGAGAGATATGATCTGTAACAATTTCATGGGATTTTACAATACACACAGACAGAATAATCAAAACTAATCGCCCTGACATCGAGGATCAAAGACCACAAAACCAGAATATGGTTTCCTATCGACCTGAACGTACTTGCAGATTGCAATATATATTTGAATATCGTCAAATAACTATCACAACGCAAGGATCTTGAAGTGGAAATCTTAAAAATGTGGCACTCGAGGACACCAATAATTCCAAATGTAGCTGGTACTCTCGGATTGATTGGAAAAGGTTCCGATAGACTGATTGAAGCAATTTCTGGTAGCACATGCCTTAAAGAAATTTTAAAAAAATGTGTACTCGCAAGTACGGTTCACATATTACGAAGAGCTTTGTGTATGCAAAATGTGTGTAATATTAGTTTTGTTTTTTTGAAAAAGATGATCAATGGATGGTGTCATGAAGTCATTTCTGACCTTAGATCTCAGGTTGGGAGCCGGTAGGAAATGTGTATACAATAGAAACAGGATGAAATAATAATAATAATAATAATAATAATAATAATAATAATAATAATACCTTAAGCAGATCTTTATTTATGTAAAATATGTGTGCGTATTTTTTAATTGTTCAGTGGAAAAAGTCCTGATGCCATTCCTAGCCTTAGGTCTCTAGTCGTGACACGGAAAGAAATGTGTATACACCAAAAATCAAAGGAAACAAAATATTATTAATAATAATAATACCTTACGCAGGGCTTTATCTAGGTAAAATATGTGTGTGTGTGTTTTTTAATTGTTCGGTGAAAAAAGCCATGATGCCATTCTTAAACTTAGGTCTCTGGTTGGGACCCAGAAGGAAATATGTACACACAAGAAATCAAAGGAAATAATAATAATAATAATAATAATAATAATAATAATAATGAAGAAGAAGAAATCTAAATGGTATATTGAATAGTAGTGTTTCATTTTCCATTGTGTAATCTCGTCACCATTTTCTCATAATCAGACTGTGGCATATGGTTTGACATCAGAGTTATCAACTCTCGATCAGTCTCTCTAGACAAGAGAACTCCCGTGATTTTATCTTACATGAAATTTAAAAATACTGTCACGAAATTGTCGCATTTATGATTTTGTGAAAATTACCTGATTAGAAATCACAATAAACATTGATATTACATATGGAATTAATTTGTCTGTCGGGCCCTTAATCGATTATTTGATCGCATGCATTAAAAAAAACAAAACAAAAAAAACCAAAAAAACTTGGAAATAATCAGACAGCACTAATTGAAAATTTAATGTAATTTCTTTCTGTCGTTTTTAAATCGTCTTCTGAATTCTGTTTTCCGTATATTTAATCGACAGAATCATCCAAAGAAATCTCTTTGTCGATGTAATTTTTTAGTTAACATCTGCTATACTTTTTTGACAAGATATTTAAAAATTCCACGACCGAAAGGTGAAATTGCAAGAGAGAAAGTAAAATTTCCTTCATTGCTAATATGAGGTTATTTATTAACAAGTCCTGTAATCACACGTTTCACTGACCATAACTCAATTTAATTTTTCCGTATGAGTAACCAACTCTAATGCAGATTTTTACAAGATGTCGATTTCGCAGCTATCACTCAAAAGTTTTAATTAATACATATTAAGCAAACCCGTGGTAACCATAATGAAACATAGTAAACACTTTTATGATCCAATCACGCTTTTGTAACTCTTCATATTATTGAGTGAAATCTGCCAAAATCTATTCACTCACAATATACAAACCCAGGCATTCGTGTTGTATACAATAAGTTTTCTTAAACTTCAACTCATAAATTCATTGATTGATTGGAATTTTTTTTACTCATCAACCTTTTTGAAAACCTGATAAGTTTTTTTTAGATAGTAAGAATTTTTTGAGATAATAATTATTTATTGATACAAGTACTAATAATTAACCCATAGCTTGGGGGAGAACAGGTGGAATGATACATTTCCCAAGAGTATATGCGCGTAAGTGAATATAACAAATGGGAATTAAACTCGGCTCTCCGATGAACAATTTCCAGCCGTTATCCTTTATACAATTCGCACATTTAGGTGCACATCGCCTGGTTTTCCTATGCGGTCATCCATTTAAGTACTGACATGGCTCGACCTTGCTTAACTTTTGTGAAACTACTAGAAACGGTGTTTCAACATCATTGCTATGAGTCTTAAATTCCTAATCGTAGGAGGAATTCTTGATACAAAAAATCACTAGATGGACTTTTGTAGTATATCTGAGAAGTATTCTGATAGAGGACGGTAAGTGCGACGCTGAGATCCGAAGGCGTATTGGGATGGCCAAAGACGCATTCCAAAAGCTAGGCAGAGTATTAAGAGACAGGTATCAAAGAAAAGAGTAATAAGGCTGCTACGTGCCATCTGTCCTCCTTTACGGCAGCGAATGTTGGACGGTCTCCTCAAAGATGAAGAAATGACTCTAGGCAACAGAGGTATGTTTCTACAGAAGGATGCTAAGGATATCAGGGACCGAACATGTGAGTAACAATGAGGTTTTGGAGAAGACGCAAACAATGAGGAAGCTTTACTTAACATCAGGAAGAGGCAGCTGAAATTTCTGGGATACATAATGAGAAAGGAGGGCTTGGAGAACCTGATACTCACAGGACGGATAAATGGAAAGAGAGTCAAGGGAAAGCAACGCGTGACATACCTAGCAGGCATAAGCAGATTGATCTATGTAAAATGTGTTTATTCATAGTTTTTTCGAAGAATTCTCAAAATAAAATGTCATGGAACCATTTATGACCGTAAGTTGGGATCCGGATGGAAATGCGTCTACAAAAATATCAAAGGAAATAATAATAATAATAATAATAATAATAATTATAATAATAATAATAATGAGGCAAAATTAAAGCGAAGACTAGAGGAATATATATATATATATATATATATATATATATATATATATATATATATATCGATACTAGATCAGATCCCAAGAAATTGTTTCAACACGCAAATGCAGGGAAATCAAGCGGATATATGAAATTAAATTGCTAAATGAAATTTCATCAAATTCACTCGGAAATTCTTAAACAGAAACTACAGTTAAAAAGGCACAGAGAACAAAACGATTTGAAAATAGTTATATATTCTATCGGCAAAATAAAATATTCCAAATGGACCCTAAGAGATTTTACATGGAAACTGGAGAAAAAAAAACTGTTATAGAAGTCAAAATGCCACCATCTACTGAGAAAGTGCAGACATTTTTGGAGAATATTTAGAGCAGCCTAACGAATATAACCTTAATGCAGAATCGATCCAACGAAATCCCAAAAGTGGAAATCCATATGAAATGACAAAGTAACGGATTTTGGGCTGTATAATCTCTCATCAATCCATAAAATCCTTGCACAAACTTTATCAATGCTAATTAATAATTCCAATGAAGTACCGAAATAAACCACTTAAGGTATTCCATATATCCCACTAAAATGGGTGAAGCAGATGATTCGAAGTATTATTGCACAATAATAACTTAATATGGCTTCAAAGATGAACTGTTGATAAACAAAATGATCTTGGAAAATTGTCGATAAAAAACGTATAAATCTCAGCACAGCATGGATAGATTACGGTAAGGCTTTTGATAGTGTGATGCACTCTTGCATCATTGTCTTTGCAAATGTACAAAGTCTCCTCGGTGACGCCAAATTTCCTTAAACACTGCATGAAAATGAGGAAAACAACATTCTACTTAAATCACACCAAATGCACTGCCACATCCAAACGCCTGAATATCTGACGACGAATCTTTCAAAGGGACTTCCTGTCAGCCTTTCTGTTTTGATGTCCTTAATACCCCTTTGGCTTGAATTAAACAATAATATTTATGGATTCAAACAAGAGGACATTCAATCAATGAGTTTTAGGCTCTCCTGTATACCATAAAAGATTTTCGTGACAATATAGGCATGGATTTCGGATTAAATAAATGTGCAATTGTAACGTTTAAAAAAGGGAGAATTACAGAAACACAATCGATCTAAATTTTGTCACAAAGATTAGGGAAAAGGAACAGGGTGATTGGCGAAATAGATGGAATACAACATACCCCAATGAAGGAGAAATTACGAAATGAATTCTTTAGGCGAGTACGTCTGGTATTGAATACAAAATTGAATTAAAAAAAAACAGAATATCAGCTATAAACACTTAGCCTGTTCCAGGAGCTAATACAGTTTCAACATCGTTAAGTGGACCATAGCTGATTTTTCTCTCCCACATACTCTTTTTATACAAACAGCCCCAGATGGGACTTATTAATTAAGCACTTAAAATTACTCTCTGACAATATCATACCACACAAAATAACAATAACAATAACAACCACAACATCAACAGGGAAATTAACCCATTACAAAATAAGTTTTAATAAAAGAATTTATCTCATTTTACATAGCCGTCAGGTTGTTAACCTTTGGGCTGGCAGATTTTAAATTTTAGTTAACACCCTCTTTAAAAAAAAAAAAAATGGAACAACTGAAAACACTTTCAAATTCGTCCAATGTCCGAACTATTTCCTACATAATACAAAACGCATAGTTTACAAAATCCACTGCAGTAAAAGAAAGAAAAAATCCACAAAGAATTATTCCATCAACAATCAATTAGTACCAACTCCATAACAGCCATCATCGAAAATACCTTATCCAACCATAAACTAAAATTGTACAAAATGCCCATCAGTGTATATCGGCGAAACAACCAGAAACCTGAATCGAAAAAGACTATATGAGCATCGCAGAGAGATGCTGCATAACAATACTTTAAAACCAATGACTTCAATTGCGTCTTAATAAATTCCAGTCTGATCAAGAGAGAAATGTATTCACTATGAAAAAAATGTATCGAGAAAATGCTAATCTCATAATTCTCTATAATAAAAATAATAAAAAATAATAATAAAAATAAGACCAGGGCCACACATAATATCATTGATCATCGCAAAAGCTCAATACGGCATACGAACACAGAAAAAAAAACAACGCATTTCCCTTGCACACACATATATATATATGGTAAAAAGTCCCCTGTCGAGCGGGATTGCAGAGGGCCCTTGATTAGTTCTTTATCACAATAATTAGGGAGGAGTAGATGCAATAGAAAACGATAAACTACAGAAGAACACAAAATTGATCGCTGCATTTAAGTATTGCATTAATATTTAGTCTTACCTTTTAAAAGTTCAAGAATAAATATCCATCTGCCACTTAATTAAAATACATTTTGATGTACGTAGGTCCTTACCTTCCGTACAAACAATTATTTTTTATTTCATGGGTGACTTTCAATGGATTTCGCTATTAATTTCGATTATTCCCAAATTTATTTACAAGTTACAAAAATTGTTATCGTACATAAAAGTGTCGCAAAAACTCGCGCAAAAAATCGCCGAATTCAATCGAAGTAAGGAAAACTTGGGAATCCCAAAATTTCAGTATTGCTGGTCCGGATGCGATCCGGGCGTTTTTCATTTGCTCACGGACTCGGTCTGATTTCAAAATCGTATGATATATTGGGCTACGTCTTCTAGGAATAAATTTGTAAATACGAACAATTTTATTAAGAAACAATTTAATTTGAGAACAGCCTTTATTCTGTTGAACATGAGCTATTGAAAATTAGATAATTGTGTCCCTTGATTTGTTTTTATCTGTAGAATCCAAGTTGATATAATCCGAAAACATAGTAATGAAAATTGGGGAATACAAAAATTTCAGAATTTTGGGTCGACTTGATTCCAAATTGTATGATATGTGCATCTAGGAGTGTTATGGTCCAATATCCTCGCCCCACAGTTATGGTCCAAGGTTAGAAACAAGGAAGAACAACACGAACACAAGAGTAGAATACCAAAGATATATTACAGCAGAAATATAGTACAAGAAGTTGAAGGTGTTAGTAATGACTGTCCGTCTGGTTTAGAGTGAACTAATATTGTCTCGACTCGTTACACCATTCATTCGGTATCTAGACACTCCCCACCACAAGAGGGTTTCATGTGGCACAAGGCCGAGTTTAACGTGGGTTTCCCGAGCCCGTAGGCTCGGCCAAAAATATACCCTTTGAACCCGCCTAGACGGGTTCAGGGTCTGTCTACCTCCCCGGACGAAACCTTACCCTTCGGCAAAGCTTCGTCCGGGTTCCTCTCTGCCAAAGCACAGAGTTCAACAGTCATGACCTGGTGCTCGCTACAGTATTCATTCATTATACCTCTTGAGAGACGCAGTATTTATAGTGTCAAGAAGTGTCTATTATCGTTATAGGTAAGTTCCCATAACAAGGAGTAAAGTTGAAAAAGTGTGAAACATTGACATTCAAATTTAACACAGACACACGCATATATATATATATATATATATATATATATATATATATATATATTTTTTAAGCATTTCATTCCTAGCAAGGCGGGAAGCAACTAGGACGCAAGGAGTTAGAGAAAATTTAGAGCAAGAGCAGATAGGAGTGATAGAAGAAAGGATGAGGGTTGTGGATAGATCAAGGCAACTGGAGATGTCGATTGACATTACACTTGAATAGCTGGAGATGATATTAGGTTGGTGCAAAAATAATGACGTAATAATGTCGTTTTTTGACGTATTATTTAACGTTAAAAAACGACATTATTACGTCATTATTTTTGCACTTACCTAATAGCTCAAAGGGAGACAGGAGAGGGGAAAGGAGTTCCACAGGCGAGAGGTGTGAGACATGAAGCTATTGGAGTAGAAGAGACGGCTACATTTAGGAGTTTCGACAGTGAAGGGGTGAGAGCGAGATGCCAGCCTCGTATGGCTCTTGAACTCATGACGTCTGGGAACCAGCGAATGCAGCTCCTCGGAGCAATTTACATGAAAGTATTTGTAGAACAGACAGAGGGAGGCG
>CAHIKZ030000267.1:520000-632500 GCA_903632075.3 Acanthosepion pharaonis | reverse complement strand
CTTCTACGGGAAGGAAACTGCAAGAAAATGGTATGAACACCGCCCACACCTGGTAACGGAGAAAGAACGTAATAATTTTATGGGACTAGACATCAGACAGAAGAAGCAAATCTAACACCCCAGACATTGCTATTAGAGCCTGCAAACAAAAAAAAGTTCCTCCTTATTGAAATGGCAGTCCCTGCAGACTGCAATGTATCTTTGAAGATCTTCAAAAAGTTATCAAAATACAAGGACCTTGAAATTGAAATCTCAAAAATGTGGCACATGGGAACATCAACAGTACCTGTTGTAGTTTGAGCCTTCAGATTGTTTTGAAAAAATTGCAATAAACTAAACTTCATGGAAGTCCATGCCTTAAAGAAATACAAAAAATTATTCTCACTAGTACAGCCCACACCTTACAAAGGGCTTTGTCTATGTAAAATATTTTTTTTGTTTTTGTTTTTTTTAATTGGTCAGTGGAAAATGTCATGATGCCCTTTCTAACCTTAGGTCTCTAGGCGGGACCCGGAAAGAAATGTGTACATACCAAATCCAAGGAAATAAAATAATGATAATAAGAGCAGTAACAAGTAAAATGAATGGCACGTTTAACTCGAAAAGAAAGTAATAAAATCATCAAAATGTTGACGTTTCATACCAATTCGCACAAAGATTTAGGAACCTTCATCAGTAATGAAAATAGTTATCGGAATTGAGAACGCTTAACAGAAAGATTTTTATGATTATCAACCCAAAGTAAGAATTTGATCATCGATCAATGAATGCCTAACGTTTCCTTATAAGGAAACAGCTATTAATATTAACATGACCATTAACAAAGTCATGGATACTAAATATGTTAGTTTAAGCGAGTGTAAAAGTAATCGTATTAAAGATTTATTTTATTTAAACGTGCTGGAGAGAGATGTTAGGATTTTTTTTTTTTTTTATTTTTACAGTGAGTTTCTTGCGATGAGACAAGAGATAGTTTTGAACAAATAATTTTCCAAACTAAATTCTCTGAAGTCAGAAACCGAGAAAAAAAACTTTGGTTTGTTATTAATCAAAATAAAAGAATTAATATTCCATCGGTGGAAAGGCACAAGAGAGTCTGTTTCTTTCACGAGTAAACAATTCTTAAACCGTTTAACTAGAAACTTAATATTCTTCTTTTGTATTTGGCAAAAGATAATCTCTTCATTTTATTTTAAACATTTTCGAATTTCCTGGAAGGCATAAAAATAGTACGCTGATTATTCGATGGCGAAACTAATGTGAAATATTTTGTTCAATAAATTTCAAATTAAAAATCAATATATTAATAACGGAAAATGTCTGGGGAAATTGATCATGAACCAAAATTAGCAGAATAATTTCCACTATCGTTTCCAAAGTCGTCCCCTTGAGAAGACATCGAAAGTGTTCATGATAATAATTATAATGATCAAATATTGTTAAAAGTACATTTTAAAAACACAGTTGTTAATAATGCTGGCAGAAAAATTGCCGGTTCATTGTTTTGTTCCAGTAATTCCTTAAATTCTCTTGTTCTGCTCGACCTTTGGAAGAACAAGATCAAACCCAATATAGAGTTCTCCTGACATATCTGGACTGTAGTTGACCGTCCGTCACTTTTCAATCTTGATGCAGTTCGAAAGCATCTATACGGCTTCGTGGGCGCACTATTTTACAACCCCTTTAATACAGACAAAGCGCTCCAATTCTTTCATGGTCCTTTTCTTTAGGTGCCGTGTCTTTTAAGGACGTAAGCGATCATGGCTCTCCCCTTGCCCATATCTCTTTGTAGCTCTCAATAAGTTTCGTCCTTCGGCCACTTCTCAAAGACCCCGTTCTGTCATCCACTTGCATAAGCCTGCCAGGTATGTCGCGCGTTGCTTTCTCTTGCCTCTCTTTCCTTTTATTCGACCTGAGAGTATCACAGTTTCTAGGACCTCCTTTTTCATTACGTGTCCCAGAAACTTCTGCAGCCTCTTCCTGATGTTAAGTATAACCTTCCTCCTTGTTTTAACTCTCTCTAAATGTTATCGTTACTCACGCGGTAGGTTCATATCCTTAGCATCGTTCTGTAGAACCATACATCCGTTGCCTCTAGTTTCTTCTTCACCTTGATAGGACTGGCCAATATTTGCTGCCGTAAAGGAGGAGAGATGTCACATAACAGCTAAATACTCTTTTCTTTGTTAACAAAGAAATCCTCCTGTCTTGCAATATTCTGCCCAGCTTTTGGAATGTGTCTTTGCCCAACCCAATACGCCTACGGGTCTCAGTGTCGCACTTACCGTCCTCTGTCAAGACGCTTCCCAGGTATTTAAACTTCCACGTCTGCTTCATTCTAGTGTTTCCGACCTTCACATACATGTCGGGCTTATCCTCTTACTAACGCATCTATGCACTCAGTCTTCTGGTTTATGCCCTATAGCGAAGAAAACGGCGACTTACCTCGTCAAACCAAGCGACAGCGCGTTGCGTGTATCCTACGACGGAAAATGTGGCGAAAAAAAATTACTTACCAAAAAAAAAAATAAATAAATAAAAAATAAAAAAATTGGAACGTATTCCGCATGACATACTGAAGACGGAATATTTAGACTAAAAACAAGTCCGTCGCAGGAGTCGCTATAAAAGTATTTTGATATGCAAAAATTGGGCGTCCTCTCCCAGTTGTCGACAAATGGAAAATTGCTCGGCCGATAAAAGCAGTCGGTGTTCTCGAATCGGGGAGAGAAGTCGGGTATTTGTTGAAGAGTGAGTTATTTTTCTGAATGGTTGCGTGCATTAGGATTTGTGAGATAATACCTACGAATCGAGTTTTCGGCATTTCTTTCTGTCCCCGATATTCGAGTATGAACTTATTTATTCTCTGCGTTGTGGAAATAATCTGCGACAAATATTTCCCTTCCAATCACAGATCGCTTACATGCTCATTCCTTCCTTCTCAGTCTCCTTCGCTATTTTCTGTATGAGGTTTTGTAATTTCTTCTCCGTGTCTGCTAGCAGTAGTGTGTCATTTGCATATCTTATGTTGGTAAGATTGTGGCCGCCAATGTTAAATCCCGGTATGATTTCCAGTTCTCTTATAATTACCTTGATGTATAGGTTAAATAGATCTGGTGAGAAGAGGCATCCTTGCCTGAGGTCCCTTTCTATTTTTTTTTTATATATGCTGGACTCGTTCTTTATGCGCATGTATGCTGTTTGTTGCCAATATAAGTTCTTGATTATTCTAATATCTTTCTCGAATGTATCAAGGTTGCTGAGCAGTTCCAATAGATAAATAGGTAAGTTGTCAAAGGACTTTGTGTAGTCTATGAAACAGGTACACGTCCTTCTGCATCTGTATTGCTCTTTCTGATAACATTCTGAACATGAATATCGCGTTCTTTGTTCCGGTGTCGTTAACGAACCCGCACTGTTCTTGTCCTATCTCTGGGCTGATTCTGCTGCGCGCTCTATACATCAGAATGTGGGTGATGTATTTTGTTATGTGGCTAATTAGGCTCATTGTTCGGTGGAGTTCACATTCGTTTGCGACTCGTTTCTTAGCTATTGTTATGAAGATAGATCTGCTTAGATCTTCGGGTATATCCCCACTGTTGTAAATTTCATTTATTATTTCTGTGATTTTGTCTAAGCCAAAGTCATCTAAGACTGTCAGTATTTCCGTTACAATTCCGTCTGGCCCTGACGCGTTGTTTCTGTTCATTATGTCAAGTGCATCTCTAATTCTTTTTTCAGAATTTCAGGTCCTTCGGTAGTTCTGTGAATTATCTTTACCTCCATCTCCTCATCAAGCAATTTTCTTACATTCTCCTCTTTCGCTCATACAGACTCATACATTAACCTACTGCCTTGAGCCGCACTTACTGTTTGAACATTATATAAAAGATCAGATACATCGAAATTTCGGGGTTGGTGTCAAGAAATATACTATAATTTCTCTGAAAGCAATATATCCTGTTTTAGCATCTTGTCAGAATACATTAGAGGCAGATATTAGCAATAAACCAATAGAAATTGAAATTTCCCGCCGAAAAATATATGGTCATATTATGCCTAAATATAAGTTTGTACAAAATAAGAGTGACTGTAATATGTTCGATTCATGGTGACTTCAATTTGTGCGACAATCCCCATCCCAGACACTCCTAGTAATATATATATATATATATATATATATATATATATATATATATATATATATATATATGTGTGTGTGTGTGTGTGTGTGTGTGTTTATATATATATATATATATATATATATATATATATATATATATATATGTGTGTGTGTGTGCAGACACACACACACGCGCACACACACACACATATATATATTGTTATAGAACCTTACCCATGACAACATAATGGACTATTCCATACGTAATAAATACTGCCCCTCAAGAGGAAGCAGAGAGTTCAGTCTGAAGTCTGGAGTGAGGTCCGTCAGGAGTCTGCCAGCCAATCAGAGCGGGTTAGTCAGTCAGTCGAGTCAGAGGCAGTCCGAAACAGAGTCGCGTTCAGACAATTACTACTAAACCTGATTGTTCGTACTAACACTTTCTACTTCTCTGTATATATTCATGTTTGTAAAATATCTGTGTTATTCCATATACATGTTCGAGTTCTTCTTTATTGGTTCTACTTTGGACTATCAATGTGGTACAAGGAACCGGATCATAACACACACACACACACACACAGAGACACAAACACACACACACACACACACACACACACACACACACATATATATATATATATATATATATATATATATATATATATATTTAGTGTATTGGAATAGCAGATCATTATTAAACATATATTAAACAGACAATGAATGTCTATTATGTTTGATCATGAGCCGTTCTAAACTCCGTATATTTGTTTAAATTTCGGGTGAAAATGAAGACAAAAACTGTACAACATTTGGATATTTTTTTTATTAAGCTGTTCCTTGATCTGAGGTTTCGGCTTACATGAGCCATCTTCAGAGTTGTTATGGGGACATTTAAAAAAGATAGTCACAATCAAAATGATATCCTATTTTGTTGATATAGAAGATTGCTATGCGAAGATAACGATCTCGGAATTTGCGTGTTTATGTGTGGTTGTGTGGTGTGGGTGTATTACTTGTGTCATTGTGATGTCTAAAAATGTGTGGGTATTTTTATCTAGATATAAGAAATGATGTCACCGGGGGCGGAATTTGGTGTTCAGCCGTTAGTTAGCATTAAGCACTCAATTGCACTATTCCGCTTTGACTGCAAGAAAATTGAATCATCAATCAATCGCTTTCGTATTCTAGTATTTACAAGAAACCATGAATAATAATAATAATAATAATAATAATAATAATAATAATAATAATAATAATAATTTGACTAAGATACGTATGAACGGATTTAGGTAGATAGATAGATAGATATGAACGGATTCAGATAGATACATAGATAGATATGAATGGTTTTAGAACGTTAGATAGATAGATAGATTCAGATAAATAGATAGACAGCTTCAGATAAATAGATAGATATGAACGGATTCAAATAGATAGATAGATAGATAGATAGATAGATATGAACTGGGAAAGCTATTACGGTTTCTCATGGTAGAAGACGCCACTAACTAGACGTATGTTTACTGAAGCCAAAAACCATGTATAATCAATTATCTGAAAGGGATGAGTCCTGATACAGATTCATAGATAAATTCTGCCCGTGGCTAACGGACGTCGAAACAATTGCTTTAAACGTCTGAAATGAAACAGAAACGGGAATTCGAAATTTTGCGCGTACTATTGTTCGATTTCCAATATCAACGTCCGTTTTTATATCAGTGGGATTTAATTATTGCTATTGTTTTTAACAAAACTGACTGTTTAGTTGAATGGACCACGTTTCGCTAGTTATATTAACGCTAGAAGCCTGTGAACTGTACCAATGTACAAGCGTTTTCTGCAAGAACATGCAATAATTCAATGCGTTTATCATTCCAATGTTATCGATTTTGAAAGAACCTCTAATTCTTCTGCTTACTATTCTTTTTCTATGTACTGTACTCCTTCAGGACATTGGCGATAATGGCTCTCCACAATTTCTTCATGTAACATTACATTTTGTTTTTTTCTTATCTCTCATAAACTCTGTTCTGCCATCAGTTTGTTATCATATGCGCCCTTTTCGGCTTCCGATTTTGCTTTCCCGATATCCTGTGAGTGTCAAAGTTTCCAAGTCCTCTTTTCTCAATACGAGCACTAGAAATTCCAGTTGTCTCTGTCCGATATTAAGTAGAAGTATCTGTTTCGTCACCATTTTCTCTAAAAGTTCCTCATTGTTCAGATATTCAGTTCATGGTATTCTCAGTATCCTTCAGTAGAACCACATTTCTATTGCGTCTTAAGTCTTTTCTTCAACTGCGAGGATATTTCTCAATATTCACTGCCATTTAAATAAACTGTTATTCCATAGTTTAGTAGTCTTTTGTTCGTTTCTACCGAAATTTTCCTGTTTCTCAATACTTTAGATAATTCGCTATTATTAAATTTTCGAATTTCGGTGTTGTATTTCCTCCCACCCCTTCAATTAAAACATTCCCAGATATTTAAATTGGTGTACTTGCTTAATTTTGGTATCTCAGATATTTGACTTGCATGTTGTTTTGTTCCTTTTCCTAATAAGGATATATTCTTCTTGCAATTAAGATTTAGTCCTCGCTTTCCTTCTCTATTTTTTGTAGGAATTATTTTAGTTTCCTTGTTCTCTCTTCCATACGATCCCCAAACATTATTCAACCTACCCTCTCATATTGTCGTCTGTGTCGTGATGGTTGAATATTCCATTAATAGCAGAATGTCTAAACAGAAGTTAGTTTCAACCAATGAACGTAGTTTACATTCATACGTGTAAAAATATTGTTGAGTGAAGGAAATATTTATCATGCTGGCGTTTACTTCAAGGCTGTAGTTTGGTTGCTTTCATGACGTTAGCTAATTTCTTGATACCTCTTCGTGTGTTTCCGTTCTCTGCACTTGTTTCTTCAAATATGACAATAACCATATGACATATTATTTCTCAACTAAGGTTGTATCTTTCTGTTGACGCATGGCAATCCTTATATAACTGAAAATTGAAAATAGGTAAAACAACGATTCGAATATAAAAAAAATGAACAGTGATGAAATTGTTTAATATTAGGTTGTCCCAAAAGTTCGTAAACACTTGCGAAAAATTTAATTTTTATGCAACACTCTCCAGCACAATCGAGACAAGCGATGAGTTCAGAAAGGGCAAGAGACACCGTCGGTTCCAAAACAAGATCGATTCAGAAAGAAAGTCATGTTGTGCGTTTGGTGGAACTTTGAAGGAATCGTGCATTTTGAGTTGGTTCCGAATGGTCGTGCCATCAGTGCCAAACTTTACTGACAGCAACTGGAGCGGGTCTACGAAAAGTTGAAGCAAAAGTACCCGGCTCTGATCAACCGAAAGCGCGCTTTGATGCAGCAGGAAAATGCCAAGCCACACACCGCCAGGAAGACCAAAGACAAGTTTGAAAAACTAGACGGCGTTGAGGTTCTGCCACATCCAGCCTACAGTCCTGACTAAGCTCCATCAGATTACCGCCTTTTCCGCTCAATGCAACACTTTCTAAAGGGCGCCGATTCAACTCGTTTGATGAAGTCGAGGAAGCGTGTCAAGAATTCTTTGATTCGAAGCCGGCTGAATGGTACTTTCACCAGATCCGAAAGCTTGCAGATCGATGGCAGAAAGTCTTGGAAAATGATGGTCTTTATTTTGAGGAATAATTTTGGTTGTTTTTGTTATTAATTGGCGAGTAAATTTTCAATTTTTTGCAAGTGTTTAGGAACTTTTGGGACAACCTAATATAACCGAGATTGAATGAATAAGTAATTTGACGAGCCGGTTGACTGGCTCAAAAGTTAACAATTGTCAAAACTATGACATCACTAGTAGCACAATCAAAATAAGGTAAGTCCATGTGTGTGGGTGGTGGGGAACTGGGGACTACCTCAAACTGCGTGGGTGTTGAAATTGGGGAGACAAAATTGTTAATTAAGACCGTCTACGTGGAAAATGCTTAGTTAGTATCAACTAATCAAAAACAACCTCTAAAGAAGCGCGTGTTCGAAATTGACTAGTCGGGCAGAAATATCGCTGAGGAGGGAGGATTTTTGAGGAACCCATATTAATATAGACTTGTGTATGTCTTAGTATATAAAAAGGCTCTCTGAGGACAAAGCATATTTGTGATTTCCTTTAAGTCATTCCATTCTGTCTCCGAAATAAGGTGTTATTTTATCATGGATATAGTAATGCCCATAATGGGGGAAACTGATGGGCGAATACATCGTTCTTCCACATCTCTCATCCGTTATGTCCCTATGTGTATTAGCATACTTATCGGAGTATATTTACAAGTGAACTCAAAGCTATGTATATAAATTTGTGCAATTCAATTTGCATCAGCTTTCAAGAGAAATTCCATTTCATTAATACCCGATAATTGCCATGGGTTCTTGGTTCTGTTTCATAATTTTCCTGCTTTTGGACCGGCTGCCACCGAGAACTCGAGTTTTCTCTGCTATTTTATCCTATGCTGGGAAAAATAAAGATGGTTTCATGATTTTTTTTTCAGGTATGCCTGTGCAAAAGTGAATTAAACTTAGGTGGAATTCGAACACTGATTGACGTTTTTAATTTACGGTGTCTATAACCTTTAAACCAACTCTGTACACACTTCATGAACAGGACGTTTATCCAAACACATAGCTTGATATTTGTTTTGAAATCTAACTTGTATCTAAATTTGTATCTAATTCTGTTACATGATTTACATGAATTTTATTTAAGGCATTTTATAAAAAATAAAGTTAAAAACCAATGAAGTCATACGTACAAATTTATAAATTTTATTTTCTTTCATCCTCGGGGACTTAAGTATTTTTTCTGAAAAAATCAATAATTTTGAATTCTAACCTAAACTGGATTTTGCTAGGCTACCGATAACATCAATTTATCTTGGTCTGCTTTTACCTTGGTCTGCTTTCATTAAATTTACCTTGGTCTGCTTTTACCTTGGTCTGCTTTTACCTTGGTCTGCTTTCATTAAATTTACCTTGGTCTGCTTTTACCTTGGTCTGCTTTGATTAAATTTACCTTGGTCTGCTTTTACCTTGGTCTGCTTTGATTAAATTTACCTTGGTCTGCTTTTACCTTGGTCTGCTTTCATTAAATTTACCTTGGTCTGCTTTTACCTTGGTCTGCTTTCATTAAATTTACCTTGGTCTGCTTTTACCTTGGTCTGCTTTTGACCTTGGTCTGCTTTCATTAAATTTACCTTGGTCTGCTTTTACCTTGGTCTGCTTTCATTAAATTTACCTTGGTCTGCTTTTTTACCTTGGTCTGCTTTTTTGCCTTGGTCTGCTTTGATTAAATTTATTTGGTCTTCTTTTTATTTTGGTCTGCTTTTTAAATTTGGTCTGCTTTTACCTTGGTCTGCTTTGATTAAATTTACCTTGGTCTGCTTTTTACCTTGGTCTGCTTTTTACCTTGGTCTGCTTTCATTAAATTTACCTTAGTCTGCTTTTACCTTGGTCTGCTTTCATTAAATTTACTTTGGTCTGCTTTTACCTTGGTCTGCATTCATTAAATTTACCTTGGTCTGCTTTCATTAAATCTCTTTCATAACGGAATATATGTATAAGTACAAAAAAAGTTTTTAAACAAAAATAAATATCTTTCATCAAACTTTTTATTTAGATAAATTTTTCCACCACTCATTAAAATCAGGAAGCTGAATGTATCCTGATATTTTTGAGGATTTTTAACGAATTTCATACATTCCCGTTTAAGTATGTTTTAGCATTTCAAATTATCAGATCTCTTTAATTGTTTGGAAACCCTGTGATATTTATCCAGTTTTCTCTCTCTCTTAGTTTCCTGTTAGATGAATAAGAAGCATAGATATCTGGACTCCTCTCACTGATAAAGGGATCCTTTTAAATTTCAAAGTTTACGAACGACAAATTTTACGATTTTTTTTAACCAGGGCTTCTGCTTCTACGACTAGCATTTTGTAAATCTAACGTCCATTCAGGGCGGTGGGCGATTATAGATCTATACAGTTTACTTTCCTTTTAATATCTTGTAACTAACATATTTCTTTAAAAAAATATTTATTGCCTGTTACATTGTCTAGAATTCAAAGTTTTTTTCTAGACAGGCTGCAACCAAAGGCTTGGGAGCCACTTCTGCCTTGCTTATTCAATCAGTAGGTTATCTAAGAAGAGATATTTTTATAATTTTCCCAAGGAAAAAAATGGCAACGTGAACATAACAGACTGAGTTAGAATTTTATCTAGCCTCGTCAATTTCACATAACGTGTCGATAACATAAGGCACCTTGCAAAGGTTTTTGAGAGTATCATTTATTATTCCTCCTTTAAACAGCTTATATGATATAAAACTATAGCAGGCAATATTAGGCTTCATAAAGTTTATACTGTTCGTGCAGCGCAATGCTAAAAAGACTTCTACAAACAATGCATATTACTGGGAAATCTATTGCTTGCAGCTAAAAGACAACATTCTTTAGCATTGTTCCTAATCATCCGGTTAAAACAGATGTGCTTCTGCAACACATAAAACTTACTGCTAAATCTACTGCTTTCAGCCAATGGACAAAATTCTCTAGCATTTTTCCTAATGATCAGGTTACAATAGACGCCCTTCTGCACCCCCCCCAAAAAAAACTACTGATAAATCTACTGTTTTCAGCCAATGGACAACATTATCTGGCATTTTCCTAATGCTCCGTTCTAAACAGACATCTTTCTCCAACACAGAAAACCTTTTGTTAAATCTAATGCTTTTAACCAATGGACTGAATTCTCGGATATTGTTCGACATACAACAGGCATTCTTCCATAACACATAAAAACTAACAGATAATTCACATGCTTAAGACCAACAGAGACAATTATGTGGTATTTTGCTTGATGTTCGGTTACAACAGAAATGACGTCTTTTCTTTAACACTTCCATCGTTTCTTGCTTTCGTACTTTAACTATTTACAGTTACACGACTTCTTTCCTGTCTCGTCTATTCTGCTATCAATACGAACAAGCAACGTCAATAAGATAAATAAGTCGATCTTTTTTTTTTGTTACGTGAAACTACTTATAAATAGTCTTGGATAGTCAACGTCTTTTCTTCCTTTACTATTTTATCATAAATCCTTTATTTTTTCATATTTGATAATCCTCTACGGCGTATCGTTGACAGAATTTCCAATGTGAAAAGAGCATCCGCTGAATTATATTTCCAGTTTGTAGAAAACTTTGGTGCAAGTACCAAACTTTCAGGCAGAACATGTTCAATCATTTCTTTTGCTTTGACGCCCAATCAACATTCTGCTGTAATGTCTTTTTTGTCCACATAATTTCTCATTGATTTCCTTCTGATAGCATCGTACTGTGCTACAATCAACAATCCTAACTTGACCTTTCTTGAATCAAATTTTCCCAGAGAGTGGGAAGACTTCACAGACCGTTATTCATGTGTGTTTTAAAAACAATCTTCCCATGTAAGCCTTTTGGTACTGTAAACATTTTTTTTGAAGAATATATTTTTAACTCATTCCAAAACAAATCATTATTGTTTTTGTTTGATTCCTGTTGTACACAAATTGCTGTCGGGTCCCAAACAGTGACTTAACGTCAGAAATGGCTTCATGACATTTTCCATTTTGCATTTTTATTTTTAAAAAAATGTATACAAAATGTAAAATCACACATAGACAAAGCCCTTGATAAGGTGTGGGTTGTACTTGTCAGGATAATGTTTTGTATTTCTTTAAGGCATGGGCTATCGAGAATCATGATAGTTTTTTGAGGATCTGCAAAGATACATCATAGCCTGCAGAAAATGCAATGTCAATAAGAAAGCACATTCTATTTTTGTGGTCTTTGACTAGCTTTGATTGGTCCGTCTGAGTATTGTAAAGTTCTATAAAATTGTTACAGTGACCGGGTCAAGGCGGTGTTCATACCAGTCTTTACCTTTCCGTAAAAGTTGCAGATTTTCCAGTGCAGATTTTGAACCTCACTGTCATTCCAAGTTTTTTATTATTATTATTATTATTATTATTATTATTATTATTTTCTTTGATTTCTGGCGTTTACTCATTTCTTTCCGGGTCCCGCCCAGGGACCTAAGGTTAGAAATGGCACCATGACACTTTCCACTGAAAAAAAATATATATATATTACATAGATAAAGTGTGGGCTGTAGTTGTCAGAACAATTTTTTCGTATCTCCTTGAGGCATGGACTTCCAGGAATCCCTTCAATTAGTCTACTGCAATCTTTTCCAACCAGTCCTAGGGCTCCAACTACAACAGAGATTCTTGATGTTCCCATATGCCACATTTTCGAGATTTCTATTTCAAGGTCCTTGTATTTTGACAGCTTTTTGAATATCTTCAAAGATACATTGCAGTCAGCAGGGACTGCCATATCAATAAGGAGGCAATTGTTTTTGTTTGTGGTCTTTAATAACAATATCTGGGCGGTTGGCTTTGATTGTTCTGTCAGTGTGTATTGTGTAGCCACATAGAATTGTAACAGGTCCTATCCCCGTAACCGGGTCTGGGTGGTGTTCATACCATTTTCTTTCAGTTTCCTTCCCGTAGAAGTTGCAGATTTTCCAGTGCAGATATTGGCCCACTCTGTCATGCCGGGTTTTATATTTAGTGGGTGCCAAGATCGTGCAACGTGATACAAGATGATCAATCGTTTCTAGATATTTATCACAGAATCTGCATGTTGTACTTGATAATTCTGACACAATATTTTTCAGTATATGTACCACTGATGGGTGATAATTCCTTTATCTTAGCATCGCATTGGTCCTCTTTGCTGCAGCAAGGATAAAACCTTTTGAGTTTCTTCTTCTTCTTCTTCTTCTTATTATTATTATTATTATTATTATTATTATCATCATCCCTTTCTTGTATGGACACGTAGCCCAAGTCTGCGGAAAGGGCAGGTCGGGTTTTATCTACAATTCATTCATTTTTTTTTTTTTTTTTTTTTACTCCGATGGCAGCGTTATTCTCCTTAGGCCACTTAATAAGACAATTTTCTGTATGTCTCTTAAGGTTTATCTTTCAATGCCATTTTTTATAATTCTGTATCTTGTTCTTGTTGCATTCATCTTTGGTCTTTGTATTTTGATAGTTTTTCAAATTCCTTGGTTGCTATGTTACAATCCGCTGGACAAGTTGCATCTTTCTGGTTTTTGACAATTTCCGAAATTTTTCTGTCATGGTATTTTGAATTTGTTGGCGCTGGCCGATGTTCTTGTTTGCTTCTTTTCTTTTGCACATTGTCCATTATTATTATTATTATTATTATTACCTCTGTTTTCTGTTGTAAACACATTTCCATCCGTGATAAGTATCATTTCGTCGGTTGAAAACACCATGAAACCTTGCGGAGAGTGTCTTGTCAATGCCATCATTGTCTCCAGGATTGAGGCACTTAACTCACCACCCAACTGAACTAGCGTTCATTGTATGATCTTTCCAAACGTTTAGTAAACGCTTAGGGATGTCAGTGTATGAATCTTGGGAGAGCGGGGTCGATTCAATTTCTTTCAGACAGAATCTCTGGTCTAGTGGGACAGCAAAAACACTTCTTCCCTTCTCTAGTTTTCTAGGTGAATCCATTTGAATGCCAATTATATTTGTTTGCAATCATTTTTATTCCAACCAGGCACTAAAGCCACTAAGATGGAAGAGAGGGTGTTACTGAGAGTGAAGTAAACTTTAGTGAGGCGAAAGGACAATAAAAGAACAGGATTTAATGAGAAAGAAGATGGTGATAAACGTCGCATATCCGTTTTGGTAGTTTGTAGTTGACAGGAAAGCTGGAAGCGTTTCACAGGCGAGAGGTGGGGGAAAACAATGGGCATAAAAATTCAAATTCAAATGATGAGACTTACCTACCAATCAAGTACAGCGCTTAAATTTATACTATTCACATTATTCGGACTATTGTCCTCATCTTTATCGTCATGCTTATCCCAACGTTTCGGCCGTTGTACGCTCCGGCCTTCAGATGGTTAGAATGTCGAACTGAACCCTTTATTTCGCTCACTGTAATAGACGTTTCTAGTTCCACGTGCCATGCCTAGTGGATGTCAGTTATCAGTTATCCCTGTTAATTCCACTCTCCAAGTTCTCCACCGCCTTAACCAGGTATTGAGCTCACACTCTTTACGGGGGGAATTAACAGGAGAAACCTGACATCCATTAAACCTGGCACCTTGAACAAGAACAGTCTACCCCAGTGAGCGAAATAAAGGGTTCAGTTCGACATTCCAACCACCTCAAGAAGGCCGGAGCGTACAAGGGTCGAAGCGTTGTGATAAACATGTCGACAAAGATGAGGGCAATAGTCCGAATAATGTGAATAGTATAAATTTAAGCGCTGTACTTGATTGGTAGGTAAGTCTGTAAATAGTGTACATAATTCCTCATCTCAGAAATATAGACAGATGTTTAAGTTTATGAATACGAGTTAGAAAAGAGGAAAGATGCTCAGAGCGATTATCATGAAAATATTTATAAAAAAGGCATATAAGCTACTTAACGGTGGTGGAAAGTGATTGAAACCGAGATGCTATGCCAGGACCGATAATATTACATGTATTTTGGATTTCCTATAGATACACGTATTTTGGATGTATACATAGTTACATAACAGAATTTACAGACCAGATGTGACAACAATATTCCCTACACGAACAAATGGTAGCCTTATAAATCTGGAAGGCGCTTTCAGGTAAGAAACACTCGAAGACCCATACGTGTTACGAATGGTATCGCCCAGAGAAAATTTTTTGTTTAGTATTATCGCAGGTACGTGTTGTTTAATTCTCACGTCCAACCGCTGATTCGATTGCGGATCATTTTATAAAGAATCCAACTTGTGCGATGGATTTCAGTGTGAACTGGTTTTCTGTCTTGGCCAGTTCGCACTCACTTTTCCATCTTAAGGTGTTGGAGTCGCTTTACATCAGGTCCAGGCAACCTGCTCTTTGCAAACAAAGAGATTATTTGCTTGGACTTTCTGTTCTGCGCTTCTAGCAGCTTGGTTGGTATAATTTTAATTTTTTTTTTCCTTCCCTGTCCATTCATTCATGTCACCCATGACAGACTTTTTTCTTTTTTTCTTTTCCTCATAATCTAAATTCACTGTTAACAGTTCTGACGAGAGGGGACGAAACCGGTCGACTGGTGTGTGTTTTATTTTAAACTTATCATGGCCTACAATACAACATTTCTAGTTTTTAATGCCTTAATACGCTTTTGTACCGTTTCAAACCTATTTAAATATATATATATATATATATATATATATATATATATATATATATATATATATATATATATATATTGCAGTTAGTCCTAGTTTAGAAGAATATATCTTCGGTTTTTTTGTTTTTATAATTAAATTTTTGGGAGAAATCATCTTCTGCTTCAACACGTCTGACATCATAAAAAAAACAGCGTAATCATAGATTTAATATTGTTCACCATAGTAGAATAAAGTGATATGAGAACCATTTATATATTACATTTAAATACTCAGTAATCTTAAAAATTTAGGAAAATATTCTCCGTTTTATTGAAGTTTAGAAATGTAGGCTTTGGAATTAATGTCGTCATAGATTTTAATATCTGATAACGTCGTGCATACGAGTCCGTATCTACAAAAAATCTGCACGTCTACACATACAGAAAAATTCAAAATTCAGTATTAAACATATTGGTATTTGATGATTTCTACTAAGCTTTTCCATTTATGATTAGTAAAGGTATTTTTTCTTAATAATATCATCTAAAAGGGTGGAATTAATAGAGAATTTTAAAATATTTAAAAATTAATAAATCTTTTAATTAAAATGAAAAAAAATGAAAACAATTCTTGTAGAAAGTCATTATTCATGGAAAAAAATCCTTATATAAGTGTCATTAATATAACTTATTTATAAACTTATTTATAACTTATTTATACTTATTTATAAAAGCAATTAAATACTTTTCTAATTAAATAATGTCATAGATTTATTTCACTTTTTTTATTTAACGATTCAGAGCAGTTTTCCAGTAAATAATGTTTAGACGATATTATTTATTATTAAGTAAAAATACCTTTTAAAAATACCCTTAAACATTAAAATGCCTTTAAATACCTTTTAAAATACCCTTAAAATGTCTTTAAATACCTTTTAAAATACCTTTAAAATGTCTTTAAATACCTTTTAAAATACCTTTAAAATACCTTTAAAAATACTTTTACTAATCATAAATAATCTGATGATTTAAATTCTCCAATGAGTCCTGCTTTTTATTAATATAAATATTAAGATAGTGGAATTTTAATTTATCAAAATTTCATAAAATTATGTAAGTTGTGAATCACTCTTGACACTTACATTAAAATCCGACAATTATTTGATTTTTAAAAGAATTTACAAAAAAAATATGTTTTTAAATAGACGCTAAAATGTCCAATACTTATCTTTGGCCCTCCCGCGGACGCATAAAAAAAAAAAAAAGAAGATTTTTAAGCAATATTACGAACGTGCTAGAAAGGTTTAAAAAATTTAATAAAATAATAAAAAATACTTTGGTTTTTCCTTTTAATATTAACATGAACATTTTGACGATAAAACTTTGTTTTTATGAAGTTTGGGACGCTTTTTCATCATGTTATACTTTCTTTAGCGAATGTTTGGAGGTACTTTATATTATGAATTATAATTTCTTTCTTAATATTAACTGAGAAGAACTTAAGAAAAATTAGAAATTTCGAAAAAGATTATTTACACATTATTTAATTTCGATGTGCAACACTTTATGAGAAGCGAGTTGTAATATTGTTAAACAGACGGATAATTTCAATAAAACATATTTGAAATGTAATGGTTAGCAAGCTTGGCTTGCTAGTACAATTACCACTGAGTAGTGAGTTCGATCCTCACTGGGTGCCCCCTAATTTCGGCCTTGTGCCCCATCTAAGCTACGCTTGGAAAATCACTACAAATCAAACGAACAACCCGAACAAAATAGGCCAGGCTCTTTACTGGAAAAGTTGGTTTGCCGTGTCCACAATAAGCATTGGTAATCCCTTTTTAGTTTCAACAGCCATTGTATCTCATGTGTATAGGGGTGCCAGAGAAATATAGAAAAAAAATTAAGGAATTTTTTCTATGCGTTTTTATGCGTATATGTGTGAGCGCGTGTCTTTGCGACTATGTGCGTGTATAATTTGTTGTCCAAATGTAATTTTGGAAAATTATTTTCAGCATAATCTAATGCACGTATTTGGAGATTTTTCACAAAGATGTAGATTATAAAATTTTAATTCAATCAATTTAGATAATAACCCAGCTCCACACTTGAGGAAAACAGCCAAGAGAGAAGAGTGCTTAATATTTTCTCGTCATGCTATAATTTGATGAGGAACTCTCTTTTACAAAAACAAAAAAAAAAAAAATGGCCCACTCAGCACGCTGTTTGCAAACACAAATCTGTGATAACATTTTGTTTTATTAATTTTTTTTTATTCCCATTTTCTCAAAACACTAAATAATTTAGGTGATATCCTGGGGACTTGCAAATAGTAATGTAATGATAATTACTGTTAAGCATGCAAGTTGTGTTTTTGATGTTATTATTGGTTAATTCTGTTGATACAACAACACTTTAATAGCTTTCTACAAATTAATCTAAAGTCTAATTAAAACTGGACATCCTCTTGATTGTCGTAATGATTCGAAAAAGCTAACAAAGAATTTCATATATGTGTAGTAGGAGCAATAGATCAAATATAGTAGAAATATTCAATACACTGATGAATAGTAGACTTTGAAATGTGCAAGATAGTTTCTGTCGTGATAAATTGCCGATTTCATTGTGACGGTCTAGACAATATACCTCAAGAGAATCCATCTTGTACATTCATAATTCTATTATTCTTCTGTGCATTGAATATTACTGCCATGTCTTGTCTGGTGTTCTTGCTATTTATCACGAAGTTCTTTGCCAAATCCAAAGAATGGTCTGTAAGGTTATCGTTCACTATTTGGCATCACGATTTAAGTCACTTTCCCACCGACGTGAAGTGACTTCTCTGTGTCTTTTCTATAAATATTTTCATCTCAGTAGTTCCGATGAGCCTTTATCCTTGTTTTCAGGAACGTGCGAATTTAAGCGTACCACTAGATTGGCAAATAAGTCCCATTCTTTTACTGTTGAAATAGCTAGGTTTAAACGTACCTTCTATTCTAATAGTTAATTTTCTGGCACTTCTTGTTCGTGTAACACTTTCCCTACCACCGTCGTTCTTCAACAATTTAAATGCAACATCAATCGCTCTTTTCCGTTTTTTATGGTCCTTAAGCCTGTTCTTTTATTGTCGTTTCTCCTCAATAAAGTCTTATCATTATCTCCCAAGCTCATCAACTACTGGCTACTTACTGACATTATCGCCTTTCTTGGGGTGAAATATATATATATATATATATATATATATATATATATATATATATATATATATATAAAAGGATTAAACACTAATATTCCATGGTCATAATTTATTCTAAAGAGGTTTAGGTGAGAGAAATAGGTTTATATTTGATTTGTAACCTGTAGTCGATATTAATTTTGTCAAATTTTCTTAATTACACATCGGCCCTTTCAGTAAATGTCCTTCAATTTTAGTTTCCCCCGCCCCATCTCTCTTCCCCAACCCTTTTCCTTCTCTTTTCCTCTCCTTCCCTCTTCTTCTGATCTTTAAGATTAGATCGTCTATTCTGTGTGTATGTCACCACAAAATGTATCCTTTCCGGTTACAAGTTTAATGTATTAGACATCCGACAACATTCATATTTCTCTCACTTAAACCTCTTCCACTCACCTCTCTAAAACTTCTCTCTGTTAAGGTTTAATCTCCCACCTTCTCTCGTCTATTACCCCTCTCTTTAGCTCTAACATTCGTCCCACACTCTCATACTTACACTCTCTCTAAATTCTATTTTTATTTCCGGAGTTGTTTTTTCTGTTTTCTTTTTGAATTTGTAGGTCTGATGAATTGGATCGTATTTACGATTCCAATGGAATAAATTATGACCATGGAATATTAGTGTTTAAGCCTTTTTATTATATCCTTACTCTGTCCTGGACATTGAGTTCTACCTGATTTCTATCCTCTTGGAATTTTTTATTCAAAAAAATATACATGTATGTGTATGCAACTATGTATATATATATTTATATATTTTGCATATATTTGTGTATATTTACCACTAATATTAACTATATATATATATATATATATATATATATATATATATATATATATATATATATATGTCTGTGTGTGTAAACCATGAAGATACAGACAAGACTATGTATGGGCTATTTCCTTTAATGCAAAATATGAGTACTATTTTTGAAAAACAGATTTATTTTCTATTTTAAGCGTTTTACTTTTGCTTTTCTCCGGTAACTTTGGAGAAAATTATCCAAATCTCAATTTGAGTTACTGCGTGATCTTAGGAATAATTGATTTGCCGGCGTCTTTATTTAAATGATTAGGTTGTTTTTAACGAAAAGATAAATAAAAAACGCCGTCCATTGACAGGCTGCCTACGTTTGTTAGGATTCGAACAAAAAGAAAAAGCCAGTAATTTCTACGCTCGTATTATTGCTAATTGCAACTGAGACAAAATCAGGATCAGAAGCGCAAATTTCTGATATGCTCAGATTAGTCACCCACCATTCAACTGCCTGCATGATTATTCACAGTGTTATATAGGAATAAAGTGTCGCTGCCGACACTTGAGTTTGAACATAGATCACCAGTGAGCAAACACAGGCGATCCCATTATTGAATTAAGTAAACCACGTGACCATAGAGGGAACGCATATATGGGAGGTAGCGTGTGTCTAACTGATCGCTATTTCTATTCTATCCTCTATTACTATTTGGATCGCTATTTCTACACTATCCTCTATTACTATTTGGATCGCTATTTCTATTCTATCCTCTTTTACTATACGGATCGCTATTTCTACACTATCCTCTATTACTATTTAGATCGCTATTTCTACTCTATCCTCTATTACTATTTGGATCGCTATTTCTAATCTATCCGCTATTACTATTTGGATCGCTATTTCTATTCTATCCTCTTTTACTATACGGATCGCTATTTCTACACTATCCTCTATTACTATTTGGATCGCTATTTCTAATCTATCCTCTATTACTATTTGGATCGCTATTTCTACACTATCCTCTGTATTATACGGATCACTATTCTCTATAGAATTTCTCTATACTGATCCCTATACGGATTACTATTCGAGCGAGTATTATCGAGCAAGTACTATTAGTGCGAGTGATATTCGAAGACGTCTGACACCAGTATTGTTCAACGGCGTTACTATAGTTGTATCTGCGATTACAAAGTCTCTACTACAACGAGCATTACGAAAGTGACAACGAGTATTCGTTGATATCACAAAACACATTGTTAAAGATTTTTACTTGGCATGCAACAGTCCTCATGAATATTCACAGCTTACTTACAAGGTTCAAATTAATCAGCCACTATTCAATTTCCTGAATGATTATTCATCATATTCCCACATGTTAAAAGTATTTTACTTCAATGGCACATTAGTCGGACTATTGTCCTCATCTTTGCCGATATTTGTCACAACGTTTCGGCCGTTGTACGCTCCGGCCTTCTTCAGGTGGTTTTCGAACTGAACCCTTTATTTCGATCACTGGGGTAGACTGTTCTAGTTCACGTGCCATGTTTGATGGATGTCAGTTTTCAGTTATTCCTGCTAATTTTCCCTCTGAAAGTTCTCCACTGCCTTAACCAGGAATTGAACTCACCTTCTTTGGCCGAAACGTTGTTATGGCGACAAAGATGAGGACAATAGTCCGACTAATGTAAATACTGTACATAATACCTCATCTCAGAAATATAGACAGACTACTGTTCAATAGTTTGTATGATTAATTATGGTATTTCCACATGTCCAAACTGTTCACCCATCATTCAATATTCTGCGGGATTATTCACGTTATTACCACGTGATAAAAGTATTCACCCACTATTCAAATGTGTCCACGATTATTCGCGATACTGCCACATGTTCAGGGTATTCGTCCGCCATTCAGTAGTTTGCGTGAATAATTACGGCATTTTCACATGTTCAAATTATTCCCCTATCACTCACTTGTCTGTGTGATCATTTGCTGTATTCCCATATGGTTAAATTAACCAGCCACCATAGAAAAGTCGGTAAATAATAGCAAATTAGAAGCATATAAAAAAATAAAGAGCTAAGACAGGCAAAGTATAAGATTTGTGGGAAGTATTGATCGCCTTCGTACATCGAAGGAGGACAAAATAAAAACAAGAAAGAAAGAAATATACTTTGTTTCAATGAGTTTACACTCAAACAAAATATTCGTGGATATCAGCGCGCTAAAAATGTTTAAAAGAATCGGTATTTTTTTATGTGGAATGTTCATTTTTAAAATGGAAAATAAGAAAGGACTACATTATTTTATACTGACGAATGTACTTGTGTGATAGTCAGGCCCATATTTGAGTTCTTACGCAAAAAAGCATCTAAGAAAACTTTAAGTATCTTAAGAACAGATTTCCTCAAGACATTTTTAACAACAACAAATATTTCAAACGCCCCCATATCAGCGGCAAGAATATTAAGACACTTTCGAGAGAGCTTTTCCAAAAAACGATTTTCGTAACACTGACCGGAACACATGGAAATGCACAAAAGATATTCGTTTTCCTTATAGCACATAAGAGAAAAATGGAAATAATAGAGATAGATAGATAGATAGATAGATAGATAGATAGATAGATAGATAGATAAAAGCAAGCAGGTTAAGATATGTAAAGGCTATGAGTAATATAATCAATATTTATGCACTACGGTTCAAAAGTTTGAAGCGCCCCCCAGAATTAGCATGGGATGAACCGTAAAAAAGAGTGAAAAGAAATGAAAAAGACCTCTAACAGTCACTGAAAAAGCAAGTAATTAATTACCCAAACTTATACTTTAGGGAACTTTTGCAACGAATGCCCAAAATGTGTGCTGCAGTAATCAAAGTTAAAGGAGGATATTTTGACGAGAGAAAAATTTAATCCTTAATTTTTCTCTTTTCGTCATAATTACATTTCTAATAAGAATCAGGTCTCACTCTTTTAGACATTTATAATTCAATTTCTCATTTAAAGTAACCAATGACTACTTTTTTGCTCCAAATTACTAAAAAACAGAGTAATAAAATTTTAAACACTTAAACCTAAGTAACAATCGCCATTACAAAGCAGCAAACAATGATGATAACAACTTATATAATTGTAGAAGTCCTAAAGACTTTATATTACAAAATAGGTGACAAACTGATTCCCATGTTTACCCAAGTAGTATTTCATCTAGAGAAAATCCAGCAGTTTAAAGAAATTATATCGGTAGTACCAAAAATTCCTTTAAATCTAGGTGGTATCAACACGTATTATCTTTCAACAACAATGTGTACCGTACTAAAACGTCCTTTTCTAAATAGTTTTGGTACTTAAAAGAGATTAACAAAATTCCTGCAGTAAAATGGAAAATATTTAAAACAACTAGAACTTGTAAATCCTTATATGATCTATGTTTCCTTTGTTTACACGAAAAATTGCAGATTATAAACTTTGCTAATAAATATATCTGTTAAACTAAAGAAATGAATTAATCGTGTTATCCTGGCATTGTCTACCTTTTACCTTAAAATATAGTTAAAACATTTGCATAAATAATCATGTATTACAATTGTACAGCCATTATTTTATTAGTATATAATATCCACCCAATATTTATTTGATTTATTCAAATTTAATATTGCCATGTTTTACCGTCTATTCAAAATAATTAGTATCGTATATAAATGTTCAACATTGGCCCCTTTAAGAAGATTCCGGTGTATAAGAAAATTAAATGTCTACTTCAACAAACCGGAAAATCATACCTGGCTACATTTATAATGCCTTTGTCGCTGACATGTTTCCTACGATCTTTGGATTACATGTGCAAGCGTCAGTTTATCTTGACATGAAAAAATACCTATATATATATATGTGTGTGTGTGTGTGTGTGTGTGTGTGTGTATGTGCAAGTGATATATTAAGTCTCTCTTTCTCTCTCTATATATATATGTATAACGTGAGGTCTAAAATGTCTACGTGTGCTATATATATATATATATATATATATATATATATATATATATATATATATAATAAGTTATAAAACGTCAGCAACTATATAGAGTCTTTGCGAGTCTGTACTTGAAATATTAAATTTACACACATACACGCACTCATATATATATATATATATATATATATATATATATATATATATATTCTGTCTGTGTAAGTGCGTGAAGAAATCTATATATAGACAGAGAAAAAGAGACAAAGACAGACAGAAGAACTGACTCATATCTCTCTCTCTCGATATATATATATATATATATATATATATATATATATATATATGAACAACCTGAGATACATAGCTAGAAAGAAAGAAATAAAGAAAGAAAGAAAGAAAGAAAGGAAGGAAGGAAGGCAGGAAAGAAGTACATTCTTCTTTTCTATCATACTAATGGGATTATTTATGTTGTGTTGTAAAAACAATATAATTTTGTCGGACGTTGTTTAGCGGGGATCTTTTTAATTTAAATTTATAGAACTGAATTTTAAGACTTATTTCTTTTCTTCGCTTTTCGCGCGCTTTTCTCTCCAAACACGTTTATAGAATCTAGCACCCATCATAGATACTGACGTTTATAGTTTGAAAAGGAAAAGCAAGTAACATATTTAACGAGTTTGAGTGAATATATGTCATATCAATGACAAAGAGGAATGGTAAAGTTTCATAATTTACTTAGATCAACGAAAGAAAGAAATGTATAAGGAACTATGACAGCCCACGCAGAGAAGAGTCGTGCAACGGAAGAGAAGGAGAATCTCTTAAACAAATAAATCTCGATTTCCTTTTTTTTTTCTTTTTACCACCACTACACATTCGAATTGCTTATTTCCGTTAGTAGATTTGATGTAATATGCTTGAAATTATTAGAATCTTTCAAGATTTAATGTTCAATATTTTAATGTCATTACCAATTACACTATTTAGAATATTTGGACTGTTGTCTTTATCTTTATCGTCATATTTATTATTAGGTTGGTGCAAAAATAATGACGTAATAATGTCGTTTTTTGACGTATTTTTAACGTCAAAAACGATATTAATCGTCATTATTTTTGCATGTTTATCTCTAACGTTTTCGGCCCTTCTACGCTCTGGCATTTCTTCCGGTTGTTGGAAAATCGAACTGAACCCTTTATGAAACTAGAACAGTCTGCCCCAGTGAGCGAAATAAAGGGTTCAGTTCGACATTCCAACCACCTGAAGAAGGCCGGAGCGAACAACGACCGAAACGTTGTGATAAATAAGGCAACAAAGACGAGGACAATAATCTGATAATTTAAATAGAGTACATAATATCTCATCTCACAAATATAGACAAATAACAATTGACTGACTTAATCCATTTTATCACACACACACACACACACACACACACACACACACACACACACACACATATATATATATATATATATATATATATATATATATATATATATATAAAGACAACAGTCCGAATAATGTAAATAGTGTACATAATACGTCATCTCAGAAATATAGAAACATTATCAATTATTTCAAATAGGATTTTTATCAGTAAGTTCAAACGAATCTGTGCACTATCGGAAAAGCCTGGTAAGCCATATAACTTAAAATAAGGATCAATATGGTTCCACTGAATGCAGTTTATAACAAAATTAGGCTGCAAATATGGAAAGAAGATAGTAGATTTAAACTAGAAATGTTATCTGAGCGAGCGATACACATACAGGAAGAAGTATACTTATATTTCATTGATTACACAACTACATTTTACTGGATATGATTTGAAGAGATATTTGTAATGCTAGAAAAGCCTGATTTAGTTTTAGATTCTTAAATATATTCTTGCGTTTTTATAGCAACTACAAGAACGTTATTTACGACTGGGACAAAACGTAAGACTTAGGGAATTAAGTCAATCAATTGATTAACTATCAAAGTTTCATTTACTTCTCAAATGATATTGGCTGCAAAGATTTTGAAGGCTTTTACATAGTGCGAATATCTACAGATTTTAATTTATAATTCTCCATTGCGTAAAAACGACGAGCAAATTGAATGTCACTGGGAATTAGAGTGTTCGGATAAAAACGTCTTTCCCAATATGATTACAAGTTGAAAAGGAGTTGAGTGTCTCCAATGAGAATTATATATACAACACATGACAGAGAAAAAAAAGTTTGACCCTAAACGAATGATGTTTCATGTGTATTTTATCTTTATTACTTTTCACCCATCAAAATGATTGACTGAAAAATAAAAACAACAAAAAGCAGAAGACAAATCTGATCTCCCGTTTGTCAATTTCAAGTCCCTGAAGTTTTATCGTTACTGACATTGTACATGAAATGGGTAGATGTAAATGCGTCGAAGAGAAGGCTGGCTCAGACAGCGTATTAAGTATAAAAGAATGATGACTAAAGAAACGGGAATGTAAAATATGACGGGAGGCAATCGCTTAATATTGATAGGTTGACGTCTGCATAAACATTATACGAAACAATGCAATGAGGTTTTTTTAACAGCTTCAGCTATTTTCCCGCCATCGTAACCTAGCTTCCCTCTGACTTTCCTATAAATATTTTTTTTCATGGCAATTGTCTCGATTAGTTTTCCTTTATGATACATAGACTTTAGGAATGGTTAGCGACTCGGATTGAGGAATCGGAGTACCGAGTTCAAATTCCAGCCGAATTCATTATGTTTACTTAGGTTCTAATACACTTGGGAAACGTTTTAATCCTCTTCTCCCCCTCCACACTTAGATATGGTTAAATATCCGGACAGACCGGGTTCTATAGCTTTCGATGGCAACTGGTCTACCGCAGAAAGAAATGGCAACCTACTGCGGGAGAAAATCTGCTTCGTCAGTCATGTATCGAAAGATACATGATCGCCTACACGTGTATCACGCATGGCATTAAAAAAAGTGGACCGGCGACAAAGTCTCATCATTTTACAAATGAAATGGCTGGATGTAACCGTAGATACTTATGTTAACAGTTTAGTCTCTCGTACTTCTCGCTTGTAAAATTCTCTCCTGGCTTTCTAGTCAAATTTTATCTTCAAAAATGTAAATCGTCATCTCCAGTCTCCTTAATTCCTGTTCTTTTACTTTTACTCACTCTGTTTAATAGTAGTTTTTTTTTCTTTTGGAATTCTGGACTCATTTCCGGTTTCTTGCTTGTCAACGTTGATCTTGAAAAATTTAAATGCCATGTCAAACATTATCTTCGTCCTCTTAATTCCTCTTCTTTTATTCTCTTTTACAATATTTTCTTTTCTCTTTTTCTCCTGCACTGAGTTCTTTTTAGTGGTTTGCTTCGGGAGAAAATGATTAAAACAATAAAAGAAAAAAGTACAATAGATAAATATAAAGAAAGAGTACACAGAACGTTACAGGGGTGATGCTTTTGTTTTTTTGTTTTTTTTGTTTTTTTTTTTTAAGTATATTTATGCCGATTTTTAGATGTCTGGCAGATAGAATTATTCAGAAATCGTCGATGGTTGTGCAAATACGAAATCAATAGTTATTCTGACCGGGGTTTTAAGCGTTCTGGATTTGGTCAAACTACTGGTTTCGGTACATTATAACATCTCTCTTCCCAAAAATATAAGTATGGTTCGCTTAGCATACATAAACCACAGGTTTTCTCTGCTGTTGTTGAACAAACGCAAATATGCTTAACCTGGATTCTACAAAATGATTGGCTAACCTTCTTAGCAGACGTATTAGTTCGGAAGTGAAAAGTTGGGCAATCTATCTATCTATATATATATATATATATATATAATATAATATTTTTTAAAAATATGATTCCTTCGCTACATAAAAGTTTTCAAAAACGAAAGCCGAAACCATCAATATAATTATTAAAACTAAGTTGAATCAAGGTGTTGGCTCCCGTTTCATTCTCAAGCGAAAATTTAAGAATAAGCTATCTTGTGGTAATTAATGTTGCAATAAACCCGCGCAAACCACAACCACATATATATATAACTTATTTAATTATATATTATTTTTAAATATAACTTGTTTCTGGAATATGATTCTGTACATCTAAGTGTGACTTTTTATTTTTAAATATAACTTTATATATTTTAAAGATTTTTTTAAAAACGCTTTCATTCGTCTCTTAGTTTAAATTAATATTTCCTTCTTAATATAATCTTAATTTAATGTCATGAGGTCAATATCCGCTTTTTAATTTATAAAACCTCTTCCCTTTAAGACAAAAACCTTCCACCCTAGCCTAGCCACTATCTCTCCGCCTTTCGTCTGACTGAAACATTGAAATGAATAAATTCTGTATTAGTTTTACGACGGTGTTTTTTTTTTTTTATTGCCTTCACAGTTAAATTTTTATTTCCGACTTGAACTCAGTCTATACAGGGGTCGAATAAGACTAAAGAATTAAATTTTCGTCGGTCGAAATAAACTTATTTCCCATATGAGGTGACTTGGGATTTTATTGTGTATTAAATTTTACTCTGTAATAATGAATACATTGAGTTATTTTTGTGGATCAGTTTTAATATTTTACATTACTAGGATCCACTTGAATTATTTACTAACATATTTATTACCTTTACTATATATATATATATATATATATATATATATATATATATATATATATATATATATTGTGAAGAAACTTACTTAACTGAGTGCTGTCGGCCCAGTCATACCGACTTTGAAGTTTCTTGAACGCCTTGCAGTAAAGCTTTCACTCTTCAAGACTGTTGTGTTTTCGGTATTTACCCGAAACCTCCCTACAAGGCGGGATGTCGCACACGGCCGTTTTTTTTTTTTTTTTTACGCGGGGTGTTCCGAGTCCGTAGGGTCGGGCAAAAAAAATTGGTCGTAGACCCCATATACACGGCTCGGGTAGATGTATACCTCCCCAGACGAGATTTTGCCCTTCGACATAGCCTCCTTTGCGTTCCTCTCCGCCCGGAGTCCGAGAGTCGACACGCTGAGCTAACTATAATCGTTAAGATCTCTGTTTTCTTCTCTGCCGTTATTTCTCAATTTTGTCATATTTATGTCTAGTTTGGTGTAATTTTATATCTTCGTATAGATGTGTGATTTTTCAGGTAATGGGTGTTTTGTTATCACTTAAGTAGTGTGGAGTTTCTTGGCAACGATTTGCTTTTATGTAATTATATAATTATTATGTATTTTTACCGAATACATATAACACTAATTCGTAAATTTAAATTTGTGTGTACGTATGTGTGTCCGTGCATGTGGGTATGTGGAGGGAGATATTATATTTTCATAAAACAACTGACAGGTTATTTTTTTAAAAAAAAGTCTTAACCTTTCTTATTTTCGTATATATAACGTTCTTTTTCACCGACACGATAAGATATTTAAAACATCGTATAAGTATACATCATCGATCACCTGCAAACCAGTTCCATGCCTTTTCGTTGCTGTGGCTTGAATGAGCGACGGGTGAAGTAATTCAAGAAAAATGGTTTACCAGATTAAGGTGAACGTTAAGAAAAACAGGAAAGAAAAAGAAAGCCAGTAAATGACCAGAAAGGCATAATATATCTTAAGGTCAATTTTCCAGAACCTCTGTTCTTCTTACCAAAGCGAGAGGAATATCGAATTTCCATAAATTTCTGTGACAAGAAAACGGACTCAAACAATCATCTAATCTCTAATTTTCTCCTCGTCAGCGTCTATATTTAAGCACGTGGTACAAACAAACATCGTGTCCGTTTCTCCTGTTGATCGACCCCTGCACGCTGTTGCGACCGATCTCCTTTCAATGTGAGCACACTAAAACTATTCCTTTTATTGCTTGTGTTGTCACATTAATATTATTACTCTATTTCATCAGTTAAAGGATTGACTTCCGTACTCGTTCGACATTATGGCCAAACTTTAAAATCCTAAAAGCCCACTACTAATAAACAGAAAACAAAATTGGGAGGATATATTTACTATTTGCTAATATCATGTTTTCCATTTCGGCCACTTAAAATCAGAGTGACGCTCTAAAAATAAAATCTGTGTTTCCACCAAAAGTAAAACATACATCAACTCTACAACAACCTTGTTAGGGAGATTGGGTTTTTTACTACAAAACATTAATTTTCTACATAGTCATAGTTACGGCGTAGTAATTCAATAATAAAAAGAAAAGAAATAATTATATTATATTGCTTAGAGTGTTAAGGAATAAATTATTATTATTATTATTATTATTATTATTATTATTATTATTATTATTATTATTATTATTTCCTTTGATTTCTGTTGTATAATCATTTCTTTCCGGGTCCCAAACGGAGACACAAGTTCAGAGATGGCGTCATGATATTTACCACTGAGCATTTTTTGAGAAAAAAAAGAAACAAAGATCACACATATTTTACATAAAAAAAGCCATTTCGTAAGATGTGAGCTGAGTACAATATATTTTTTTTTTATTTCTTTAAGACTTGGGCTACCATGGATAACTTCAAAGAAGTCTATAAAAAAGTTTCCAATCAAACCGAGGGCTCCATCAATAACTGGAATTACTGATGCCCTCACGTGCCACAATTTTGAGATTTTCGATTATTATTATTATTATTATTATTATAAACACTCATTAAAAAATAGAGATTCCCTAAATTTATTTACGTTAGAAAAAATGTAAAAATAGCTTAATTGGTTTCTCTGACAAAAAACTTTGAGCGATAAAAAAGAATTTGAAGAAACAGTCTATAGTAAAAAATTACTGTCATTTGGGGAAGTTATTCTAAAAGAAAGGACAGGTGTTGATAGCGATTATTTTTAAAGAGGAAAAACTCAGAAATTAATTTTCACCGCGTAATTTGTATTTTTTCTTTCGAATACGAATCTTTGACAAAGTTTCTTGTTATTTTGAGTTAATAATTTCCAGAGAGATATGAAACTCGTTTAATATTAATATTATCTGTTTTGTATTATTTTTCTTGCGAATCAATTAAAAAAAGAATACACACACACAAACAAACACACACAAACACACACACACATTGATTTTACCAACAATTTATACTTTGAGTATCTATCTATCTATCTATCTATCTATCTATCTATCTATCTATCTATCTATATGTCTCTCTCTCTCTGTATGTATATATATATATATATATATATATATATATATATATATATATATATAATATATATATATACACACACACACACACACACACACACACATATATATATATATATATATATATATATATATATATATATATGCTTTTAAGATATACTATAATTATGGTTAAATAGATGTAGACATAAAAATATAACCTGGGCATTGAGGTTACCACCTCCCTGTCAGATCGACCAGGATGAGTTTAGAACCTGAATCCCTTTACTCTCATGGCCCGAAAATGCCATAAATACACACACACACACACACACACACACACACACACACACACACATATATATATATATATATATATATATATATATATATATATATATTCAATTGTTATGTCTATTACAGGGAAAATTAGAGAAAATTATTGTGGCAGAAAGTTTATCTCGTCGGAATCTATCCTGCACACATATACCATTCGTTCGTGAATTGAAGACTGTTGTAACAATTGGTCTGGTCACCATGTCGTGCATCTCACGACTCTTGACAATAATCCAAAGAATGGTCTGGAATATAATCAATCCTGACTAAACATCTCGTCTTCAGTCACTTTCTTTCCGACGTGACGTGGTTTCCATATATCTTTTCTATAAATATTTCCATTTCAATTGCCTTGATGAGCTTATCCCCAGGGGCCCCGACTATATGAATTTAAGTATGCAACTAGTTTTACTGTTGAAGTAGCTAGATGCGTCGCTTCGGATTTCTTTCTTCCCCAATAACTACAACATGAATGCAACATAAATCACTATATTTTTTTTTATTATTAAACCCCCTTCAATTTCTGTCCTTTTCTCAATCCTCCCTATTCCCAGTCTTATATTTCACTTTCACTGTATCCTCTAATGTATTGTTGCCATGCTTGGGTGACACACACACACACACACACACACACACATATATATATATATATATATATATATATATATATATATATATATATATATATATATATATATATATAAGTGGACATAAAGTCAACACTTAGAGGTGACAGGCTGTGTCATGCTAGACGCAATCATCAGGCCATCGATTGCGTCTAGCATGAAACTACCTGTCGCCTCTAAGTGTTGACTTCAATGCTCACTTTTACATTTACACACGCTCTATCTCTGATATTGAGCACTTTATCCCATAAATATAGCACACCTTAAGACTATATATATATATATATATATATATATTTTTGACATCCACAGACAGACTGTTTCGCTGTATCACAGCTCATCAGTGTGGATAGACGTCGGTTTGCCTATAGTTAGGATCGAAACCCGACTGAATTGGCATCAGTCGGGATTCTACCATTAAGCTATTGGCGCATGGCAAGGGTGAAGGTGAATTTAAGCGTATTTATTTTTAGATAAACACGCAGTGACTGAGAGAACTCGATTCGATTTACCGAAGAGTATTGCATTATTAGCCGTAATAGTCACTGTTTACAAACACACACTTCCTCCCCAGAGAGCTCAGCCTAAATAAATTTTTCAGGGGCATATATATATTGTTATCCACAGACAGACTGTTTCGCTGTATCACAGTTCATCAGTGTGGGTAGACGTCCGGTTGCCTCTAGCTAGAATCGAAACCCGACTGAATTGGCATCAGTTGGGATTCTACCACTAAATTGCCATCCACAGGCAGACTATTTTGCTGGTTCACAGCCGGGATCGAAACCCGATCGATTTGGTATGGCTTAGGAGTTCGTCAGTTCGAAATATTTAGACGTATTTATTGTCTCAGCAGCAGTAGTAGTCACTGTTTACAACTTCATGTCTCATTAAATAATTTAGATTTTGTCTACTTATTTTTAATAGGATCTTCTCGTAATTACGGACAATTTTCTTTGTATCCTTATTAAAGTGTTGTGGTAGGATCCACCTAATTTTCATAGTGGAGTACCGACCATATAAATATGGTTGGTACCGGGAAGAAAGGGAGAATCAAGAGATTCAATCCAGAGACTCTGCCCGACTGCGACTAAGTCAACACATTCTCCAGGAACGGTCTTCCCAAGAATATACAAAAGACTATATGTAAATATTGTGTCCCTTTCTTGTTTCAATACATTTTGTTCTAAGTACATTTTGTGTTGTATTATTATTCCATGCATTAGTCAAGTTTCAACATAAAGGATGAAGGAAAATTAAAATGTTGATGCATATGAATTTTATTTCGAGTACTTTCGATATTAGCACAATATCGTCAACAGGGTGTTGTTTTTTCTAAGACAAAAAAATGGTGCGTTCATTATTTTTCTAAGACGAGAGATTCCTTGTTGTGGGACTGTTAAATATAACAGTCGAATAGATTGAACGCTGGGTCAACCGACACGCACTCATTATCTCAGAAGTTTACTCGGTAACGACACACTAATGTACGGTGACAGAGTAGTAATCCCATTTACACAACAGAAAAGAACATTAAAGTAATCCATGTTGACTTATCCGGGAACTTCAAGAATTAAGAGTCTGATAAGGAGTTACGTCTACTGGACCAACATTGACAGGGATATTTAAAACACTGTAAGATCATGCAAAGAGTGTGCTTTAGCTGCACCCCGGATAAAATGCAATCCCTGGCCTAAAACCGAAAGTCCGTGGTCGCGGATACACATTGATTTTGTTGGCCCACTTGATGGGTTTTACTACCTTTTAGTAGTTGACAGTTATTTCAAGTAGCCAGAAATATTGAAATGTAAGAAGCCGGCATCGGAGATAATACTAAAGTTTTGTTGTATGACCTATTTTCCCGAGTTGTTGATTGTATCGTAACAGACAATGCCACACAGTTTACATTCTGCGAATTTAAGGATATTTGCCAGTTATTCCTGATCGAATATATTACTACGGCACTATATAGCTTACGGTCAAATCACGCTGAAACACCGGTTCTCGTTCGATCACCGAAGTTAAGCATTGTAGAGCCAGGTCAGTACTTAGATGGGGACCGCTTGGGGAACACCTGGTACTATAAGCCCCCCAAAGTCCAACCCTTACCTCACAGTCGGTGGGGGTGTAAACGGTAGTGTCAGAGCTATGCCGCTCGGAACTTCGTTCCTGGTAGGGCCACCCAAGGCGGACAGGTCTGACACACACGCCGGCTAACAAGTGCTCTGGTGAAAATCCAAGGAGCGTCTGCATCGGTAACCGGCGGCTTCTGGTCGTTCCTGTCTCTGCGTCTGTGGGAACCCCGCGGCAAGCAAGAACGTTATCTGAGTAGGCCTGGGTACCCTACTTCTGTAATTTATCCCAAGAATCTTCTTCTCATAACAGGAAGAAGCCGGCTCAATCCGCCCAGGGTGAATGCCGCATCAGTACAGTACAGTAGTACGGCACCGTATACTTCAAGAAGTAATGGACAGGCATAGCGTTTTGTGGACTCGTTCAAGAGAGCACTGAGGTAGGCGAGAGATACTCCCACCGATACAGCTATACAGAGGTTTTTGCACCCCTAATAGCCGTGCTCCATCTGCCAAGATGCCAATGGAGGCCATGTGTGCCAGGAAAATAAAAACATCTCATTTATGAATTTTGAGTTATCAGAAAAGCAAAATATGCGTTGGATTATTGGGAATTATTAACATTATGATTTACCATTAAACTTATCCATTATTAACATTATAATTTACCATTAAACTTATCCATTATTAACATTATAATTTACCATTAAACTTATCCATTATTAACATTATGATTTACCATTGAACTTATCCATTATTAACATTATAATTTACCATTAAACTTATCCATTATTAACATTATAATTTACCATTAAACTTATCCATTATTAACATTATAATTTACCATTAAACTTATCCATTATTAACATTATAATTTACCATTAAACTTATCCATTATTAACATTATAATTTACCATTAAACTTTATCCCTTATTTAGGAATAATGAATAGAGATCTAAATAAAAAGGGACTGTTGTTAACAAGTAAAATATTTGTTGTAAAACTAAAAAGGAAAGTTGTGAACGTACTTCCTGTATATAGCCTTTTCAAAGTGGTTGTTTCTGATTTTTATTTATTTATTTTTTGGTGAAAAGGGGTTTATTTGGTTGAATAAAATGTATTGTGTGGTAATTATAAAAAAAAACTCTCCATACGGAGTCAGGGTGAAAAAAGTGGGTGTTGTGGTGTCCTCCCTCTAAAGAGTCTATGTTGGAATCTTCCGCCTACTATAAGATTAGTTGGAGAGAAGGCCTTAGGGGAACAGTCCCATAGATTTTTCAACTGTCCAACTCTCTGCCTCAGCAGAGAGGAACCCGGACGAAGCTTTGGCGCAGGGCAAAGTTTCGTCCGGGGAGGTAGACAGACACTGAATCCGTTTAGGCGGGTTCGAAGGGAATATTTTTGGCCAAGCCTACGGGCCTGGAGGACCCACAATAAACCGGCCTTGTACCACATACACCCTCGTTGGGGGAGGGCTGTTAAATATTAACAGTCGAATAGATTAAACGCTGGGTCAACCGACACACACTCACTAGTCGTGTAATACTCTTCTGTTGTACATACTGTTTAATATATGATATATATGTAACACTTGTTTTGTTATTTCTTTAACCATTTACTTGCTCACAACAAATAGAATGATTTTATAAATTTCAACCGAAGCCAATACTGGCTGCTTGCCAAATGTCACCTTGTAGAGAAACTGCTATTATTACCATTGTCTTATAGTATCATGAAAGTATTTGGACCTATTTGTCGTGAGCGAATACACTCTATTCCTCTCACCTAACTTCAGGTGAAACCTGGAACCTGTTAGTTCAGAATCACTTCCATATATTGAGGTCTTTTATTATCTCGAGGCGACGGAGATGTGGTTCTGCAGAAGAATGCTAAGGATATCATGGGCCGAGCGTGTGAGCAACGATGAGATCTTAGGTTGCAAATAAGAAGGAGGCTTGTACTTAACATCAGGAAGAGGCAGCTGAAACTCCTGGGATACATAATGAGGAAGGGGGACATGAAGAATCTGATACTCACGGGTCGAATAGAGGGAAAGACAGACAAGAGAAAACAACGCATGACATATCTAGCGGCCTTAAGCAAGTGTATGACAGAACGTGGTATGGAGGAGGTGGCAGAGGTAAGGAACTTGCCGAGAACTGCAAGGGATTGAGGGAGGTAGATAGCCATGATCGCCTACGTCCTGAAAGGCCACGGCACATAGATAATAAAGAACAACATTGTATCCATGATCGGTTTGCTAGGCTTATCGCGTAGATTAAAACACCTGGTATTCCCCAGCGGTCACCTGTATGAGTATTTGTTTAACTTCGCCGATCAGACGACAACAGATGATTCAAAGTGATATGACCGTAAGCCTTGGGCGAATATATTCTAATTATTGTCGTTTTCAAGGTCCCCTAAGCATGCCAAATCATCATAAGAAAAACAGGATCTGTGATGGTAATTAACTCAGTACCTACTGCTAATCCTTTCTCCATTTGAATTTCTCGTGATACTATTGAAGATGCACAGGATAGTTGAGTAAGTAAAATTCTGGCTAGGTTACACTTGTCCCTATCCCTGCTGAAAGTAAATGATTTTATCTAAACTATCTTCCCCGTACGTCTACTAACTAGAAATAAATAAATATATAAATAAAGATATATATATATATATATATATATATATATATATATATATATAAATATTAATCTACGCCCAAGCTTTTTCCCTATTTCACCTTTCCTAACAGAATTACTTCTCTCCCAAACAAACGTACACATCTGTATCAAGGAATCAAAAGGAAATGGTTGAATCCGTCAATACAACAATAAAAAACAATATTTCCACAGGTGACATTACTTGACGTAATTTTCAGTTGAAAATATGAATATAATAGCGTTTTCTAAATTGTTCCAGTTGCTAAAGACATTTTGTTTTATTGCTAATAGTTATTTGGTTTTAATAAATTAATTTCGTGTTTGCCTTGAAAAATTCCACATTGGACGAAACGTGTCGGCTAATATTACATTTATAGATAGATAGATAGATAGATAGATAGATAGATAGATAGATAGATAGATAATGAACATCGATAAATATATATTAACAGTGAAAGAAGATGTACAAAAACAAATGGATAGATAGAAGCAAACAGTCATAGATAGATAGATATATAGATAGATAATGAATAAACATACTTAAATATAAGTTGCGGCCGAAATATCTTCCACATATATCTTCCCGAAATACCTTCCACACAATGGTAAGATTTTTGATAGATTAAGACACCATTGCCATTAATGTCATACCATTATGTAGGAGATATTTCTGTCATACCCTGAAGAAAGAACGAAAGAAAGAACGAAAGAAAGAAAGAAAGAAATAAAGAAAGAAAGAAAGAAAGAAAGAAAGAAAGAAAGAAAGAACGAAAAGAAAGAAAGAACGAAAGAAAAACGAAAGAAAGAAAGAAAGAAAGAAAGAAAGAAAGAAAGAAAGAAAGAAAGAAAGAAAGAAAGAAAGAACGAAAGAAAGAAAGAAAGAAAGAAAGAAAGAAAGAAAGAAAAAGAAAGAAAGAAAGAAAGAAAGAAAGAAAGAAAGAAAGAAAAAAAAGAAAGAAAGAAAACTAAGAAACTGAAAGAAAGAAAGAAAGAAAGAAAGAAGATAAAAAAGAAAGAAAGAAAGAAAGAAAGAAAGAAAGAAAGAAAGAAAGAAAGAAAGAAAAAAGAAAAGAAAGAAAGAAAAAGAAAGAAAGAAAGAAAGAAAGAAAGAAAGAAAGAAAGAAAGAAAGAAAGAAAGAAAGAAAGAAAGAAAGAACGAAAGAAAGAAAAAGAAAAAAGAACGAAAGAAAGAAAGAAAGAAAGAAAGAAAGAAAGAAAGAAAGAAAGAAAGAAACAGAGGAATAAATGAAATCAAAATGTACAAAAATAGATAGCTAAGTGGGAAGGTAGCTAGCTACAAAATGAAGTGGTAGACTGATCGACAGAATGACAGGGTTTTGGTGGTGCAATTATTACCATATAATGTACGTAGGTATTTATTTAATCGACGTGGTTCGCGCCGCTCGAACTTTGAATGTCTTGCCATGAGTTTTTTTTTTTATTTTGTTCCAGCCTATAATGACTTGCAGGACATCATATCCAAAAACTATTTTTCCAACATCCGTTTAGTCTGGCCTTGTTATTGTTCATCATCCTCTATCAGTAAATGATTCATTTTGTTGCCTTAACCCAACGCAGATGTAAATTCATGTGTCCACTTCCTGTTCATAACGACAGGTTATCCGTGCCAATGGCTTTTTTGTGTCAATTTCAGTTATAAAAGTACATCTGTGGGTATTTATATATATAATAAGGCGCAAAATTATCCATTCAGTAAAATGAATTTCATTCAAAATAATATACTTCACTGTTGAAATACTGAAACAAGTTTTTTTCTTTTTATATAAAATTGTATACTTATTGACCATAAAAGCTTCGACATTGACTACACTGACGTGCAAAAGTTTTGGGTTAGTTACATAAAATGAATATACACCTTTATTTTATTAAGATTGGTTATCAGTCTTCTTTTACGGGTTGTCTGTGGACCTTGAGTTTTGGAAAAGTAGCTGCGTTTTTCGTAGGCACCGTTTAACAGAAGATACGAGATTTAAGCCGAAAAGGCAAAACATATGAACCTGTGAAAGATCTGAGATGATAAAATGATATTTTTTCTAGAGGAAAATGTTCAGCTTTTGGCAAGCACAATGTCGTGATCTTAATATAATTGAACCATTGTGGTGGAAACTGAAGAAACATGTGTTGCAACAGAAACCACGCAATAACTAGCTTTGGAATTACTGCCATGAAAAATTGTAATAATTACCAGTAAGAGAATCTTGCCCCTATTCCACTGAATGCAACATCGATTGAAGCATTTGACAGCAGCGCTACTTGATAACTACATGTTTTGACGTGTTGTACTTTCTATAATAATGGAGATCACATTTTAGAAATCTTTCTCTGGTGGACGGGTAATTTGTTGTTTGTGTGGATTCTTACGAAATATCTTTCCAATTGTCTGGTCGAGTTTTAAATAATGGAAATCTTTTGTTAAGATGTGGGAAAGCTTGCGAATATTGTAATTAAAATCAAAACCCATAGGAATTCTGGAATTATTTTTTTTTTGCTTCATAGGTTAAAAGAGTATTTCCCTTTTATTTGGAATACTTAGTAATTGATTTTTCGATAGTTTTAATTGGGTAATTCCTATTGAGAAAGTAACTGAATGTGTTTTTTGCAATCCCCAATTTGTGAACAGATGCATTTTATGGGTAAATATTAGCTGTAGATTATTGATTTTTTTTTTAGGTTTATGGGTTGGCAGCTATTGGTATCTAGCCCGCAGTGACAATCTATGGCTTCGGTGTATAGTGTAGTGCATATATAGTTATTATTTAGACGTACTAGTACAACCAGAGACGGGCGGGAAGTGGTGGAATATTCCATTTTGAATTTGATCGGGTGGTGGAAATTGTAGAGAAGTTTCATGTTACATTGACCAAATCATCAAGTCCCTACTAAAGACAATTACGAGTTATATGAAAGACACTACTCATTTCTTGAGGATTCTATAAAATAAAGATAGGTTATCAAAAGATTCCTCTTGCGTCAATTTTGGGACATACTTGTATTTCAACTTCCCACATGAGTAGGGAATATTAACTTGTAAGATTTTTACGTACCAGAGGTTTTCAGGAATACAACACACAAAACCTCACCAACATTATAGAATACATATTTATGCACAACAATTTAACACTATTTTTTTTCAGCCTGCGGCACAGCGATGGAAGCAAAAATAACTCCCAGCTATGCGAACATATTCATGGAGGCCCTGGAACAAGATATGTTGATTATCCCGGATAGCCATGTACATAATATTAGACAGCTATTAGTTGATAACATAATAATACTCACGCAGACACAGAGTAAAAAGAAACTTCAGATATTGGAGGCCATCTACATTAAAACGAAGCAACCCTCACTCAACTTAATTATAATTCAAACTAGTCACAACACATTATTTTGTATGTAGACATTTGTTCTTCTGTAGTACTTCGGTCTATCGTGTGGTATGACGTCATAGAACCGCATCTTGAACTTACGATCTGTTTCTGCTATTCGGCGACATTAATCTTCGCATAGCAATTTTCTACGTCAAAATAACAACATAATATCTTCGAATGTGGATATCTTTGTTTCATGTCTGTATAAGCACTCTGAGGATGGCTCATGTGAGCCGCAAGCTGAAGACCAACTTCATAAAAAATATCCAAATGTTGGACAATTTTTGTCTTTATTTTCATTAGAAATTAAAGCAAATATTTGAACATTAGAACGGCTCATGATCAGACATAATAGACATTCATTATCTGTTATATATATATATATATATATATATATATATATATATTTTTTGTTGGATAGATGTGAGTTTGTGACCCTGGGTTTCACAGACGATCGCTAAAGCGTGAAACCCAGGGTCAAAAACTCACATCAATCCAACCAAATATGTTAGCTCTATCTCTGATATTGAGCGCTTTCTAATAAGTACCGCGCATATAATATATAAATAATTATACATATATATATTTATTTATATTTATATACACTTTTCAAATATATATATATATATATATATATATATATATATATATATATATATATATATATATGTAATTATATATTTGGGAAACAATCCCTCTTTTATACAGGTTTCATTAAAGACGACTGTACTGTGATTAAGCTATTTATTTAATATTTATTGTGTCCGTACAAGTGCTTTATTTTCTGGAATAAAATATATAAACATTGTTCAAATGTTCTGTTTATCCGTACGTTTTCGTCTATTCGTTTAGTCATTATGAAGGATGATTTTTTTAAACTAAATATATAGATTTTGTATACATGTATCTAGAGTTAAAGGATTTTTCCAAACACGGTCCGCTCATTGTGACTGTGTTCATAGTTGATGTTATTGAGTACTGGTGTTCCTTTATTTATTATTAGGGCTTCCATTACTTTAATTTTCTTTTTTCACAGATTTAGTTTCCCGACTTTTGGAATTTAAGCGTCGAACTATTTTGGCGGCAAATTCTAATCATTTTAAAATTGAAATGGCTAGATGTAACGGTAATTTCTAATAGCTTCTTCCTTCGAATTTCTCGTTGGAAATCTCTACTGGTTATTGGCTTCCCTGTCAAGTTTGTTTGTCAAAAATGTAAATGCAATGTCAATCGTTATCATCTGACTTTTTAAACACTGTTTTTTTTTTTAGAGTTTTCTCTCCTTAATAGCTTTTTTTTTCTTCTAATATTCTATAACACACTGTAAGCCCTTTCGTCTTAGTGGCTTTATTGCCCTGCTTGCGGTGAAATGAATAAAAAAAGTAATTAAATATCGCTTTTGTGTGAAACGAAGAGTCTAACTATGATCACAATGGATTTCTCAACACATTTCTCTCTGTCTCTCTCTCTGCACACCTATACACGCACGCACATACACACACACAAATGTCTCTGTCTCTGTCTCTCTCTCTCTCTCTCTCTATATATATATATATATATATATATATATATATATATATATATATTTCAATTATAAGTGCAATTTTAATTTATAAATTCATGAATCATTCATACAAAAAAAACAAATAAATCATAAATATTATAAATATATATTAAAAAATAAAAATATCAATAAAAACACCGGATTGTATATCTTACCTTTCTTACTTTTTTTACCATTATATGTGTGTGTGTGTGTGTGTGTGTGTGTGTGCGTGTGTGTGTGTGTGTGTGTGTAAAATTAATTGTATTAAGTAAAAGAGAATTTTAACAGTTCATGACGGATTATAATTTATTTCCTTACGTGCCTCGACCACACACACACACACACACACACACACATATATATATATATATATATATATATATATATATATATATATATATATATATATACACACACACATATATATATATATTTAATGAATCAATTTATTTCTTATCTAACGTAATTGGCGATTAAGACAATGTTTTCTTGATACCCATGTTTCAGTAGACGTCCTGATTTTATAACCAAAATCAACCGACCGCAAATATCTCGACGATGTAGTCCGATAGACCTAATTTAAATGTATATGTGTGGTATGTATATGTGTGTCTGTGTGTTTGTAGGATATGTAATAGTATCAGAAAGGAAAGCGAAATTAATTTTCCAATCTTTCTCATTATATACACACACACACACACACACAAACACACACACACACACACACACACACGCATGCATACATATATATATATATATATATATATATATATATTATAAATTAATTGATTTAAAATATGTTTTTTCCGCTACACAGTTCTAACCATGTTTCAAAAATGGAAGCTAAAAGCCCCGACTTTAATTTTGTAATTAAATTAAAGACATTAGTTCCATTTCATCCTCAAGCGAATATTGGAGTAACTTTTAAAATTACTGGGTTTTAAAGACACAGCTAAAATCATAATTCATGTTTCCAAGGTTACAGATGAATCCATTTTACTAGACGAGGGGTGTCTGGGTGTTCATTATGTCTATATTTTAATGTATCAGTTATTGCTACGTTTTGGTAGTGGGTAGGGATGTATTTTTCAATGAAATCTAACATCCGTTAAATGCATGTCGTCTGGATTTTTTAAAAATTTTATTGTCAACGGCAAAAATTCTTACGGCATTTTTTCATTCGTATATTTAAAGATTTTTAGGTGGTGTTTAGGTTAGAATACGTTTTATTTAACTACGATTTGAAATATTTTTACTTTTAATTTTTAATATACTATATTTCTTTTAAGAACAATTAAATGTAATTACAATCCCTTACAGTTTGTAGAATTATTATCACATCAAGTATATTACGATTTTTAAATTTTTTATATTTAAATATTATTTAAGTAAATTTTTTTTTTGCACTTACGGCAAAGAAGCTAATTCATTTCTCTGTTTTAGTAAACTTTATTTATTTATTTAATTACAATTTAAAAAAAAGTTTAGGTTAGAATTCATTTTAATTAACTGCAATTTTAATTACAACTTTAAAATATTTTCATTGTTAGTTTTTATAGACTATATTTCATTTAATAGAGGTAAATGTATTAGAATTACTTATAGTAAGTAAGATTATTTTTCCATATCAAGTATATGTATATTACGATTTTTAAAAGTTTTATATTTAAATATTATTTAAGTAAAATTTTTTTTCAACTACGGCAAAAATAGCTAATTCTTTTCTCTGATTTAGTAAACTTTATTTTTTTATATTTTTTTCACATAAACTTAGTAATATATAGTTGCACATGTATGTACAAAGGACATGGGTCATTCAATGGCCTACATCCTCTAGCTTTTCGTCATAAATTGATTTTTCGGTAGGTGTTTTATTGGATACATTTGAGTGTCGGTATTACTTTTTGAGAGGTGTTTAGGTTAGAATACGTTTTATTTAACTACAAGTCGGGGCTTTTAGCTTCCATTTTTGAAACATGGTTAGAACTGTGTAGCGGAAAAACATATTTTAAATCAATTAATTTATAATATTAATGCTCTGTAAATTTACATTGAGCACTATTTTGTAAAAATAAAAATGTTTATAAGAACATTGGATTATATATCTTTATGTTCTTTCTTTATATATATATATATATATATATATATATATATATATTCTTGTTGATTCTATATCGTTCACATTATCAAATAATTTTTGGCCCATATATTGTCCAAAAAATATAACCTGACAGGATGACAAAATGGCCTCCGTTTAGTTTGGTGAGAATGCACGGAAAAATAATCGAGGATTTAATGGAAATATATTCTTATGTTTAGCAGTGAACAAAGAAAATAAGCATTTTTCTTTTTTGTTCTTGCCACACCAAGTAGGTTTTAACTTCCAAATCACGTCTAACAGAGCAAAATCTGAATTTAACATTATTACAGCAGGCAAGGTATTTGCTCAGCGTTTACTTTTTCTAATCCATCATTCTTTTTTTATATGGGTATCTAAAGAGATTCGAGTTCGATTTTCAATCGGTTTTGTTACAGGAACTTTTTAATTTTTTGATCATTTCACCCCAAGCAAAGCGATCAATCCACTAAGGTGCATGATTTTACTGGGTGTTAGATAATATCAAAAAAAAAAAAAAAAACATTATTAAGGAGAGTGAACAGGAATTACGAAAACAGAAGATAATGTTTGACATTGCATTTACATTTTTGAAAATCAAAGTTCACTGGAAAGCAAGAAGTCAAATGAGAGTTCCACAAGTGAGAAGTGTGAAAGAATAAACTATTAGCATATAACTTACGAACTGAAACTTGTTTATAAGACATTACTGTAAATTTCTTTGCAGAACTCATTTAAAAGTATCCGCTGAATTGTGGGTAATCTTTTTTTCATTCACCTATTTTCGCCTAAAGATTCTTTTTTTAAAATAATCATTTGTTTCCTGAGAAAAAAATGTTCCTCAACTTCTTGTTATGCATTGATGCTAAATTAAAATCGGCAAAAGATAAAATGTAAATATTATGATTCTTATAAATAAATTCACTAAAGACTAAAGTGAATAGAATTTACAATGCGTGTGTGTGCGCGCGCGTGCGCCAAGCATTTTTTTTTTCTCTCCTACTTCTGTCTGTCTGGTTTCTACTAATTGTCAGTAACTCTTCCAGGGTACATTCAAAGACTGGAATGGAGCTGGTACGGACTGCAGATCTCCCCTCCTACATTCTAACGTCTACTAGATTGGCGGTGAGGTCTCATCATTTACACTTTAAATACCTTGATGAGATCTCGCCGTCAATCTAGTAGTACGCAATGTTTTCCATTATGAATTTATCTCCTTACCTAGGTATGGGTTATATAGCAGAGCGTGTATGTGTCAAATTCATTGATATTTTTTTTTAATGTTAATGCTCTATTCACTCAAAAAAAAAAAAAAGAAAGAAAAAGTTTATTCTTACAAACTGAATTTCAGATTTAAATAATCCACAATGAGTTGAAAACAGACAAATCGTTAGGTGCATGTAAAAATCACTTTTCTTATATATTTTCCTACAATTCTTCGTTAAATTGTTACTAACAAATATGAAAGATTCATAAAATGAAGGAACTGAAACAAAGTTTTAACTGTTGTTTTGTCTTTCGGTAGAGGCCATAAGTGTTTTCCCAAAAAAAAAGCAAATAATGGATAATCTGGACGATGAATAGTTAGAGTCTTCATATTAGATAAAGTTGAAGATTTCTTTTTAAAAATAAAACCAGCATTAATACATGAAATTTGAAATTAAATACTTTTAATTTAATTTTAAAATTAGGTATTGAAGTAAGTTTTTTAAGAATGCCTTTTAACATCTAAACATGTTCAATTAAATAAAATACAATATTATCAAGAAATCTTTTTTACATAAGTTTAGAAAAATAATTTTGAACATATATATATATATATATATATATATATATATATATATATAAAAAAAAAAAGAACAGTAAGATATAAAATCCGGTGTTCTTATAGATATTTTTATTTTTACAAAATAGTGCTCAATGTAAATTTACAGTGCATTAATATATATATATATATATATATATATATATATATATATATATATATATATATATATATATATATAGTGTGTCTGCGTATGCGTGTATGTATGTGTGTATTTCACATAAAGTTGACATAAAAATAAATATCAGCTTAAATACGTAGATCCAGACTTACTTTTAATACAGATCTCTGTTTATTTTTTTGTGTATGTTACGATTAGTTAAAAATCACTGTTTATTTTTAATATTTCTATTTTGTCTTGTTTTAAATAATAAGTAATCTCCCTGTAATTAAATAATTGAAGATTCACCACTCTAAAATGATAAATAAAAAAATATTATGATTATTACTATGAATTAATACAAATCTTTTATTAAATACGTTAATCCCGGTTATTTTAATTTATATATTACTTGAAACCTTTGTAAAGTGAAGGAAAGAAATAAAAGGAATGAACAGGTGAAAACGACTCATGACCTCAATTTTTATAAAAAATTCAGATACTTTTAGCATCAACAGGAATAATAAGATCAAAATGCAAACATGGCCGTCATTCATATTTGCCGCCTTAACACGCTATTTTATTTCTTTTCCCCCCACATTTAATGCGCATGCCTCTTACTAATCAAGACAGCGCAACATTCGTCACGAATTTCAAAAATAATGGTAATTTAAGACACGCCGGCCGGATATTAGCAGAAATTCAACAACAAAAGTCGAGAGTTAATATCACCAGAAGACATCGTAGGTGTCAAGATTCGCCTGGATGATAAAGAGATGTGTGAATGTATAGAAGCGGAATAATTCGTTGGACGGATCCTAAAATGCAATGCGTGTTGAAATATTTGAGGTCTGCTTAAAATGAAATCAGTGCATAAAATGAAAACGACTAGATTTAAATCGTACATATTAACTATACTCCATAATTACTTCCCTGAAATGAGGATAGATAAGTTTCTATCAGAGATTAGTTAGTTAGAATTATTAACCTTATTGACTGTCGGACTAAAGATGAATAGGTTAGAATTCTTTACACACAGTTGGAATAATGTTTGTTATTACGATTACAAGACTTCGATCATTGTGCCATATGGCCTTCTTCAGGGAAGTTTCCAGAAGAAACCATTTAATCTACGTTAGCAAACTTCCGCCGTCCAACATCTTGGGATCTTGTTCTTATTTAATACTTAGTTATTGCTCGCCATGTTTCCACCGAGATTAAATCTGACTCATCCGATCCAGTCAATCTGTCGACTGGAGTATAATTGGCAAATTATTCTCGAGACTCCCGCCAGTTTGTCTAAAAGAAATGGTTCCTTCAGATCATGTTTCTGTGGATACATTTACAAACGTGATACAGCGGCTGTGGTCTTCATCTTAATAAAGAAAATCCAAGAATTGTAATATCCTGCCTTTTAAAGTCTTTTGCACAGTCATGTTGATAAATGAGACTGAAGAAAGCAGTCAACATCCAATAAGGTACACTCTGTAATCATTAATATAATCCTTCGGTATCTATCGGTTCGATAAAGCTCAACGCAGTTCAGGACATTACTCATCTGGGAAATGTTCTAAACTCAATCGACGCCATAGTAGACAAACAGGTTGGCAGAAAAATGGAAACAAATCAAAGTAAGACTTTTGTGAAACTCAGAATCGTTTCAAGACGACCAGAAATCTAAGAAAAGACAACAACCTAAAGGTCATTAAATCCGGCGTATTGTCTACAGTCTATGGTATCGGATCTTGGGTCGTATATCAACGCCATTTGCGCCTCCTCAAAAGTGTCTATTAACATTGCATAATCAGTGTTATCAATGAGCGCTGGAGTGAGTTAATCACAGACATCAATGTCATAAAATGTACCATTCACTTGTGATTAAAAGTCAAACTGCAAAACCCACAACTTACACGAAATAACCAAATAATGCACAGGGAAAAGTATCGACCTGTGAAGACACTAATGTTTGGTAAGCTGACCTGCTTTCAATGCAACACACCAGAGGGTTAGCATGAAATTAATTAAGGATTCCATAAAAAAGACACACGGCGCCTGTAGTATTGACAACAGTAATTATATAATGGAGACATTATATTGATGGGGAAGTGAGGAGACCGGGGCATCAATTTGTTCCTCATTCCAAGCCTAACAAAATACAGGTTATCCTGCAACATACGCGTACCCTGCTCTTCAAAGCAATAACATAATTGCGTAGAGATACATACACACACACACACACACACACACACACATATATATATATATATATATATATATGCCAACGCGCTATCTCCTATATTGAACAAGCGTCCTTTTAAACAATATATATATATATATATATATATATATATATATATATATATATATATATATATATATATAGCATAATGAGAACCACGTATACTTTCTTAATATGTATATAGAAAAGAGTTGCAAATTAAAAAATAATAATGTTCTTTTATGAAGAATAATGTTCTTTTTATGGAAGAAAGATTGAGGCCAATCTGAAATAGCAAATATATATACAAATAAATAAATACTTTCATAAAAGAAAATTATTATTTTTTTAATTTGCAACTTTATATATATATATATATATATATATATATATCCAGGTACGATGAGAACAGATAGAGTTTTTGTGTTTTTTCTTGAAATATCCTAATACATATATATATATGTGTGTGTGTGCGCGCGTGTGCGTTTGTGCGTGTGGCCTGATGATTGCGTCTAGCAAAAACAGTCTGTCGCCTCTGAGTGTTGACTTCATATATATATATATATATATATATATATATATATATATATATATATATATATATATATATATATATATATATATATATATATATAGATAGATAGATAGATAGAGCACGTTGCTACAGCGTTTGCTTCCTATCGTAACTGTTCGGGTTTCAATTCTCGGTATTGGATGCACACTGCTGATGGGCGCTAAATAGAGGCCGAAACGCACGTACGGTACTTTCTGCATTCCTGTTGAGATTTTTGCTAGACTCGATGAATTACTTAATTATGATTATTTCGAATCCTCCTAATTATCTATATATTTTTTTCGTTTCACAATTTGAAAGTGATGCTTAAAAAGGTCTCTGATGAAATAAACTATTAAAATGAAGCCTTAAAGTAGTCTGTTTTTCTTTAATATATATATATATATGATCGAAATAAAAGTATAAAATTTAAAATTTAGTATAAAATTTAATATTACAAGACATATTAAAACAGTATTAAATAATAAAAAAACAAAAAAAAACAAAAAAAAACTCAACAACAAGGGGGCAGGGGAAGCAACCGGTTCGCTCCCCGCTCGTCAGGCTTCCACGGGAGATTCAATATTAAACAGAGAAATGTACAATGAATAGGTGGAAAAAATTACGCATATATATATATATATATGTTTGTATATGCAAGAAGGAACTAGAGGCAGATGACAGCGAGTCTCAACAAACACTCACGTTGTTTGCACAAAGAAGGCTTGCGGGACCCGATGTAAAGCGCCTCCAGAACCTTCAGGTGAAATACAGAGTGTGACCGGGCCAACACGGTGAACCAGTCAACACTAAATTTTATTTAATATTGTTTTAATATGTCTTGTAATATTAAATTTTATACTTTTATTTCGATCATTAAATTTTGTACCTACAAAAATATCTTTATATATATATATATATATATATATATATCAATGAGCTTGTACAATGCAGAATACATTTTCTGTAGGCCAAACGTTCCACTATGCAAGCGGAACGGGTCTTGGTTGCCTGCCAATCGCGATAGGAAGAATCTGAAATTTATCTCTCTTTTGAGTGGTGTCGCTCTAGTTAGAAAATTTGTCTGTTATGGGGATTGAGACATCGAGATATTTATATTATTGTGGAGTTCAGTGTCTGTTTCTGCGTCTTTTCTTCGTTTATGTTTCTAATTCTGTCTTTTTTCCTCTTGGTTTCTTGAAATTCACATTCTTCTTTGGTTACATGGCAGGCTTTATGGTGGTCTTCCCATTTATAACACTATATATATATATATATATATATATATATATATATATATATATATATATATATATATATATATTGTTATCAGAACAATAACCATGAAAATATTTATAGAAAATAAACAGGAAAACTACGATTTTGCAGTGGGCAAATGACAAGCCAAAGATACTTGTTAGAACTGATATATATATATATATATATATATATATATATATATAGTATATCAATATGTCTTGTCCGCAGAATTCATCTGGGAATTTAACTATATATATATATATATATATATATATATATATATATATATATGATAAATACATACGTATGCGTACATATACTTGCAGGTATATATTTTTTTCTCTGGTGTTATAAAACAGCTATTAACTATATATATATTATTATATATATATATATATATATATATATATATATTAGTGAATATACATAATAACCAAGATCGTTAGAACGACTCCGAGTTTCCTGCAAATGCGCCATATAAATAATTGTTTGACTTTTGTCCATTTCATAATGTGTGACGTAATATATATATATATATATATATATATATATATATAGATAGATAGATAGAGACCTAGTGAGCCAGACAAACCTAAAACAGATCGTCCAGGGAATGTTTTAACGAGGCCTCGTTAGTCAAACTTTCCCCACGATCCGTTTAGGTGAACCTAGGTAGGTTTGTCTGGCTCACTCAGGTGTATCTAGGTCTGCTCTCCGGTTGTATTGAGGTCTTTTGTTAGTTAGTTGTTACTCGTATCGGGGTTTTTTCTTTGGGCTTCAGACCTGCATCTTTGCGATTTTTTGTCGGCAGAAGTTCTTGTTTGTAGCTCTTTCTTTTTTTAAAACCTTTTTTTCCCTCGAGATTGATTTGATTAGCAAATCAAAAATTCGAGGGTTTTTCGAAACGTGTCTAGTTATCTATCTATCTATCTATCTATATATATATATATATATATATATATATATATTGGGTGTATCAAAAATACTTTTACAGATTTTGGGGGCGGGTTTCTCAAATGAGTTTTATGATACGCAAGGGCCGCTTGACGTGCGCTCATACCTGCATCGTCTTTGACAACCTTTAGAATGTGTTCTTCGTGGTCAAGTGTGCAAGCGAATATCGACCTTCCTTGATCCATAGTTTGTGGTGCCACAGATCCTGTCTCAGCAACGCGATGATGAACAGCAGCAAAGATTAGATGGCTTGGTTGCCTTCTGTTTGGCAAGGCAATCTGATCCGACCGTGCTGCCTCGCGTCCATTACCGTATGTAAAAATCATATCTGGATGTTCTGGATATGAATATCCTGTCATTAGGAAACGGCACAGTTCTCAGTTAACTCACTACTACACACGTTAAAGGTTGAAGACAGACTAGTCCCAAATGTACACGACTGACAAATGTCAACGTGTCTACATCACGTGCCGTCTACCGTAAACTTTTTATAAATTTTATGACTCAAAAACTAAGTATTAATGGATATATGTTTTGTTTGTTTTTAATATAAAAACGTATTGCTGGTATTTTTATTACATGAATGTTTCTTTATAGGTTCATAGTGTTTTTTCTTTGTTTGTTTGTTTGTTTGTTTGTTTGGGGGTTCCCCTAGCTGGGACATAACAGGTGCTACCACTCCGGATCAGGGTGGATGGAAAAATCGCAATTAAGAGGTGGTTGCACTCCCCACAATACCTCCAATTTTCCGATCATAGGCCTTGATGCCGGATGTAGTTTATCTTCATGCCCAGAACTGAAAAGAATAAGAGAAAAACATAAAATATTATATAAGGCGAGGGAATAAAAAATGAATTAACATGGCAAGAAATAACGACTGACATTGCGTTTAACTTTTTAAACGGTAAAGTTAACTGAAAGGCATGAAACCGGAAGAAGCTTCCACAAGCTAGAAGTGTGAGAAAAGTAAATATTAACATAGAAATCACAGTTACATCTAGAAATTTCAATAGCAAAATGATGAGACCTAACTGCTAGTCTAGTACTGAGCTTAAAATTTTGTAAAATCTAGGTACCAAAGAGTAAAGCTCATCAGGACAATTATCACGAATATATTTATAGGCACAGAGAAGCGACTTTACGGCGGTGGGAAAATGGCTGATAACATTGGAGTTTGTTCTTTGGATTTATTAAGTAAAATACTTAGTAGAAGCAGTAGACAAGATGTGAAAGCAACATTCAATGCATGGACGAATAGAACGCTTATAAATATGTATGATTTATAAATATTGCTGGCGAGAAACATTGTCTAGAACAACAGAGCAAACCAACTTTCCCCAGAGCCGACGCATTAATAATCTTTCCATTTCATGCCATCAGATAATATTAGCCAGAAAATATGCAATGAGTTACTCTCGTCTAACTTAGTCATGTTGATAGAATTCAAAATGTTTCTCTCAGACGATTAAAAGTTTGTCTATTTGCTGCATTGCATTACCAATCGTTAAAACAGTTATACGTCAATCCTGACTACCAACAGGTTTGAACTTACGACCACTAGAAAACAAGATCTGTAATCGCCATGATCTTGTTTTCTATTTGATAACGTTCACAAGAGTTGCTTATGAAGTGATAACATTATATAGCCGAGAGACACCTGAGGAATATTGAATAACCAAAGCGTTTTAATCTAAACAAAATACATAATGATGTCCGTTGAAAATAATTACAGAAATATAACAAGACCTAGTTTCACATATACAGACCTGTTTCAGGCTGGTCGTATCTTTTTTTTCTATTCACTGTAATCTATGATTCTATATAACAGCTTTTTCATCCATTTATCTATCAAAGAGAAATGTCACTTTAAAAATATCACTGAATTTAACAAATAGTCATATATTTATACACAAAACACATATGCATAAATACACGTACACGCCAACACGGACACACACAAATATATACACACACACACTATATATATATATATATATATATATATATATATATATATATATATATATATATATATATATATATATATATATATATATTAATTCTCTATGATATCTCTATATATATATATATATATATAGATAGATAGATAGATAGATGAGAGAGAGAGAGAGAGAGAGAGAGAGAGAGAGAAAGAGAAAGTGATGGAGTAATCGAAAGTTACTTGGATTGAGGAATCGGAGAGCCGAGTTCGAATTCCAATCGAATTACATTCCACTTACGTGCTAATACCCTTTGGAAAGGTGTGAATCCTCTTCTTCTCCCTCCAGCTATGGGTAAATAGCAGGACAGACTGGGTTCTATAGCCTTGGATGGCAAACTGGTCTAGGAGAAGGACAACTCTGAATTCAAAACCTGCGGAGGGTCGTTTGGGGACCTTGTGGCACTTAGTGCACCAGGTCTCTGTATTCGTCCCTTCAAAAAGTGTGGCTGGTCCTGCACGAAACCTTCACCACTATAATCAAATCTCATGTGCCGTTGTCTGGCTGTCGGTTTCCTGGTAACTGATCTGCTTGACCCTCATACGTTGAACACGACGGGGAGAGTCGACTCTCTATATATATTGACAATGATAGTTTGAAAAGTTTAAGTTTGAATATCATATCTGTTATAGTTGTTTAATATTAATTTAATTGATTGTCTTTTAATGTATTTCTGATGTAAATTGATTCCATAAATTTCAGAAATATTCTTTCTTCTCCACAATCTATGGAAATTACATTTCATAAAGAATTAAAAAAAAAACAAAAAAAACCGAAACTGCCAAGGGGGAGAACCGAAGAAAGATAAACGAAAATCAGAAATTGCAATCTGTTATTCAATATCTGGAACTGATTACCGCCCCCGACCCGTAACAAATCAATGATCGCAGGGAAAATCTTTCTCCCACTGGGGGCGCCTTTCTCATGCAGCAATCAAATATAGGGAGACTGAATAGTGTCGTCATACCAGATCAATTGAAATTGAAACGTAGATTGGACGGCTTGTGAGAGCAACGTGATTTGAAACATAAAACGTATTTGTCGAAAAATAAAATAAAATGAAATAAAACACAGTTATACATTTCTACTTAACAAATCATTAAAATATGTAAAACAACTTATTTCTTGAAAATTCAAGCCGGTAAATATAATTAATACTGTTTAATTAAAAAAAAAGAGCATTTACTTTAATAAAAAAATTGTATCTATAAAAATAACGTATAAACAGAAAATATATTAAATAATTGTCGGACTTAATCCATTTTATTATATACATATATGCATACACACACACACACACACACACACACACACACACACACACACACACATATATATATATATATATATATATATATATATATATATATATATATATATATATAAGTACAGGGTTGGTACACATGGAAAAAAATTCAAATAATCAAAAACACTATTCTCAAAATAATGCTCAATACAGAGTAGAGCAAATATCATTTATTAAAAAAAATATAACATGTTATGACATCACTACAAAAATAACCATTTCGTGTTTCAACACTTCTGGTGGACTTGATTGTGAAACCAACATATATATATATATATATATATATATATATATGTGTGTGTGTGTGTGTGTGTGTCTGTGTGTGTGCCTGTGTGTGCGTGTGTGTATATTCGGCCGTTGTACGCTCCGGCTTTCTTCAAGTGGATGAATGTTGAACTGAACCCTTTATTTCGCTCACTGGGGTAGAATGTTCTAGTTCCATGTTCCATGTCTAATGGATGTTAGTTATCAGTTATCGCCTGTTATTTCCCCTCTCCATGTTCTCCATGTATTGAACTCACATTGTCACTGGATCTAACCAACGCCTTTATCCATTGTTTCATGTGTCCAACATATGTGTATGAATTTCTGGGAATTATGAACTTAATGTCTTCAGCAACCATTTTTTACCAGTGCTCATATTGCATTTTTTTTGTTATCATTGGATTATTTTTTACCAGAGCTCATATTGCAATTCTCATTGTTATTATTGCTTTTCTCTGGCACTCCTTATTAATGGTTCCCATATTGTATCCGTTTCTATGCTTCGAAATTCCATTCACCTGAAGAAGGCCGGAGCATAAAACGGCAGAAACGTTGCGATAAATATGGCATCAAAGATGAGGGCAATAGTCCGAATAATATAAATAGTGTCAGTCAATTATTTAATACGTATTCTTTTTATATGTTATTTTTAAAAATACAAATATGATCGTTTGAGAAAAAAAAACATGGGAAACTTGTTTAAAAACAGTAATTTGACTTTGATAACCAGTCTTTTCCTTTGTAGATAAATGATATAGCAGGTCGGACCAAATGACGGTTCCGTGTAGGATACAGGTTCAATTCCTCTCGCAAGACACCTATTTTCGTCGATATTTCTTGGACCTTCAGGCCGGTAAATGTCGTTAATACTGTTTATTATAAACAGAGTAGTTACTTAAATATGTGTATCTATAAAAATAACGTATTAACAGAAAATATATTTTAATATTTGTCTCACTTAGTCCCTTACATAATCCATATATAAGTCGACAGGGGGGGGATCGAGGCGGTGTAATGGTTAACAAGCTTGTCTCGCTAGAACAATTACGACTGAATAGTGATTTCGATCCTCACTGGGTACACCGTACTTTCGGCCTTGTGCCACATCTAAGCTACACTTGGAAAATAACTATAAGTGGACACTGAAGTCAAAGCACAGAGCCGACAGTCTGTTTCATGCTTATAAGCAATCATCACGCCATACATACGTTCTATCGCTGTATCGAGCGCTTTAAAACATATATATATATATATATATATATATATATATAGCATACATTAACGTTATATTGTATCATATTGGACGTTTTCATGTAATTAGCGGTTCAATGATTTTGGGGAATGTCATGGCTTTGTTGTATTTCACAGCTGTTTAGCATATAATGGCCGTCGATTTGTTTAACGAGTATGAGCATCGCTGACAAGTTTAGGCGATGGTGTCTGTAGTTGTGAGAACGACAATGGCGCTTGCACTCAGCAAGTGACTTGCAAAGTTTATTACAGATGCAGAAAACGACATTATTCTGTTCTGGAACTGGTTTGTTTTGTAAACTCTGTTCAGGATGCTATATATATATATATATATATATATAACGAAAATATTTGAAACCGACTAAGTATCAATTGTGAATTTACCAATCAATATCTAAAGAAATATTTTTGAATGCGTTGGACTTTGCCACCCACTATACAGATATCACAGATGAAGAAAAGAACATTATTCTATATGCGAAAAAATCGGTACTTAAGAATTCATATGACCACTTCGACATTACTATGGGATCACTAGACTCAGCTGAGTCTTCTGATCTCATCGGTCTTTTTATATTATACAACATTACAGCGCACAATGATATTAATATAACTGACATTGGTTTATACAGAGACGATGGCCTTATGGTTATTAGCAACTCAACCAACTTCAAAATAGATAGAATTAGAAAGGTTTTATATAAACAATTTAAAAGCATGGGCTTAAAAATTACGGTTAGCACTAAATTAAAAAAGTGAACTTCCTAGATATAACATTAGATCTAAATAAAAATACATACACACCTTATAAAAAACCCAACACTAATACTTTATATATACACCCTAAATCAAATCACCCCCCAACTATAATTAAACATATACCGTTATCTATCAGTAAACGAATAAGTACAAATTCAGCAAATGACAAGATTTTTGATGAGCATATTAATTCCTATAATAAGGCTCTAAAAGTGAGTGGCTACAAAAACCCAAAACTAACTCATATAAAAAATATAAAAAATGAAAATGAAAAGCCTAAGAAAAACAGATGTAGAAAAATAATTTGGTATACGCCCCCATACAACCAAATGGTAAAGTACAAATTAGGACAAAAATTCCTTGCATTAATAGTCAAGCATTTTCCTTAGTGAAAGTAAACTAAGTACTATTTTCTATAAAAACACACTAAAATTGAGTTACAGCTGTACGGAAAACTTAGAAAAAATTATTAAGAACCATAATGCTATTATCTTAAATAAACACTTATACTAAAACCCCAAAAATTTAGACAATGTAAAAATAAAAACCGATGAAAATAAACAAAAATTATGTAATTGTAGAAACCCTCATAACTGCCCTCTTCAAAATAAATGTTGCACTGAATCAGTAGTATACCAATGCAATATCTCTTCGATTGAAAGTCCCGAAAACATAAAAATATATATAGGTTGCACTAGCCATGAGTTCAAAAGAAGATTCAACCAACATCAAACTACATTTAGAATAAATAAATATAAAAATCAGACATCTCTATCAAAATATTTCTGGCACCTAAAAGAATCAAATAAAACACCTACAGTAAAATGGAAGTTAATAAGAAAAGCTAGAATATGTAGGTCATGAAATGATCCTTTGTGCATACATGAGAAACTATATATTGCTAAGTTTATAAAAAATAAAAATTTACTGAATCAGAGAAATGAAATAGCTATTTTATGCCGTCATTGTCAAAAATTTTCCTTAAATAATATTTAAAATTAAAAATAATTTTATAAAATAGGATCAGGTAATATACATACTTATATTTAATATGAAATATTAATAGTCAAGCATTTTCCTAGTGAAAGTAAACTAAGTACTACGGGAAAAAATTTTTTTTTACTTAAAAAATAGTTAAAAAATATTTATAAATATAGAATTTTTAAAAAAAATCGTAATATTAATATATTTGATGTAGAAAAATAATTTTACTTACTTTAAGTAACTCTAATACATTTTACTTCTATTAAATGAAATATAGTCTATAAAAACAAATAATGAAATTTTTTTAAAGATGTAATTAAAATTGTAGTTAATTAAAATGAATTCTAACCTAAACTTCTTTGAAATTGTAATTAAATAAATAAACAAAGTTTACTATATCAAAGAAATGAATTAGCTATTTTTGCAGTAATGAAAAAAAAATTACTTAAAAAATATTTAAATATAAATTTTTTAAAAATCGAAATATAAATATACTTGATATAGAAAAATAATTTTACTGACTGTTAGTAACTCTGACACATTTTACTTTTATTAAATGAAATATAGTCTAAAAATCTAATAATGAAAATATTTTAAAGGTGTAATTAAAATTGTAGTTAATTAAAATGAATTCTAACCTAAACTTCTTTGAAATTGTAATTAAATAAATAAACAAAGTTAACTATATCAAAGAAATGAATTAGCTATTTTTGCAGTAATGAAAAAAAAATTACTTAAAAAATATTTAAATATAAATTTTTTAAAAATCGAAATTATAGTTGATATAGAAAAAAAAAATTACTGACTGTTAGTAACTCTGACACATTTTACTTCTATTAAATGAAATATAGTCTAAAAAAACTAATAATGAACATATTTGAAAGTTGTAATTAAAATTGTAATTAATTAAAATGAATTCTAACCTAAACTTCCTTTAAATTGTAATTAAATAAATAAATAAAATTTACTAAATTAGAGAAATGAAGTAGCTATTTTTGCCATAAAGATAAAAAAAAAATTACTTAAAAATATTTAAATATAAAATTTTAAAAATCGTAATATTTAAGCCGTTAACAATATAATTTAAAAAAAAAATCTAGACGACAGGCTTTAACGGAAGTTTGATTTCATTGAAAAATACATCCCTTCCCACGACCCAAACGTAGCAATAACTGATACATTAAATTATAGACATATTGAAAACCCAGCCACCCCTGTCTAGAAAAATAGATTTATCTGTAACCTTGGAAACATGAATTTTGTTTTAGCTGTGTATTTAAAACCCAGTAATTTTAAAAAGTTACTCCAGAATTCGCTTGAGGATGAAATGGAACTAATGTCTTTAATTTAATCACAAAATTAAATTCGTGGCTTTTAGCTTCCATTTTTGAAACATGGTTAGAACTGTGTAGCGGAAAAAAACATATTTTAAATCAATTAATTTATAATATATATATATATATATATATATATATATATATATATATATATAAATTAAAATAACCGGGATTAACGTATTTAATAAAAGATTTGTATTAATTCATAGTAATAATCATAATATTTTTTTATTTATCATTTTAGAGTGGTGAATCTTCAATTATTTAATTACAGGAGATTACTTATTATTTAAAACAAGACAAAATAGAAATATTAAAATAAACAGTGATTTTTAACTAATCGTAACATACACAAAAAAAATAAACAGAGATCTGTAACAAGATCTTGTATTTAAAAATATTTATTTTTATGTCCACTTTATGGAAATACGTATTTACACTCATACGCATTTATCCCCATATTTATATATATATATATATATATATATATATATATATATATATATAATATTAATATGTTTTAGATTGAGCACACATTTAAAAAATAAAAATATCTATAAGTTCAAAATCTTACTGTTCTTTCTTTTTTTAAATATATATATATATATATATATATATATATATATATTTTATTTTTCTAAACTTGAAAAAGATTTTAATATTGTATTTTTTAATTGAACATTCTTGTTAAAACAAAAACTTACTTCAATACCTAATTTTTCTTTTAAATTAAAAGTATTTAATTTCAAATTTCATGTATTAATGTTGGTTTTATTTTAAAAAGAAATGTTCAACTTTATCTAATATGAAGATTTGTAATTAAAACAATTTATTTTAAAATGTTATTAATTTAGTTTACGTCAAAATTACGAATTTTCACTTTTTCAAATCATCAATCAACACCATTTGCTGACACCTATCGTTATGCGATAACTTATTTGAACTTTTAAAAAAAATTATAATGAAAATGTCTGCGTCTGGTTAAAACAGGAATTGTTAATTTGATCAATTGTGAACATGATTAAACCAAAATTACTTACCGTTCTTAGTCAAAGTGGAAAAACAAAATTATTTGCAAAACGGGTCTCGCAATGGACTGCATGGCTTTCAAACAGAGAAGTCACACTTTGCCATAGGTGGAATCCACTTTCAGTTAATCAGACCATCCATCAAACTTAAAAACAATATATATATATATATATATATATATATATATATATATATATATATATATATATAAATAAACAAAAAATAAATAATAAATAAATAAATAAATAAATAAAATAAAAATAAAAAAAAAAAAAAAGGATTTAATTAAAAAATTCATCGAATCTACAAGAAACCTCAACAGAAAACACTGGACGGCTGTTTTATCCTATATTTGGGACTCATCGGCAGTGCTGACTCTCTTGTGAAGTGAAACCATTTTGTCTGTAACGTTTCCAGACATCCAAAAGTGACCAACTGTACCAAATAGTGATCTTGTCGTAAATATCAGGTAGCGAAAATGACATTATATAGCGCCGCTCCGATCACATATTTCGTGCTGGAATTCATCCAGTTTTATTTTAGCAAAAAACTGTTCAACTTCCTCAAGTATATTCCTAAGCCGCTCTTGACCCAGACCTGTGCGAAGCCTGAATAACGAAAATGTCTGGGTTTTTAATTTTAAAAACTCCGTCCAGTGTTTTCATTTTCATTTTGTTTGAAATTCTTCAAGATTCAATGAATTAATTATAATGATCTATTATCCTCCTAAAATTTAATTAAATATTAAATATAAATATATATATTTTTATATATATATATATAATATATGATATATATATATTCAAATATATATATAATTTGATATATATATATATATATATATCATAAATATATTTCGATATATATATATATATATATTAAATATATATAAAATATATATATTTCATTTATATATATATATATATATATTTCAATTTATATATATATATAAATATATATATTGGACTTATATTAAAAATATATATTTATATATATATATATATATATAATATAAATATATATATATATATATATATATTTATAATATATATATATATTATATCTTCCCTATATATATATATATATATATATATATATATATATATGTTTGAATTATTTCACCAAAAACTCAAGAATATTATTTCTTTCTGCAAACCTGTTCGAATTCATTTATATATATATATATATATATATATATAGGCATAGCTATATATATATATATTCGAATTCTTTTTGGTGAAAGTAATGTAATTTTTCTATCTCGATTTGTTTTTTCGTTGCGATCCATTTCAGGTTTATCCGATTAACCACCGTGTCTACCTTAGAAAATTGCTTAAGAAAACACCAAATATTTTCAAATTTTTTCATTTGCAAAATCAAGATGGATTTCAATATCATCTTAAACCATCTTCTATAAATTTAAATTGTTCAAGTATGCAGAGGGTGTTTTATAAATTCAAAACAAATAGATGTTCGAATTTACTGCTTATGCAGTTCATAGATTTAAACGTTCAAATTTCCCCCTGTTTATATTTTGTTTTTTATCAGTATAAAGAAAGTAACCATTTCATTTTTGCTTTGAAAATAATAAGTATCACAAGCATTTAAAGAATTTGCTATTGCATATACAGTTGATTTGTTTATTTTGGGCAAGTAATTTTTCCATAAATGGATTTTAACCCATTTTGAATGAAAATATATAGTTAAAAATATATATATTTGGATATGAGGTAAATGATGTTCAAATCTAAATTACAGAAGTTCGAATAACACTGACATTTCATTTTAAGAGATATAATAGGTACCAAATGTACGAAGAAATATCTGAAGCCCTAATAGTCAATTTATTCATAAAGGACTCAATTAAATCAAAAGTAGACAACTACGGAATCTTTCTACAACCTTCTGGCATCTGCTGATTAAGTCAGAACACTACCATAATATACACTTCAAACATACTTTGTGTTAATAAAAGAGTTTTGTTGGTCCAATGCCCAACTTTAAAGATCCATAATAATCAAGGAGGTTGGACATGTATGGGCAAAGAAGTGACCAGATGTTCGGAGTGAGATTGTCTGACAGACAAGTATGACTGGTTCTCCTGCTTCTTGCGGCATGGTGCTATCGTCCTGTTGTCAGTTTTAATGTCTTCCAGCAGCTACCGTCTTCCAGAAGATACTTGATGCCCTCCATGTTGGAGTCCGAGAGTTTATTGACTCAGAATGTCGATTATATTACAAAATCATTATTATCACCCCATTACACCTTCGTTCAGAAATACTCATTCAGAAGAGAAATCCTCTGAACTGTCCTAGATAGACATCCAAACACTACTGAAATGTTCGTATTTGAGCATGCCAAGCTTCCAGATTTCTGGTGGACTAATTGCGTCATGGTGATCTTTTTCAGTTTGACATACCCAACTGAGGATACTCACTATGGAGTCGTAATTTAAAAAAAAAAAACAAGGCCATGCGCGAATTAAAATATTATGCGTTCTTGCGTTGCATAATATATTATTCATCCCAACAAATAATGTTTATATTCATTGAAAATGATTGATGATAACGATTGTCCTCATCTTTTTTTTTTTTGTTAATCTGAGCTTCAAGTCAGAGTTATAAAATCTTGGTAATTTACATGAAATCCCGAACCGTTTATTTAACACTTTCACTGCTAACATTTGCCCAGTGCTGCCCTATCCGGCCAGCCATTTTTAAAGAAAATGCCAAATATCAACTCCATATTTTATTACCCCATAAAATCACAGGTGTTTTACAGCAACCGTTCATGGATATTTGACTGGAAAAACAAACTCAGATCAATAATGGGTATAATTACGATATTCCCCAAGCATTGTCCTTATGATTTGAACATGATCAAGGCGCAACGGGACAATTTAGGTATGAAAAAACCCAGGTTTTGGTCCTTAGCCAGCTGGAGTAAGAGGCTCAAAAAACGAAGATCCTGATAGTTAGCAGCTATAAATTCTGGTAAAATACGAGGGTAGAACGTTCTGTTCCACGCATCTTTGCGATCGATCGTCTATAGTTATTTTTAATAAAAAAAGTTATTGACAGCTTTGATCCCACTGAGTTCAGGGTACGCACTGGTCAGATATTGAACTCAGAAATATTTTATATTTTATAATCACGAAAAGACGCATTAATAAACTGAGCTTTTGTTCTCATCGTGAATTTGATATTGAACCTGTGCTAAACTGATGAGTCGTTGCATATTTCTTCGTTTGTCACGATATAAAGCAAATTTACTGGATTATATCTGTAGTTGAATACTTATTGCCATTTTCTCTTTTCTCTCATAGCTTTTTGGTGTCGTATTTAATTCTTTGCTAGGTGTTTTGAACTCGGCTTAAATATGAGGACAATATTCCGCATGTCAATAATAAATAATATATACTCAATAGATATTCTTTTATATATAAAAAAATTTTATAGTGTGTCCAATAAACACACATCACGTTGATGTATATATATATATATATATATATATATATATATATATATATATATCATATATATGTGTGTGTGTGTGTATATAAAGAAAGAACAATAACATATATAATTTATATAATTTATTTGTCTTTAATTTAATTTAAAATTAAATTTTGAGATAATAGCTAACATTTTTTGAAACATGGTTAGAACTGTATAGCGAAAAAAACATTTTTAAATTAATTGTTGCGCGTATAATATATATAAAGGCCTCAAGTGTGTGTGTGTGTTATCTGATTAACAGTTCTATCCATCTATCTATTACATCACTCGCTGTATATATATATGTGTGTGTGTGTGTTCCCAAGTGACCACACACACCGGTGATCGTACATCTTTCCGTTGTTTCATACGTTTTATGGACGTAAGCTCCAAAATAAAAGAAATCTATTAGTTTCTGTCTTTGCTGAGATACACACAAATGCACGCATTCATTTTCCTTTTTCGATTTAGCCATTATATATATATATATATATATATATATATATATATATATATATATATATATATTTCTTGTGTGTTTGTATTCGTCCTTTGTTTATTCCAATGCTTTAATAATTTTTTTTTATTTGTGCGTTACTGACCAGAGCGTAAACCAAGAAATATTGAATCAAACAAAATTACTTCGTATTTTGGATCATTCCATCTGTTAAAGTGACCAAACATCTTCCGTTTCAGCCAATTCTGCCAGAGTCTCTACCAATCGAATAATGATATTAATAAATAATAATAATAATAATAATAATAATAATAATAATAATAATTGAAATTCAATACTGAGAACCCATTAACGGCATCAATATAAAATGTAAACTCTCAAGAAACAGTTAAATTTGCATTAATCCCAATTTTGACAATGTCGATATAAATGGCCAGCATATTAGGAGAAAATCAATAGTAGCAACGTTCAGAAAATATCGATCAACATAACAAGCCATCTAACCTGATTATACATCAGTGTCAAAAATGTTCTTTATTTCTGGTTATATAGTGATGACTGAAATTTTCGGAGTTATCTCTTGTATTAGTATCACGATCATTATTTTTTCCATGGCGACGTTTCGGCTGCTATTCTATTGTGTTTTCTTCAGTATCCTTTGAATTCGGTAATCAAGAACTTTTGAAGCCTGGCAACGTTTTAAAAATGTTGACCCATTGTGCGTTAAGTGCCATTGTCAGAAGATCATATATATTGGAGTATTTGACGCAGAAGGGTGTTCGGTAAACACGCTCATTATTCCGTAGTGGACCAAGTCGGTGTGGTCGTAATATTAGATTTCACGGCCTTCTTAAGTCAAAGTTTAACTGTGTCTGTCGTTTGCTAAAAATCAAATTAGCCGTGTCTTCCCCAGGAGAAAGTATGATTTTCGCGTTGGGCCCAATAGCCATGGCGTGTATGTTCTCTATTGTCTGACTTTATTGCTCTTAGTTGGCAAATTCTATTGACTGCTTTTAGAGAAGAAGAAGAAGAAGAAGAAGAAGAAAAGATAGATAGAGGATAGATAGATAGATAGAGAGAGAGAGAGAGAGAGAGAGAGAGAGAATGAAAGAAAGAAATTGAAAAGGTAAGTAGTTCTAATTCTTTGTTGGTTCTGGGATGCATATATTTATTTTCTAAAGACAAAATTTCATTGAAAAAAAACTTCTTTTTCTACATGAAAATCAACACATATTCTCGTTCCCTACTATTTCTCTTCTATTATGAATCACCAAAACAATCTAAATTGAAAACATAAACTACAGTTAAAAAAAAATGATAAAACCCCTGATATTTTTTGAATTAGTCCAAAATGTTCTTGTTTTGTAATTTAAATTAGAGAGAATAATTATATATGGTTAGAAAAAAGTGAGAGATATTTTTTTATTAGAAATTTTATTAGATACTAGCAGTAGAGCCCGGCGTTGCCCGGGGATGTAACAGTAAGAGATAGATCAATCGACCATTATAAAGACTGAAAAATAAAATTGACAAAGATTGCTGTTTAAGGTTGACAGACACGCATGTCTTAATTAGTTTTTTTTTTGTATTTTTTTTGTTTTTTTGACGACTTGGTCAAACCCAAACTCAAACAAAAACATTGTTTTCAATCGTTATGAGTCTACTGATTGAATAGAATTTTATTGTAAACAATTGTCTTGTAAATGGAATTTTAAAAAGCATTCTCAATGAAAAAATAAAGAAAAAAAAGTGCAAGACAATAAAAATACTACCTGCCAAAAAAAAATTTTTGTTGAAATCGGTTTGAAAAATGTAGGAAATCCGATCTCATATATAAATGAACACTCACACACACAAACAACCTGGGATTTATAAGTATAACTCGATATGAGTTGTCCCCCTTTCATTCTCACGATGCCTCTTAATCGTGTTTTCAAATTGATTTTGTGCAAAAACAATTGTGTTTTTCCAATTGTTGGCGCTGTCAGAACCACCACAAGGTAATCTTACGTAGTCCTGTGAAGTTTTTGTTGAAATCGGTTGAAAAATGTAGGAAATCTGATCAATATATAAACGTACAGACAGACACACACACACAACCTGGGTTTTTATAATAAGTATGATTTAAAGCATTTTATGATTAAATTTTACTTTCCGCAAAATATCTTCAATTAGCCTTGATTCTCCAGCACAAACTTTTGGCATTCGTTGCAAAAGTTTCTCAAAGTTTAACTCTGATAATTGATTCCATTTATGTTTCAATGTCTCTAAAGCTGCTTTTCATTTTTTTTTTTTTACTCTACTGTCAAATTCATCCTATGGTAATTCTTGGTGTGGCTTCAATATTTTGAACTGTAGTGTATATCATATTTATTATAAAACCCAGGTATGTGAGTGTGTGTGTGTGTGTGTGTGTGTGTGTGTGTGTGTGTGTGTGTGTGTGTGTGTGTGTGTGTGTGTACGTTTATATTGGATCGGATTTCCTACATTTTCAAACGATTTCAACAAAACTTCACAGGACGACATAAAAATTACCTTGTGGTGGTTCTAACAGCGCCAAAAATTAGAAAAACACAATTGCTTTTGTACGAAATCAATTTGAAAACATGATTAAGAGGCATCGCCAGAATGAAAGGGGGACAACTCATATCGAGTTATACTTATTACAAAACCCAGGTTGTTTGTGTGTGTGTATATGTGTGTTCCTTTATATATGGGATCGGATTTCCTACATTTTCAAACGATTTCAACATAATTTTCCTTTTTTGGCAGGTAGTGTTTCTTCCTGTCTTGCACACTTTTTTCTTTATTTTACATTCAGAATGCTTAAAAATTTCCATTTACAAGACAATTGTTTTATAATAAAATTCTATTCAATCAGTAGATTCATAACGATTGAAAACAATGTTTTTATTTGAGTTTGGGTATGACCAATTCGTAAAAAAAAAAAATAATTAAGACAAAGATTATTTTTTAAGGTTGACGGACACCGTCATCCTTAAAAAATAATCTTTGTCAATTTTATTTTTTAGTCTTTATGATGGTCGATACTTGATCTATCTCTTACTGTTACATCCCCGGGCAACGCCACGCTCTACTGCTAGTATATTAATAAAATTTAATACAGGACTCTTGTTGATTAGGGATTACTACACCAAAACTTGATGAAATTAAACGCAGTGCTAGATTGGCATCATGGTCTCATCTATTTAGAGTTGAATTGCCTAGATGTGACCGTAAGTTCTATGCTAGCAGTTTCTTCTCTCGCATTTCTCCCCTGTGGAACTATTTTCGGATCCATGCTTTCCAGACAAAGTTTCTTTATAAATTTAAATGAAATGTCAATCGTCATCTACTGTTTTTTTATTCCTCTTCTTTTATTGGGCTCACTCATGATAATGTTTTTTTGTCGCCAATGCATTGTTAGGAGACAATGTTTATATTCTGTTTGATAAAACTCGGCATTTAATGTAAAATATAGTTTTTGTTTTAGCTAAATGAAGTTTCATTAATTTTACAATAATACTCACTCTACATACGGCCTAGAGACACTCGAGGAAGATGATAAGATAGATCAAGAAAGCATAGTTTGTGAGGATATGTGTGGAAAACCACGGTCAACCCTTGACCTCAACATGTCAATACTGTAGTGATCGGCGAATCATCCTCTTAGGACTCGGTTCCACAAAATATCGATTCGTGGGAAGGATCTGCTTGCGTGGAAAATAAATCTCAACAATGGAATACGAAGGGGATTGTTGAAGTGTGTGTAACATGGCGAATCTTCGCTGTAAAATTTAGAACTGATTGAACTAAGGAATGCAGATCGTCTGAACAATTTCTTTGGAAAGAGTGATAAAAGTCGTAAGAAGCTTTCAACGTGGGAAAGGGATTTATGGTGGAAAACAATTCATCATCCATTAGGCCACGCTGACGCTTCTGAACTCAATCAAAACAGGAGAGCGAATACTGGGCAATTCAGCCTATATATGGCAGCAGTACTCAACCTTCGATCTGTACTGGGGCTCTTGAGAACGAAGAGGGATACATGGAAGAGTCAGTTTCCTAGTGGAATAGTAGAGCAAACCGAATAATCTATAGCAATCGATCGTACCCATGAGTACCACTTGGAGTCTGTGATTTTCTATTTTAATATAATATCCCCAGATTTGATTTTATTCTCATTTATACGTACTTTAAAAGAAATATTTGAATCAAAATAAAACAGAGTTTGGATTAGTTAAAATATAATTTCTGTAACTATAGTTATATGCCTTTCGTGTACACGCTGATTCGATCAATTATCTTTCGATACGTGACTGACGAGGCAGTATTTTTTCCCGCAGTAGGTTACCATTTCTTGCTGCGGTAGACCAGTTGCCATCCATAGCTTCAGAACCCGGTCTATCCTGATATTTATCATAGCTGGGGGTGGGTGAAGAAGAGGATTCATACCTTTCCCAAGGGTATTAGAATGTAAGCGGATGTAATGGATTCAACTAGAATTCGAACTCAGCTTTCCGATTCCTCAATATGACATGCTATCTATTACTCCACCGTGCCTGTATCGATACGGTTAAATAAAAAAACCAAACCTTCAGTCACTGGCTGTGAAACCCGTTTCGTCTCGTTAATGTTGATTTTGTGAAATACAATTCTTTATTTACTGAAGCAGGATAATGAGTGAAATGTTTCAACGTAAAAATCTTGAGTTTTTGTCCATTTATTGATTAGGTCGTTGAAATAAAACACACACCTATTTAGACTTGGCATATGGATTTGGATCTTATTCAAAGCTGGGTGTGCAGAAAGAGGGGTCAGTTACAATGATGGGATGAGGATTCGCTTATCAAATCCTTCTTTCCTCGTGACATTAAACCAGAAGCCAAATCGACCCCTGTTTGCTTCCGTTTTACTAGTTCTCTTCCCTTGTCACTAATTGGCCCACTCTTTTACAACACATTCGTGGACAAAGGATTGCTTTACACTAATATATATATATATATATATATATATATATATATATATATATATATATATAATGCATGAATGTGCGTGTGTGAGAAAAAGAGAGAGGGGAGAGAGAAAGAACGTGTGGGTGTACATTATGCAGATCGCGTGACTCAAAATGGTGATTTGCTTTCATTTAACGATAACCAACACAGATGTTTACTTTGACTTGTCTCTGCGGGGAACAATAGCAATTAAATATTCAATACCCATTGCAGAAAAAAAAAAAAAAAAAAACAGTTTATGACATCATTTATCTGCACATATTGTAAGCATGGACCTAAAAATTACAACACTTACGAGTTTCTTCTTTATAATAATAATAATAATAATAATAATAATAATAATAATGGCCACTCGTATTCGAGGATACCCGTCTACTAGGGCGAATAGTTAATCCCTATTGCAGACGCTTGATCTGGCACATTTGTGTTTGTTCAACACCCACAGAGCCCACCTGTGGTTTATAATGCAACTATTCTGATCAGATCTTAGTTACGCTTTCTGAGAGATATGCATGTTATCTAGCGTGACGAACAATCTGAACAAAGCATGCAAGCTCAAAGACTCGGTCAAGATGACTTGTGACTTCGTACCACCACAGGCATCGATGGCCCCCAAGGGTTCCGTCAACACAATTTCTCTCACAAAGCTTGGGTCAGCTCGTGGTATGTTTTTCCAGCACTTTCCAAAAGTTTTGCACACTGGGAGCGCATGCACTAGAAAATTCGACCATGGTGAGATTCGAACCCGGATCTCATTGTCAGAAAGCGAACGTTTTACTTGACCACGTACTATAAATATTCAAGAGAATTAAGGCTAAGTCTTGAAAATAGCGGCGAAAAAAGAAAAAAAAATGAAATCAGAGGCGAAAAAGCTCGGCTAAAACCAAATAGACTAAAGTTTAGGCCAAAAGAGTTTCATTTCAATAGCAAAAATGCTGAAGTAGATCAATTCGCAACCAATCAGTGGCTTAGAAGTTCGGGAATTTACGTTGAGACTGAACGGTTTATTCTTGGTGCACAGGGCCAGAGCCTGCTTACACGTAACTACCATAATATTTCAATATTACAAACAACTACCAATTGCATAATATTACGAAAGCAAAACGTAGGTTTTCTGACCAATACATTGAAACTATTGATTACATTATCTCAGGAGACGCAATCCGCGCATCCATTGAGTAGTAAAACCGTCATAACAGGCTAAGTCAGTATCTTTTGATTGCAATCTGGTCGTCTATTGGCGAAGATTTCTTTTTGCGAAGCATCCTGCTGTCGTATGTGATAGGCAACAATAAACTATAGGAGAACTTAAAATTGATCGCTGAATTAAAGAAATCCAGAACAAATCAACAAAATCCCCAGTTCACCATCACCCAGAAAATTCCAATAATATACGATAGGGCGCATCTGAAGTTTGCTAAGGAGCATTTAAATAAGCCAAACACAAAATGGAATATTATTTGAAAAATATTTCAAACGGGCAGCATTTAAGCTAGCCCCTGCGGACGGCTCTTCATTGGAGCTTCGGTTTGTTTAGGAGCTCGAGAGTCCCTACATCTTTACATATTCTCAATATTGGAAGCTCTTCTCGCTGCCGTTTGATCTGAGTTTTCATTTGTACAGGACTTTCTTTTCTTTGCTGCAGCCTTGGCTCTTTTGATTGCAATCTGGTCGTCTTTTGGCGAAGATTTCTTTTTGCGAGGCATACTGCTGTCGTATATGATAGGCAACAATAACTTAAACTTACAGAATAACTTAAAATTGATCGCTGAAATAAAGAAAGAACTCAAGAACAAATCAACAAAATCCCCAGTTCAGCATCACCCCAGAAAATTCCAAAAATATACGAAGAGGCGCATCTGAAGTTTGCTAAGGAGCATTTAAATAAGCCAAATAGAAGAAAGGAGCAATTAAAGACCTCCTAGATAGTCAGTTCCATCAATTCGCAACCCATCAGTGGTTAAGGAGTTCAGGACTTGAGGGTGAGACTGAACCAGATCCTGCTTACACGAAACTAATATCTTGAATAATAGTATGGAAGCAAAAATGTATGTTTTGTGACAAATACATTGAAACTATTGATTACATTATCGCAGGAGACTCAATCCGCGCATCCAGTGAGTAGTACAACCATCATAACATGGTAAGTCAGTATCTCCAATGGAAGATCTCTCATGGTTACGGGATACAAACAGCTTCAAATACATATGAACACCACCTGCAGTTGAGGAAGCAGGTGTTACCATTCTTTGGGATTTGTTTTATCAACACAGATTATTATCAAAGACAGAAACGAAAAAATACACACTATGATGAGCATGCCAAGTGACAAATATATAACTGGGAAGTGTTTTCAAAAAAGTAAGCCAATACAAAGTACTGGAAATGGAAATAGAAAAGAATGTGGCACATTAAAACTGTTTCTTTTGTCGCTTGAGCTTTGTATCTATTAAAGAAAGAACTTAAGAACAAATCAAGAAAATCCCCGGTTCACCATCACCCAAGAAAATTCCGAAAAAATATACGCAGAGGCGCATCTAAAGTTTGCTAAGGAGCATTTAAATAAGCCAAACACAAAATGGAATATTATTTGAAAAATATTTCAAACGGGCAGCATTTAAGCTAGCCCCTGCGGACGGCTCTTCATTGGAGCTTCGGTTTGTTCAGGTGTTCGAGAGTCCCTACATCTTTGCATATTGTATTGGAAGCTCTTCTCGCTGCCGTTTGATCTGAGTTTTCATTTGTACAGGACTTTCTTTTCTTCGCTGCAGCCTTGGCCATTTTGATTGCAATCTGGTCGTCTTTTGGCGAAGGTTTCTTTTTGCGAGGCATACTGCTGTCGTATGCAATAGGCAACAATAAACTACAGAATAAGTCAAAATTGATCGCTGAATTTAAATATTGCACTAATATTTAAGCTTAACTTTTAAAAGTTCAACGATAATTCTTCTGCAGCAGCTTAATTTAAAAGTTTGACGTGCGCAGGTCCTTTCTTTCCGAATAAACAATTATTTTTATTTTTGTGGCTGACTTTTGCTGGATTTAACAATTAATTTCAATTATTCCTAAATTTATTTCCAAGTTATAAAAATAGTTATCGTACAAAAAATTCGTCACAAAAATCACATAAAATATCGGCGAAAATAAACGCAGTAAGGAAAACTTGGAAATCCAAAATTTCTATAACAAGAGCTTCTGAAAGTTAGAGAGTTGTGTCCCTTTAATTGAAAAAGTGTGACACACTGACATTCGAGTTTATTATATAGATGGTTTCATTCAGCTTTGCTGTATAGGCATAAAATAATTTAGGGGGACATTTTTAGACGTACATTCTACAATTTATATAAATGTATATAATATTCGTTTTATATATGTTATCGAAATTATGAAACCAAAATGTGATGTAATTTTGAGTTAAATATTACAATAAATCATAAATAATTTCTGTTTGGGGGAACTAATTGTAATGATTAATGTATCATTCTAACTACCAACCATATATAAATTTTGAGTGCGTTAACATATCTTTTTGTATGGCAATGACAGCGTACACAGTGGATCAAAGAAATATGTTACTCTATGACAACGCAAAAAACGAATATAGAAAGGATAAAATTGTAAAAAAAAAGAATGGATTTCCTTTCATCTGTTCTATCCTACCCACGTTATATCCACAACCTTGCTATAAAAATGACTCCAAAAACTTTGATTGAGAATTTTTTTCCGTGACGAAATATAGTTCGTTGAAATATTTTGCATTAGAAAATGCAGAAATGTAATATAAAGTCATTAAAGTGATAAGTGACAACACTTTATTGTAAATAATTGTGAATATATGACGGAATCACATATAATTGCTCAGTATTTTTTTTTAAGAATAAAGTTGTTAAAAATGGAAATTATTGATGAATCCTCTTAATAGAATTATAACATTTTTTTTTCTAAAAGAGGAAAAAAATATATTCAGTAAATTATAAATAATGTTTTTGCAACGTGTATTTAATAATTATTCGCGACTCATCAAATTAAAAAAAATTATATATATATATATATATATTTGTTCCGGCGATCTGGAGCTAGAAAATCACACCTGCAGTCGCTTTGTCGAAAGTAGTTCGTCGCGTTGTGTGATATCCGCCATTATTATTTTTCCATAAATCATTGTTTATTCGATTAAGTTTTTTGATTCTTGTTATTGTCCTGCTTCATACAATGTTATGCGTCAGTGAATATCAATGCCAAAATAATTGGATCTAATTAAAGTACAGTTTTCTGAAGCTTAACACTGAATACTTTCCGATAAATCAATCGGATGATCGATTGATTGATTCCCGAGAATGTCGAAATTACAAAGTAAAGGTAAGGTGCCTACAGACAGACAAAGTCGCTGTTGATTTGTAAAATAGGTTCCAGATATAATGGCGACGGCGCGGAGCTGGCAGGAAATTCAAGTCGGCCTCTGATAATAAAGATGTCGACATTTCGGTTATCTTAAACTTTCGTATATTTTCCACAGTCTCCGGTTGTCAAAGTTAGAAGCCAGATAAAAGCTAATCTTTGGAATATTGATTTCCGAAATTGGACGATCATGTCAACATTGCCTCTGTACTTACTATTTTCTTCTGTTTTTGTTGCGTCTCTGTCTTCGGGCAGAGTGCGCTCAGGGGCGGCTCCGTCAAAGGACGGAGTCACAAATGAGGAATATTATGCTGAGAAGTGCCCAACCCCGCAGAACAACTGTCCGAGGACGCGTCATCTCATTCCATCAGTGGGAGAGGGATCGGTGCTCGAATCGAGGCCAGCGCAACCGACGACTGCGGCGGCTACGGGTAATTTTGTTCCTAATTTTTTTTCCTAGCCCGGGTGTACGCGTTCGGGTTGCTACCTTAAAAACTGACCTTTTGTCAGGACTCCTCTTAGTGGAGAGATAGAGTAAATACCTACTATTTTCTTCAAACCACTAAATAATGAAGAACGATAAATACATGATTTTGAAAGTATGCCATTTTGGAGAGAGCCGCAAATTTCAATTGATGTAAAATGATTCTAGGAACATTCATCGTAAACATTTTTGCCGTAGGAAAACTCGCCCCAGGAATTTTCGCGTTAGAAAACTTTACCCAATAGGATTTTTGCCGTAAGACATTTTCGCCACATTTTTTCAATATGCGGAGTATATTTTTATCAAGTATATCTGGCTCACACTATTGTTACTTCGATTTAAACATTTTAAAAAAGCAAAGTTATAGGATGCACTCAAATTTGTGGAAACTAATTTCGTATTTGCAAAAGGAAGAGACATTAGAAAAAAAGAAAAAGTGTAATTTAGATTCAGGAAGTGCAGTACAAATGAAGAAAATATATATTGATATCAATGCCCAACTTCATCGGAAAATGCTTCATTACAGCCCAACGAAAAAAAAAAACATTTTTTACGAAATATTTCTTAGAATTTGAACACATTTAAAATTATTTCTTTGTTAATTTGATATATTTTTAGTCTTTTATTTTTTATTGTTTACTTTTTAATTTCTTTTCTGATGCTTGACCCTGTAAAATAGTCATCCATATATACTTGATAAACAAAGTACTTCGCATAATAAACTGAACTTTAAAGGGACGTTCAAGTTATGGGTATCGAAAAAAAATGCAGCTAAAATGTCTTACGACAAAAATCCTATACGGCGAAATTTCATACGACGAAAATTCCTCAAGCGAGTTTTCATTCGGCAAAAATGTTTACCCGGCCCAGTGTCTGAACTCACAAATATCAATTAATTCACTAATCAACGCCTTAATCCAATAGGCTCATGTCCCGTGGGACAATCCTGAATATAGAAGTTGAAGCCTCACACACAATGTTCTTCATGTCCGCCTCCTGCTAATACTGTTGTAGTTATACGTTTGCCCTCTATCACAGGCGTCTCTCTCTTTTTTTTTTTAACGGTCGATGACGCTGAAGTCTTTTCTTTCTTTCTTTCTTTCTTTCTTTCTTTCTTTCTTTCTTTCTTTCTTAATGGTTCTTATAGTGATTTTTCAAGCGTAGCTCAGATGTAGCACAAAGCCGAAAGTATGGGGTACCCAGTGAGGATCGAACTAACTACTTAGTCGTAATTGTTGCAAGTGAGTCAATCTTGCTAAATATTACACCATCTCGAGGTGCCTCTTAATCGTTCTTATATGGTATTTACTTCTGTGCTATGTTTACACAGAGGGTGGCTAAACCTTGACATATGCTTCATATATCTTGTAATTTACTTCGTTAAAGAATGTTAAACGATCGTATAACACCTAGAAATTACAACGGATTCTTATCTAGGAATAAGGTGTCGCTACCGACACTTGTGTTTGAACATGGGTCGCCAGTGAGCAAATACAGGCGATCCCATTATTGAAATAAGTAGACCACATGACCATAGACGAAACACATAAGTAGGAATTAGCTTTGCGTCTAATCGATCATCATTTCTACTCTATCCTCTATTACTATACGGATCGCTCTATCCTCTATTATTATACGGAGCGCTAATCTCTACTCTATTCACTATACTCTTTCTCTATGATGATCACTATACGGTGGTTACTCTTTTCGAGCTAATATTATCCGGCAAGTACTATTAGTCCGATTGCTATTCGAAGGGGTCTGTCACCAACATTGTTCAGCGGCGAACTGTAGTTGTATCTGCGATTACAAAGCCTCTACTACAATGAGAATTACGAAATTGACAACGAGTATTCGTTAGCATTACAAAAAATGGCAACACGAGTTCGTTAATATCCCAAAACAGATGAAAATACAGCTTCTATTTTTTACACATGTTCTCAAATCCTTCTTTCTTAGATCAATAGTTCCATACCGTTTTGCAGTAAAGCAAAAAAGCCACAATTAAATCTATATCGGACTAACATGGATCTAGCCTAGTGTATATATGCAGATACTTTTAATTTTCGAACACTCCAGCGGCGTTCTCTATTATTATTTAGATTTTATTGCACAGAAAGTAATGTATGGCCCACTTTCTTTCGACATGAACTTATACATGAGATCCGTCTGGTTCCACTTTACATATGGTCACTTGACATTCCTCCTGTCATGGTCATGTCCTAAAAATAGAACTTCCGAAAAATTGTGTAAGCAACATAACATGGATTTAAATGCAAAGGAAATGAGAATACCACCCGATTCATTCAAGGCTTACAGACACATCACTTAACACCGCTTCCCGTACAATCATCGGAGTTAAGCAACGTCAAGCCTGGCCCTTACCTAGATGGGTGACCGCTTGGGAATACCAGGTGCTGTAAGTTTGGAAGTGTGGGTGATGTAGTGTCTAATGGCACGGAATTGATAATCGGAGAGCCGAGTTCCAATTCCAGTTGGGTCTGTTATATTCACTTACGCGCAAATAACCTTAGGAAATGTATGTATCCATCTCATCTTCCCCAGCTATGGGTTAATTAGTAAGATCGTTTTTCACTGAACGATTATCATTTTCAAAAATAAAATAAAATTGTGTCCAAAATATTTAGATTTCTATGGTTAATATGCTGCTAAACAAAACAAACCAAACCAAACCAAACAAATTGATTCATGTAAAAAAGAAAAAGTGATAAAAATTGATTAAAAAATTGGAGACTTTTGTCCGATTAACCTCGGTTCGATCAGCATGTAAGTCTGTCTTTCATTGACTAGCCAGCTTCAACCTACGATGTGTTTCGGTTCCGGTCTGCGGGAGCGTGAGAAAAAAGAAACTGGGAAAGACCCAGTGTATATCTAGCAAATGGACGGAAAGTTGAATATCACCATCTCTATAAAAACACGAATTTGTTTTCAATATTCTGGCTCGTTTATTTATGGATTCAGCTTTAACTGCCTGAAGGTGTTGGTAAGTAACCTTTGGAAAAATCTCACTGCTATTTTTCTCTTCTTTAATAACAGAATAAGGGAAGATATCTTCCTTACGTACAGTGAGAACTCCTTTTCTCTGAATGCGATTATAATGCTACCTTGTATAAAGCGGCCCCTATATGATCCGGCGAACAGAGTAAACTTATCGCCCATTTTACTGGCACTTAAATCTCATATTTTGTATTTATTCTTTTCATTTCTTCCTACTTGAAGCAACTTTGAAGTATTTGTATCTCAATTTTACTGGCGTCGTAGTTGTTTCTAGACCCAATAAAAACCTTTACACTTTTGACTGTGAGTGCAATGTGGAGTAGTGGATAGAGGATTGAGGAATTGGAGGACCGAGTTCGAATTCCACTCGAATCCATTATATTCACTTACGAGCTAATATCGTTCTGGAAAGGTATGAATCCTCATCTCCCCCACAGCTATGGGTAAATAGCAGGACAAACCGGCTTCTATAGACTTGGATGGCAGCTGGTCTACCGCAGAAAGAAATGACAACCTATTTCGGGAAATTTCTGCCTCGTCAGTCATGTATCTTCAGATACATGATCGCCTAAGCGAGTATTACGCATGGCACATAAATGATTGTCTTATAAGAATGCAGCGGCGTTCCATTGCTTCATAATCTGACTGCAATGAAAAAGAACAATTCTCTTGAAATCGAAATTTCAGCAAGATTATATTTTTCGGATTTAAAACGAACAAAGAATAAAATTAATTCATAAGAAACTATCTAGTGGTCCAAGCTTCAGGCTATAAATTCATAGAATTATACTACTTGAGGGAAGGTTATTTTTATCGGCATATCCGTAAGGAGTTTTATCTATTTTATCTAAAAGTACTTCCCCTTTCCTGATTTTCATGTCCCCCGGAATAATGAGCAGGAAAATAATAGACATAGAATAATATCTTACTTATTATAAAACACAGATTGTGTGTGTGTATGTGTGTGTTCGTTTATATATGGGATCGTATTTCCTACATTTTTCAACCGATTTCAACAAAATTTCATAGGACTACGTAAAATTACCCGGCGGTGGTTTTGACAGCGTCAAAAATTGGAAAAACACAATTGTTTTCGCAGGAATTCAATTTGAAAACACGATTAAGCGGCATCACGAGGATGAAAGGGGGACAACTCATATCGAGTTATACTTATTATAAAACCCAGGTTGTTTGTGTGTGTGTAATGTGTGTGTGTGTGTGTGTGTGTGTGTGTGCGTGTGTGTGTGTGTGTGTGTGTCTGCTTGTTTATATATGGGATCGGATTTCCTACATTTTTCAACCTATTTCAACAAAACTTTGGCAGGTAGTGTTTCTTATTGTCTTGCACACTTTTTTCTTTATTTTTATATTCAGAATGCTTTAAAAATTCCATTTACAAGGCAATTGTTTATAATAAAATTCTATCCAATCGATAGACTCATAACGATTGAAAACAATGTTTTTGTTTGAGTTTGGGTTTGGCCAATTCGTTAAAAAAAAAAAAAAATAATTAAGACATGCGTGTCCATCAACCTTAAACAATAATCTTTGTCAATTTCATTTTTCAGTCTTTATGAGGGTCGATACTTGATATATCTCTTACTGTTACATCCCTGGGCAACGCCGGGCTCTACTGCTAGTAATGTATAAGATATTGCAATGGCAGTTGTGTCAATGAATACTAATTTTTTCCTAAATAAGGAAACTCTTTATTATTGTTACCATTACAGTTTCTCTTATAAGTCATTTGACAATTTTCCGAGATTTGTTTTTTTTTTCTTAATAACTTTAGAAATTTTGCATTATGTTATTCGAGCTCGGATTTTGGCAAGCAGAGTGTAACGTTTGGGAAAGTAATACAATCCATTCAAAGGCGTCCTAACTTTTGAAACTTTGCCATCTTTCTTTCTCTTTGTTTTGTCATCAATTCATTCATATCCGTTAAATAGGTTTCTCGTGATTTCACTCCCATCTTCTCCCGCCTTTGAATTCTCGGAACAATCATTCCACATTATAGGTCCCTGAAATTTCAGCTCGTTCTACCTTTCAAATTGTTGGAGTCAGTGTTCTTTAATTTCCTCTTTTCTTTCAAATTTACTCATTGTTAAATGACTGCTAGAATAATGGGATCACCATACAGCAAAAATCTGTTTATTAACAGATCATCGAAAATATCATGTCCAAAAATATTGCCACGCTTCCTCAAAGATGAAGAAGAGACTCGAGGCGACGGAGATGGGATTGCGATGGCCACAGAAGCATTCCAAAAGTTGGGCAGAGTATTCCGAGACATAAAGATTTCTTTGGCATCAAAGAAAAGAATACTGAGCTGTTACGTGACAACTATCCTTCTTTATGGCAGCGAATCTTGAACGATTTCCTCAAAGATGAAGAAGAGACTCGAGGCGTCGATGTTCTACAGAAGGATGCTAAGGATATTATGAACAGAACGTGTGAGCAACGATGAGGTCTTACAGACAAACAAGGAGGTGGCTTATACTTAATATGAGGAAGAGGCAGCTGAATTTTCTGGGACCCATAATGAGGAAGGAGCGCCTGGAGAATCTGATACTCAAGGGTCAAATAGAGGGAGAAAAGACAAGGGAAAACAACGCTTGACATACCTGTCGGGATTAAGCAAATGGATGACAGAACGCGGTTTGGGGGGGGGGCTGAGGGAAAGAACTTCTTGTGAAATGCAAGGGATAGAGGGAGGTGGAGAGCTATGATCGCCTACATCCTGAAAGGACATGGGACATAAAAAGAAAGAAATTATTTCTAGATTATATCTCTAGATATTTTATTATTTCTAGTACATTTAGTCGATTCTGTATTCCTCACGAAAATTCCAAAGAACGTTGGCTATTTCTAGGTTCTTAAACGTACCACGCTTAATAATGAAACATAAAGGTTATTCGAGTCAATAAAAATTCTAATGGTTGCCATCGGAAACCAATAGTGGCTTTTTGTTAGAGAATAAGAAAGTTATGGGAGGTTAACAACATTATTAGGATCACAAAAAAACCCTTGAATTTCGGCAATTCTTGTATCTCTATATCAGTGCAGGCAATTCAGTTGACACTGTCTTAACGTGGCCGTCATATCGAGAGAAGAAAAGGGATTCTGATTCTTCAATCAAAGCATACAAAAGGTTCTATCGTCTTTGCAAAATCTCATCTGCCTTTTGTGCAGCAGATGAAACAAAAATAGCGCTTGAAGGTCTTACGAATCTGGGGAATGAAAAAAAAAAAGATTCGTTCAACCCAAAGGACAGCGTAATCTTGGTCAATCATGGTAAAAGGAATATAATGACATGAGAGTTATTTTCAGATGATGAGCCTGCGAACTTTGGGAAAGCGAATGGCACAATGAAAGGAAAGTAATAAATCGATATCATCGAGAGAAAAAAAAACCAACAAGTCGTCTGTATAGATCTTCACATAAATCTTCAGCAATAAATTGATCGGAAAGGATAAAGTCTACGGAACTGGTCCATTACTGATACTGTCAAAGACGTGAATGACCCCAGAGCTTAACCCCTAGGCCTACATTTAGATAAATCGGTGTAATGAATGTTTTCTCTCAACAGGTATCTGCAGAATTTTTTTTAAAAGATGTGAATTCGAAAATCCCAGTGGGAGGTGTTAAAAATCTCTAAATAATTACATGAAATTTTTGGAGGTTGTCTTTACAACTAAGGGCATAGGCATTTATTAGTAAGAGCAAGATTAATTTGAAATTTGAGGTTTTTCGTGTATTAATAAAAAGAGGAATTGATATATCCTTTTAATATTTTCCACATTCTTCCTTACACTTGTCTGTCATCATATTTTTGCTAAAAGATAAACAAAATTTTACCTCAAAATAAGCTTTTCAGATACAATATATTTAATATTTGTAGGGATCAATAAATGGATTATATATAGATTAGAATCCGACAGAATGGAAGGATTAAGAACAAGTACGAAATGTTCAAATATTTGACGTTTCGCTTTTATTTAAGCTCAGCAGAAATTGAAATATGGGGGAGAAAACGAAATTGTGGCAGTTTTTTTTTTATTTTTGTGTTGTTGGTTTATTGGTGTAACCTAGGGAAGGTTACTGAATAGAATAATCAAACAACGTTTGGTAATGAATGATAATAGATAGGACAAGAACAACACATATAAGTTTCGCCAGCTTGCGTGTAGGAGAACTAGTCAAATGCTAGAAGTGAGTCAAATGAATACCACCATGAATCTCTAAATCCAGACCAACATACAGTATTTACTACTGTGTTTATCTGAATGGAGACATACCTATTATCGTAGGTATGCTACAACATTTAGATTGGTTAAGTAGTCCTCATGTGTATTTGTCATGTCAATTTGTATATTATATGTGTGTGTGTCTATCACTCTCTGTATAGGTATGTGTTATACACACACACGTGTGTGTGCGCGCGTGCGTGTGTGTGTGTGTGTCTTGAATAATAAAAATTGTTAAAATGATAATTTCAGACACACTTTGTTGTATATAAATATTTTTATTTTGTTTTTTAATTACCTTCGTCGGCAAGCTTCGGCCACCATGTCCATCATCAGGAGAACAAAATCATGCTTGCTAGCAGCAGTGAACTACAGGGATGAATGGCAGTCTATGAGGAAGATGAAGTAGGGATGTAGCTTTCATTGGTTTTCTATAGTTCATTTTTCAGGAAGTTTTGGGATTGATCAAAGAAAATAATTGATATTGTTTTCTTAAGGAGGGGTCAGGAGACCCATGCGTCACACATACACACACACACACACACACACACACACACATATATATATATATATATATATATATATATATATATATATATATATATACAAGTTATAACAACAAAATTGTCCATTTGTTATATTAAGATTTGAAGCGTTGTATCTTAGAAATGATTAAAGACATCTTATTGGAATTCTTTGAGGTGTTTATACGCTATTGGACTCTATTTTGAACAATAATAAAATTACTCTCTAAGCTTAACAGAAAAATCGTGATGAAATCGATCATAAACAAAAATGTCATGTTCAGCATTAATTAATCATAGCTAAGTACTGAATCCTCACAAAGGATTGAAATAAGTAATCAGGCGTGGCTGGCCACATATATAGAGAGAAGGGAGCTCACCGCCCTCTGTGGGATCAGGTTGAGATCATAGACAAGGAACACCATTGGAAAATTTGTAAACTTAAGGAATCAGTACATATGCTACACCAGAAAAAATCTCCTGAGCCGACCAAGCATAGAAATGAATACAATATGGGAACCAGTAATAAGGAGTGCCAGAGAAAAGCAATAATAACAACAAAAATTGCAATATGATCTCTGGCAAAAATATGAATGATAACAGCAAAAATTGCACTATGATCACTGGTAGAAATGGTTGCTGAAAACATTGTTTATAATACCCAGAAATTCATATACAGATGTCCTCAAGGACACATGGCACAGTGCATAAAGGCGTTGGTTAGATCCAGTGACAGGACCCAAACAGTGTGAACTCAGTACCTGGTTAAGGCACGAAGAACTTTCAGAGGGAAATTAACAGGAGATAACTGACATCCATTAAACATGGCAAATGGAACTAGAACAGTCTACCCCATTGAGCGAAATAAATGGTTCAGTTCGACATTCCAACCACCTGAGGAAGGCCGGAGCGTTGTGAGAAATATGGCGACAAAAATGAGGACAATAGTCCGAATAATGTAAATAATGTACATAATACCTCATCTCAGAAATATAGACAGAGATTGAAATAAAGTTCAAATGGGAACTTAAATACCGGTATTCATTTCTAATCGGTAAGAACAATTCTGGTACAATTCTGAAACGTTAGGAAACAAGAGTTTCTCTGACTTTGGCAAGGACATCCTCAAACCTGTTCCTGAATGCGCCACAAGCTTTTTTAATGAATACTTCATCAATGTTCTCAAACTATGTCATACTGATGGATTTTTTAGGACTTACAGATTACCGTTGTAGATCTGACAAGATTTTTCGACCAGTTCATTCCAGATGATGAAGTCTAAGGGGTTCAAATCAGGCGATGAAGGAGACCACGTTTCCTTATCCCAAAAGCCTGTTCACGAATTCATCCCTGAGAAATATTTGAGCCGACGCACTCGTGTGACAAGGAGCTATATCCTGCTGTATTGTAAATATGAAGGCCTTGTTGATCTCGTCTCTAGGATAGTAAGAATGAATCCTTACCCTTTTCTTTGCACATAGCGAAATCCTGTCAGTCTCGTATCTTTCTCAAACATGATCAGTGACACATTCTTGCCATCAGAGGCTACACAGGCAAAAACCATTAGCTTGGAAGGGTTTTTGCGCTTGTAAGTAACCTTCCTGTCGCTCATGTGATGTTCTGAAGCCAGAATACGGCCATTATATCTGTTTGCGCAACCATCTTGTGTAAGCTTTTTCTCAACTGTGTAGAAAATTATTCTAGATTTATTTTCCAACTCATGCAAGATGATATTCACTCTCTCAACCTTCTAAGTTTATGTTCTGGAGTAACACATGCCTCACACGTTTCAGGCATGATTTAATTTTCAAGTCTTTTTTTCAATGCTCCTTGGACTGTCATAGCGGAAACTTCTCTCTGACGTGCTTAAGTTCTTATGGATTGAGTTATAGCTATTCTAGTTGATCTCTGAGGATATAAGTTGAAATGATAATCCCTCTGGCTATGTTGTGACCTCCTGATCCAGTTTTCCTCTCTACTGTTCCCTCTTTTTTAAACTTATTCACCTTTCTCTCGATGGTAGTTGAATGGACTTTGAAAATGGAAGCCAGAGTATGAATGATGGTAGAATTACTGAATACCAAAATAATATTTTTTCTTCTCACCATTGCTCAGTTGGGAAAACATAGTGGGGCTGACAGAAAACGATTTTATCTTGTTCTCTTTCTAGCTGCCTAGCTCAGAGGGTTTTCGAGTAATTCTTACGACAAATGGTGTCAAGATGGTTAAACGTCTTTTCTGAAAAGCTGGAAAAAAGAAACCGAATAATTTTAGTGATTTTTTAAATATTAAGTGGGATGGATAATTATGCTGCAACACGATTTGGACAATTTTGGTGTTTTGGTTATATATATATATATATATATATATATATATATATATATATATATATATATGTATGTGTGAGAGAGGGTATAGTTGTTCCAACGAGAGAAAACTGTATATTTTTAAAATATGTGAGTAAGAGTAAACGTTTTTGGTTATAATATGATTTTTTTAAAAAATGTATATTATATAGTTTATTTTCCATGTTTTTGCTACACGTGTTTCCAGTCTCGCGGACTTCAAAAAACAAAGAGTGCTTATTTCCACATATTATTAAAAGGAATTCAATTTGCAAGACAACAGTCAAACATCAGAAAAGATAAGGAAAATTAATTCCTCTAATAATATGTGGAAATAACCAGTGTCTTATGAAGGACGTGAGACCGGAAACACATGTAGCAAATATATGGAAAATAAAGTGTAATGTATATTTTAAATCATCCACATTATAAATAAAAATGTTTACGGTTTCTCTCTTCTCTTTAATATATATATATATATATCTATACACACACACACACACATACACACACACACACACACACACACACACACACACACACACACACACACACACACACACACACACATATATATATATATAATTATTTTTTATAAAAAAATTATAACATAAGTATGTTATAAAATCACTACAAAAATAGCCATTTTGTTTCAACACACAACATGATCACTTGATAAGACACAGAGTGTGTTGAAACAAAATGGCTATTTTGTAGTGATTTTATAACATACTTATGTTATAATTTTTTTATAAAAAATAATTATATCTGCTCTACTTTGTATTGAGCACTCTTTTAAGAATAGTAATTGTTGGTTATTGGAATTCATTCCGTATATACCAATTATATACTTGATATATATATATATATATATATATATATATATATATATATATATATATTATTTAGTTGTATTGATGTGAGATTGTGACCCAGGTTTTCTTGCTATTTGTGATCGTAAATAGCGTGATACCCAGGGTCACAAACTCCCATCAATCTAATATATATATATATATATATATATATATATATATATATATATATATATATATATATATATATATTTGTCTGACGTTCGCAAATAGCGTAAAACAAAAGGTCACAAAATCACATCAACCTAACTAAATATGTTAGTTCTATCACTGATATTGAGCGCTTTCCAGTAAGTACCAGGCATATATAACATATAAATAATATATATAAAAATTGCATATATATATATATATATATATATATATATACATGCCATTTCTACATTTATATATATATATATATATATATATATATATATATATATATATATATTCACGAAAAATTTATATATATTAACGAAAAATTTCGCTACACTTCCAATCTTTGAATTTCAACATACAAATGTGTATGTATACACATCACCACCCATACACATACATATGTCAAATCCAAAACTGTCCACATATGTTTATATATGTATGAGTCCCGGCGGACGAGCGAGTGTGTATGTGTGTCTGCGTACCTCAACGGGTGTACGGACATGCATCTATGTTTGCATTTGCACGATGACATCACGATGACGATTTCCCCCACTCCCATAATAACACCAATACACGCAATCTACATAAACCAAAATTTTTAAAAAATTAATCAGTTTGTCTGACGATCGCAAAAGCGTGGAACCCCGGGTCACAAACTCACATCAATCCAACCAAATATATATATATATATATATATATATATATATATATATATATATATATATATATATATATTTTCTATATCAAAAAAACAACTGCTCTGATTGCTTTTTTCAGTACACCTCGAAAGTAATTATTTTTTTTCATTAAACACATTTTATTTGCTGAAATGAGAATGCACAATATGTGTTTAATATTCGCAGCCAATTCTTGAAATATGTAACTACTGCTGACCCTAGAAATACACTTAAGCTATCTTCTCATGAATTTTTACATACTTTGCTTCGCTAATTCAAAACGCTTTTTGGCGACTGTAAGATTTACTAGCTTCTTTTTTTCCTCCGGAACGAATTCATAGCCGAGAGTTTATTTCTAATTGAACTTCATACACAGAATCGTCCTGTTTTGTTTTGCTACTTCGTAATTCTTTGTGCTTGCTATACCATTTCTTTCGCTTCAGGTTCTTGTAAAATATTTTTTCTTCTCATGCGATATTTTTAAATAAACGACCTCATCAGTGGTTTGCACACGGAAATTTGCTCGGTGTATTTATTTTAATAAGTGGAAGCTACACATCAAAGTATCTTACCTGAATAGGTTGGTGCAAATACTATTCAATATTTGCTTTTGAAATTTGGAGAATTTTAGCTATTAATCACATTGTGTATATTTGCTAGTACTATACATTGAAAACCATTTTTGATACGTTCGTATTACTTCATGCATATAATGTAAAAAAAATAGTTTTTGTTACAGTTGAGTAGAAAACTATGCTAGACAACTTGTGAAAATATTTCATGTTGCAATCAATAAATGTAAATATACCAATTCTGAGAGGTTTTAAATGCACGCCACTATGAAATCAAGCGCATTACGATCAAAAGAGGAGTGTTTATCGAAATTCATTAAAACGAAAAGCTTTTATGCCATCAAATGTTAAACAGCAAATTGACTTTTCAGATAACCCTTTTTAGATCATGTTACTACTTAGGTAATTTCCACAATTAGGATAAAAATATATCAAAATTTTTTTCAATAACTTCCAGTACACTTGACTATATAGATGTTTTATGTATATATATATTCTTCCTGAGTTATATATATATATATATATATATATATATATATATATATATATATATATATATAAATATATATATATATATATATATATATATATATATATATATATATATATATCCAAGTATATGGTTGGTGTATACGGAATAAATTCCAATAACCAACAATTACTATTCTTAAAAGAGTGCTCAATACAGAGTAGAGCAGATATAATTATTTATTTAAAAATTATAACATAAATATGTGATTTTATAACATATTTATATTATAATTTTTAAATAAATAATTATATATATATATGACGTCACACATTATGAAATGGACAATTATTTTAAGACATTTTTATGTTTATACATTCTTTTTATAGATACAAATATTTAAGTAAATGCTCTGTTTATAATAAACAGTATTAAACTACATTTACCGGCCTGAATGTCCGAGAAATTTTCACAGAATATAATCCTGTCGGAGGACGAATATTTTCTGTGAAAATTTCTCGGACATTCAAGCCAGTACATGTTGTTTAATACTGTTTATTATAAATAGAGCATTTACTTAAATATTTGTATCTATAAAAAGAATGTATAAACATAAAAATGTCTAAAAATATATGTATGTACATATATATGATCTGGTCCTGTAGAATTAGTAATGTCTCTAGTTCAGGTGTTGTCAACCTTTTTTAACATATTGCCCCTTTTTCGCTATTTTTCCAGGTAATCGCCCATGATTTTTGCCAAACCTAGATTTTGCAGATTCATTTTCAGTAACTGTATGTAGGTTTCCATTTTTTGGCAGCCATTTGTGTTCTCTCTTAACATTCAATCAAGCCACTTTCATTTGTTTCTGTATTTTTTTTTTCAAATAAGATGAAAGAGTATTCCGTTGGTTAAAAATTTACTTCAAATTTCCAAAATAGCAATGAGTTTGTTCACTTTGTCCGGATGTTTTTTTTTTTTTTTGAAATGCTCTAAATGTTTTGACGGTTTTATCGTTTCATTGGAAAATGAGATGAAGCAAATAAAGTACATAGGTTGCCTTTTATTAAACGGGTTTTCATCAATGCCGTCAGCAAAATACTCCTCTTCATATTATATACATTTTCTTTTGTTTCTCTTGATTAATGAAAAAAGGGCTGAAAATATAGTCCCCAGGATAATCTAACAACGGGAATATTCGCCGTCAGGAAAACTTAACTTTTTTCAATATTTTAATATTAAAATAAATATAAAGAAAATGATTATAATTATTTTTTAATTTTTAAAATCAATATAAATATGATGATTGAATTTTTTTTATTTTTAAAATTAATACAAATAAAATGAGTAAATTCAATTTTTAAATCTTTAAAATTAATATAGATAAAATGTTTATAAATACTTTTTTCAAATTTTCAAATTTGTATAAATAAAAAGCGTAAAAAACTACTTCCATAATTTTGCTTGATTTATTAATTTAATCATATTTAAACCCAAAAAATCCAAATTTCAAAATTCAGAAATGTAAAGTTGTCCCGGAGGCGAGCTGACACGGTGTTAGGTTGTCCACTTGCCGATTTGGCAGTCGTACCCTCTTAAAAAATATAACTCATAAACAATATTTTCAACTCAAATTTATTGTCATTAACCCTTGATGTAATTATTAATATTATCACTGTCTGTTTACCAACATAAAAATCGGGTATCATCCTCTTCTCGATTACTTTTCACAACAATGTACTGCAATGCACATGTCAGTGAGTGATAGCAGACGACGCTTGCTACAAGATACCGGACGAAATGTTTCAAAATCATTTGTTCACTTGAAACATTTAAAGATGTGTAACAGTTTTACGAAAAAAGTATTTCTGCTGGAGGGAGTATGATGGACTGTCATTAAAAATAATTTATTTTGTCCTTAAATGGTTAAAGACTTAATTTTGTAAACATTTGTTCATTCATCAACATGATTATTATTATGACAGACATCCCCGTCTAAAACTAATACGCCGATGCTGCACTAGTATAGGTGTTGCTATATTGCAAGATAAAAGACATCGATTATTTAATCAGAGTATCGATTACTTACGAACCAGTATAAACTATAGGCAAGTCGGACGCTTCCGTTATTAATATTGGTTAGTGACTTGATATTGATGAAAGAAATTAGGAAATGCGGATTTCATTGAAGTGTGATACCGACGGTAACTATGTACAGTTGATCCCTATGTCAACAATCTCTATATTCATAAATATTCCTAGAAATCATCGTTAAGTATTAAGAAAAGAAATTTATATATTTTATATATATATATATATATATATATATATATATATATATATATATATATATATATATATATAATAATAATAATAATAATAATAATAATAATAATAATAAGACTTAAACACTAATATTCCATTGTTATAAATTATTACATTGCAATCGTAATTGCGATCCAATTCATCAGACCTACAAATTTAAAAAGACTTGAGTTCTATCTGGATTCTATCCTCTTGGAAATTTTGTATATATATATATATATATATATATATATATATATATATATATGTATATATATATATATTCATATATTTTATATATATATGTATATGTGTAAATTAACCACTAATATCATATATATATATATATATATATATATATATATAAGTCTGTGTATACGGGGATTACTCGTTTATAAATGTATTTAAAATAAACGGGATTTATATTTTATATTTGAAATAAACGGAGATTAATGGTTCTGTTTTATATTTGAAATAAACGGGGATTGATGGAATTTAAAAAAAATGTATTAAAATAAGCGGACCTAAAACAATAAAAAGAAAAATTAATTATTTATGCTCGACGTAAAATCAGTAAACAGAAGAAAATAAAAAAGGAAAGATTATAATCTACAGCAGAAATTAATCTGGATCAAACTATTTTAATAGGTATTTATTTTTATACCTACATATAACCATCAAATAATTTCTCTTGTTTAATAAATTAGGCATATTTAAGTTTTTTAAGATAATTTTTGTACAAAGCATGAATTACATCTATCGCCTTTTCCATTCTAAGATTTTGTTTGAGTTACAATATCCCACATGATAATGAGTGTATTACCATCATTCTTTAAATTTCAGAAATTTTTAGGAAGAGCAGTATTGTTCATGTATCGTAAATTGCATAAAGTATTTCGGTGATAATAGAAACGAAATTTCCAAGGGTTTTCAATCAATTAATATCAAATTTGACATCGTTATCGGAATGTATGCCCGCTCGGTATACAATATTATCAGTTATAAATTGATCATTTAAGGGACAGAGCAGATTTTTTAGCAGGTTCATTTATTTATTGTAAATTGATTAATATTGTTCCTTTTTAGCGATATAATTATTCACTATAATATTGCTTTGATGGGATATCGACTTTTCGATTTTCTAACGCAGCTATAGCTGATCTTTACATCATATTTGTTAAAAATGTTTTTTAATATTGCAGAGTAATTAAACTTTTTATGGATTACGTTTAGGAAAATTTTCCCAATATTCGTTTGAAAATTATGGTTATAAGGGGGTTAAACAATAACAAATTACGATGTCTCTCTTTTGTTTTTCTAAATATTTTATAATTATTTTATTGTTACTTCGTTCTAATGATTTTATATATTTAGTTTTATTATTATCAAATATTTCCATCTTGCTGGAGTTAGTAGATATTGAAAGTTGGACGGATTTATTTAAAATAGGAAGGTGGATGTTAGGATTCCTTATTGTTTATGGTCATGAAACTCTTTGATATACGGTTTGAAATAACCAATAAACAAGCCTGAGGTCACATTAAGAAAGTTGATTTCTTTAGAATTGGTGGTTGTGGTAATTATTAGTTCGTGATATTTGAAAAATTTAACCAGTTCCTTTCTCGAACGGTCTATGATTCTTGGGCTTGATTATAGAGGAGAATTACTCCGGCATCTCGATAGAGACCTATGTCCTTAGTGTCGAAAAGAAATCTTAATCCCCACAATCACAAAATATATTGTCTATAAAATATAAATCCCGTCTATTTTATATAATTTTTATGGTTTTAGATCCGTTTAATTTAATAAAAGATAAAAAAAAAAATAGTCCCCCTTTAACTTAAATATATATTTTTAGAACGAGTAATAGCTGTATGGTATACGGACTGCACCAGCTTTGCGCTAAGAAGATATTTTTTATTAAAATTTAATTTATGTAACGGTCAGTCGATACTCTAAAGATTGCATTGTACATGAAACACCGAGCCGTGCTACAGGTGAGAATTAAATTTATATATATATATATATATATATATATATATATATATATATATATATATATATATATATATAGGCAAACTCTCCTGTCGTATTCGTCTATGAGGGTCAAGCTGCTCAGTTCCTAGGAACAGACAGCCAGACACCAGCACATATGATTTGACTATAGGGGTGAAGGTTTTGTGCAGAAGTAACAACACTTTTTGAAGGGCCGAATATAGAAAGTTGGTCCACTACGTGACACAAGTTCTCCAAACGTCCCTCTGCAGATTTTGAATTTAGAATTACCCTTCTCCTAGACCAGTTGCCATCCAAGGCTCTGGGACCCAGTCTGTTCTGCTATTTACCCATACCAGAAGGGAGAAAAGAGGATTACACACACACACACACACACACACACACACACACACATATATATATATATATATATATATATATATATATATATATATATATATATCCGGGATTTGAATATTTCTTTATTGGCCAGGATGTCATCTTTGACGGTGCACGTCTCTGTTGTTACGGCTAACGAAATGTCGGACAGTTTTTATTCTTTATTTTCTCTTGAAACTAAAACCATTATACGGCGCTTAGAACGGTGCATGATAAAACTTTATAAACATTCGTTGTCAGTTATATTTCAAAATATATATATATATATATATATATATATATATATATATATATATATATATATATATATATATATGATGTGAAGCCACGTATACTTTCTTAATATGTATATATAGAAAAAGTTTCAAATTAAAAAATAATGTTTTATTTTATGAAAGTATTTATTTATTTATATATATATTTGATATTTGAAATTGTCCTCAATTTTTCATCAGAAATATATATATATATATATATATATATATATATATATATATATCCACACTGAGGAGCTGTGATACAGCGAAACAGTCTGTCTGTGGATGACAATATACGCCCCCAAAAAAATAAAATTCGGTCGAGCACTCTTCTTTCGCTTAAGGTGTTAATTTGTAGGATGATAGTGGAATAATTGTAGGTTTCATCGCATTTCAACTATCTGTTTTTAACGATAGTTAAACGATCTTCCAAGCACGACACATTTCTTGTGTGTTGGTGCCTCGCAATGTGTTATTTGTCTACGGTGGAGATGCCTGGGATGATTGTATAGCATATGAATTATTATTACTAAATACTAATGCATAACGTATAACCAGTACAGAACTTTTGTAACAGACGTTTTGGCAATGCCTATAAATCGGTAGTAATTGTAAGCAAAATCCAAAACTAGTAGAAGTGTAGACCCTTGGTTACCGTGGCGTGGTGTAATGGTTACCAAGCTTGTCTCAAGAGAACAATTACGACTGAGTAGTGAGTTCGATCCTCATTGGGTGGCCCCTAGTTTCAGCCTTGTACCACATCAAAGCTACGCTTAGAAAATCATTGCCACAATTATTGTATATTTTGCAATAATAAATAAACAGTAGAATTGACTCTTCCGATAGATAAGTAAAAAATTTAAAAAAAATATTTTCACCATGCAAATATATTGTGGAACATAATTTCCAAATTCATTTCCGCTTTTATCGGAACACTAGAAAATCCAGGATAACTTAGGAAAATGATTGGAGGTATTGGAATCCATAGTATTAATCGGAAATATATATTATTTTGTTTTTCATCTTTTCTAAGAACGACACTTGTTTGCTGGTGTCTCGTAATGTGTCATTTTTGATACAGTCTGCCGTCGAGATGCCTTGGATTATTCTATAACATCTCATAAATATGAATTATTATTACTAAATACTAATACAACGAATTATGTTGTAATATTTCATTTAAACATCGTAAATATTTGTAAGATCAATCCAGACAAAATACCAAAAAACAACTGTATTTATCTTTGAAATCGCGATCATATTTAAAAAAAAAAAAAAATCTGCTAAGTAAAAAAAAAACAATTACGTGAAAAATATCTTAACAATAAACTTGAATTGTCTCGACTATGAGAGTGCTGGCAAATCCCCCCATAGTTGAGGATTCACAGAACTGTGGTTATACAGAAGGATGCTGAGAATACGAAGTACGGAGGGCGTAAGCAACGTAGAAATCCTAAGATAAATGGAAATAAAAAAAAATACACTTATACTAATAAATAATACAGGGAAGCTGACATTTTTTGGGACACATAATGAAGGGGGAGGGTGTGTAGAATTTGGTTCTCAGAGGTCATATAGAAGACAAAAAGGACAGACAAATACGTAGTGAATTTTTGCAAATGGATGGCGGACGGTGGGGTGGGATACTTGCCAAATGAACAAACGTATAGTAGGTTACTGAGAGGTACTATCGCCCACGTTTTGTCGACACATGGTATATAGAAGAAATAGATAGAACGCAAAAGCGCAAACTACTGGCACGAATACAGAATTTATTTGATGCCCTTAGGATTAAAGGAAAACAATATTTCAGTCTGTAAATCACGACAATTACACTGATCAATACGATCTTTGGTGCCAAAAACCAAAACACATTTTTTAGCTAATTTCATGGTGCTGATTTAAAAAAGGAACTTAGTTTTTCATGGTTAACTACCGTTTTTTGGTCTACTGAAATTGCTCATTTTTGAAAAAAAAGATCAATTTACAATCTTTGCTGATCGCAATATTTAGTTAAGAAAAGATCGGAGAAATTTATCAATTTTCATGTAGGGTGTTGTGTAGGAAACCTACCACCCCTCTTGAAGATGAACTTGTCTACAAACAAAGACGTTAAATAGCGGCATGTCAAAAGACAGACAGAGAGTCGGAGAAGTTCTTGGCTGAGTTAGTTATAGACTACTCAGGCGATTTCTGTACATACTTACCAACCGAATAAAACCCTTTTATTTGTTACGTGTTATTTGGCGTTTGTCTTTATTAACCCCAAATTAACATCATAGCATAGGGTTAGCAATTTATGTCAGTCACCTGAAATAAACTATTTTTAGAAGAATGAGTCAAAAATTTTAAAATAGAAGTACCGAATTTTTCCAGTTTATCAACAAAATTCTAATTAACTGATAAACTTTATCAGTATTACACTTTAGTAAACCTGATAATTACAGTGACATAAAAAAAATGAAACCCTAAAATCTTCTGTTTACTGTATTGTACTGATGCGGCATTCACCCTGGGCGGATTAAGCCGGCTTCTTCCTGTTATGAGAAGAAGATTCTTGGGATAAATTACAGAAGTAGGGTACCCAGGCCTACTCGGATAACGTTCTTGCTTGCCGCGGGGTTCCCACAGACGCAGAGACAGGAACGACCAGAAGCCGCCGGTACCGATACAGACGCTCCTTGGATTTTCACCAGAGCTCCTGTTAGCCGGCGTGTGTGTGTCAGACCTGTCCGCCTTGGGTGGCCCTACCAGGAACGAAGTCCCGGGCGGCATAGCTCTGACACTACCGTTTAACTGTGAGGTAAGGGTTGGACTTTGGGGGCTTACAGTACCAGGTGTTCCCAAGCGGTCCCCCATCTAAGTACTGACCTGGCTCTACGATGCTTAACTTCGGTGATCGAACGAGAACCGGTGTTTCAGCGTGATTTAACCGTAAGCAAAATCTTCTGTTTGATATTCATAAATTCATCACATCACGTTTATCTCTTCACTACGGAAGGAAACCAAACACGGTGAGAAAAACAAAAGCTCTCAACGTGGTTGGTTTCTTTCCGTAGTGAAGAGATAAAAGCGATGGGATGAATGGAAAGAAACTTTAATTAAAGACATTCCAATTCTATACGCCTATTCCATTGTACATGATGAACCACATGAAAATATTTTCACCATAACATCTGCCCTCCATGCAGGATAAGGAACAACTAATCTGGAATTACGCGCTTGGATAGCGTTTGTTGACGTGGTGAAAAAACTTCTTAGGCAATTGCTGGGCCGAAAACTACAAGCAGGTAGTGGAAAATGCTGTTGAAAAGTCTACAGGACATAGGCCCTGAAGGCACACAGCATATAGAATAAATAGAAATAGAGCGAAGAACTTGCACGAATACAGATTTTATTTGATGCCCTTAGGAATAAAGGAAACCATTGTTTTAGTCTGCAAATCACGAGACTTTTCCATTCCGAGAGAATGTTATTTTATCAAGATATTTATAAGTTTGTTTTTTTTTTACATATCCCCAAAACACCTGCTTTCTCTAGATTTTCACCTGCCTGGAATTAATAAGCACAAAAACGTTAGATACGAATATGAATAATAATAATAATAATAATAATAATAATAATAATATATATATATATATATATATATATATATATATATATATATATATATATATATATATAAAAAAAAAGAAAGAACAGTAAGATATAAAATCCGGTGTTCTTATAGATATTTTATTTTTTACAAAATAGTGCTCAATGTAAATTTACAGAGCATTAATATTATAAATTAATTGATTTAAAATATGTTTTTTTCCGCTACACAATTCTAACCATGTTTCAACAATAGAAGCTAAAAACCCCGAATTTAATTTTGCAATTAAACTAATGCTTTTAATTTAATTGCAAAATTAAATTCGGGGTTTTAGCTTCTATTTTGGAAACATGATGAGAACTGTGTAAAGGGAAAAACATGTTTTAAATCAATTAATTTATAATATATATATATATATATATATATATATATATATATATATATATATATATATATATATATATATATATATATTTGTAATAAAAAATAGTAAGATATATAAACCGGAGTTCTTATTGATATTTTATTTTTATTTTTACAAAACAATGGTCTATATAAATTTACAGAGCATAAATATTATAAATTAACTGATTTAAAAGATGGTTTCTTCGCTACACAGGAATTACCAAAAACCGAAGCTAAAACATCAAATTTCATTATATAATTAAATTAAAAGCATTAGTACTGTTTCATCTTCAAGCGAATTTTGGAATAACTTATTTTTAAATTTAATGAGTTTTAAACGCACATACAATTCATAGTTTTTTTTCCCAAGGATACATAGAAATCCAATCATCCAGACAGGGGCTGCAGCGTGTTCATTTTTATTAACTATTATTATATCAATTATGAGTTACGTTCGAAAAAGAGGTTCAGTTTAGGGAGGGTAGGGGTGCATTTTTCAACGAATTTTGACATCCGTTCAACGCATTATATATATATATATATATATATATATATATATGTGTGTGTGTGCGTGCATGCATGCGTGCGTGTGCGTGCGCACGCGCGTGTGTGTGTATGCAGATATGTAGAAAAATAGGAAAGAACACGTTAGGTAAATAATTCGGAGTTCTTTAGTATTTTTGATTTTTTTTTTTTAAAAGACAGTCCCCCATACAGAAGTAGAGCTTAAATTATAATTATTCTTTAAAAAAATATGATTCCTTCGCTACATAAGAGTTCTCACGTTTTAAAAACGAGAGCCAAAAACCTCAATATAATTATTAAAATTCAATTGAGTTAAAGTATCAAGCCCTGTTTCATCCTCAAGCGAAAATTTAGGAATAACCAATCTTGAAATTTACGCATCTTTATAAGCATGGTCAATTGCAAAATTAATGACTATGGAAACGGCTGGGGCGACCATTTTAATAAGGGGCCTAAGATATAATTTTTATCCACATATCAGTCACGTTCGGAAAGAGGTCAAGCTGAGGTAGTGTGGGGGCATTCATTTCAAAGTGAATGATGGCATTCATGTACGCACATCGTCTGGTCAGTCACAGCGAAAGATAGCTTTTGGCACCATAATATGTCGTTAAGTGTCTAGAGAATTTTGTTTTATTTTATTTATTTATTTATTTATCCTTTTATTTATTTATTTATTTTTGGGTAAATTTCAGGATTGGTTATTCCTAAATTTTCGCTTGAGGATGAAACAGGGCTTGATACTTTAACTCAATTTAATTTTAATGATTATACTGAGGTTTTCGGCTCTTGTTTTTGAAACATGCGAACTTTTATGTAGCGAAGGAATCATATGTTTTTAAAAATAATTATATCTATATATATATATATATATATATATATATATATATATTTGGTTGGATAGATGTGAGATTGTGACCCTGGGTTTCACGCTTTAGCGATCGTGAGACAAACTGATTAATGTTTTTAAAAATTTGGGTTTATGTAGATTGCGTGTATTGGTGTTATTGTGGAAGTGGTGGGGGAAATTTCGTCGTTTTGTCATTCATCGTACTAACGCAAACATCGATGTATGCAGACACATATACATACTTGGCCGTCCGTCGGGACTCATACATATATAAACATATGTGGGCAGTTTCGGCTATGATACATGTATGTATAATAAGTACCGCGCATATAATATATAAATAATTATACATACTTATATTTAGTTATATTTATATACACTTTTCACATATATATATATATATATATATATATATATATATATATATATATATATATTAATTTCGATAAACGTACAATCAATTTACAAATTCATGAATTATTCATACAAAAACGAATGCAAAGGTTAATGATTTAATTGGCGAGAAATCCATCGTCTCAAACAATTCAAATAATATACAAAAACCCCCGAACCTGTTATGAATGAAAAGATCCTTGTTTCTATAAATTTCTGCTGCATTAGTTCTTATTTTTACTACAAGCTTTCGTCTGTTCCTACAGACATCTTCAGGTATGGAATAGATGTTGTTCTTGATGTTTGTTTCTTTACCTCCACATCATGTTTTACTTGTTATGGGCACGTGGCCGAGTGGCTAGAACATTTTTGATGTTATCGGTCTGGATGAGGGGATCCTAGCGTGCGGTACATTTGAAAAGTGGCTTAAAACCATACCACGGGTTGACCACTTGTGAGTGAAATTGAGTAGAAGGAACCCTTATGCTAGCACGATATCACAAGTCATCGTGACCGAGGGTTTTAGCGTGCTAGCCTTGTTCAGACAGCATAGTTGCAGTATAAACCACAGGTAGGCTCAGTGACTGTTGAACAAATATAAAATGTACGTCTGAAACGGGGATTAGCTAGCCGCTATGGTAGACGCGCATCCTGGGATACGAGTGGCAGCGCCATTGAGATTTATGGAAAGCATAATTGGACATTTGAAAATAAAGTTAAAACCCGACCAAATTCTTGTGTTTCTTTTGTGTTCCATCGCCTTTCAGGAATTGATAATGATGTCTTCCAAGTGTTCTATTATTTATTGTTCTGATTCCCTGTTTGGTTTACCCAACTTTATTAAGCTTACGTCAAACAGTAGTTATCGTACGATCGCTGTAGTTAAGCAACATCCAGCCAGGTTTGTAAATAGATGGGTGATCGCTTGAGGATACCAAGTTCAGTAAGCTTGGATATGCGGCTGGTGTAATGGATAATGAATAGGAATTGTTAATCGGGGAGCCGAGTTCTAATTCGAATTTGGTTCGTTATATTCACTCAAGCGCGGAATTACTCTAGGAAAAGTGAGAAGTCCATCACTTTACACCCAGCTATGGTTAATTAGTAATACCTGTATCACTAAATTATTATTATGTCACAAATGTGAATTCTTACATTCTAAAACTAATTTTTAAATAACCCGCAAATGATTGATAAGCCGTAGAAAAGGAATCAATACTTATTGGCTTCACAGGCGTGTCTTGTAAATTTATTTACATTCTCTGTGATAGAAATGTATAGAAACTACAATGGACACAAAGTGAGGGATCAGTTCATATTGTGATTGTAATATAGAATTTATCCCCCAATTTATATCCACATTATATATGAATTTCTGATTAGGTATGAACCTACCTCTTCTCCCTACCAGCTATGGTTAATTAGTAATAATTGTAACACTAAATCATTATTATCTCCCAAATGAGAATTTTTACATTCTAAAAATACTTTGGTTTTAAATAGCCGGCAAATGGTTGATTCGCCGTAGAATGAGGAATCAATAGGTATTGGCTTCACAGGCATGTCTTGTCGATTTATTTACATTCGCTTGAATATAAATGTATACAAATTATTGTGACTGTAACGTGAGCAATCAGTTTATATATTGATTTTAATACAGAATTTATCCCCCACTTTATATACACATTATATTATCAGTTTCTGGTTAATGGGTTAATTTGTAATACTTGTATCACTAAATTATTATCATCTCCAAAAATCAATTTCTTACAATTTTATAAATTGTCCACGGCTCTAAATAACCTGGATGACCCAGTAGCTGAAAGCGTTGATTGATTAATCCAAAAAATGAGTTGACCAAATGAGTTGTGAGTTCAATATCTGGCCACAGAATAGGGAACAAATAATTGGAACATTAAGATACTAAAGGGAATTAACTGATACTAAGATATCTTCCCACACCACCACAAAAATGGCATGGCTCGTGGAATTAGAACAATCTACCTCCGTGGATTTGTTCCGAAATTCCAACGTATATCATCTGAAGAAGGTCGGAGTGTACAACGGCTGAAATATCGTGAAAACAGCAATAAATGTGAGGACAACAGTCCGAACGATATAAATAGTGTAAATTGTTACAATACTTTATCAGAGGAAGCAGCAAAGGGCTGATAAACGAATCAAACAAACAATCGAATTTATGAATTGAAGCACGGTACTTGATTGGAAATTAGGTTTCATTATGTAACCGTTCAATGGTAATAATGTCTTCTTTCTCATTTATGATCTGTAAAAGTCTTTTTCAGTTTCTTGCTTTCTTCTTAACAACGATCTTCAACCATTTCTCGTCCTTTCATCCCTGTGACCCTTTCAATGTGTATTTTCCTCTCAGTGGCTTCTTAGCGTCTTTGTGGTTTTATCACCTTGGTTGGTGTGAAATGATTAACAAAGAAAATCGTTGATTTAACAAACTTTTGACCCTTTACTATTCCTGTATACTGTTGTTCTGACAAACCATACACAAGAACACGTTACATATTATGCCTTCGTTTTTCCCTTCACTGTGATCTCTGTGTGTCAAGTTCTTGATGCCTTCTTTCCTATTTATGTGTCAGAGAAAATTTGCTTGTTTCTTTCTAAATTTATATATAGATTGCATTGTACTTCCTCTTTGGTCACATGTTCTGACCATGGTATTCCCATTAATCTTTAGTAGAACCATATCCTTTCAATTCCATTTTTTTTTCGATTCTGTACGGAGCTTGTCAGCGGATATTAGGCGAGTTAAAAGCAGCCAACATACTGAGCTGAGTTCTGGAACATTAATAGAGTTGACATCTAATAAAAAGAACCAGTTCATAAAATATTGATTGACTAATCGTTTTGTTTGTTTGACGCCATACCAACTCCTTCATGGGTCATTTAATGCCGAAATTTAATTTCTTGGGAGCTTTGAAGTAATAAAAATATGAGATATGTTATTGTGCTTTCACAATTGAATGCATGGTAGATAATACTCAGCTTTTGTGCATATACATATTTGTGTGGACATAATTACACGAGGCGGCGATGTGTGTGTTTTATGCTGTAGTTATATTTTGGAATCCAGTTTGATTTTTTTAAGAGAATTGTAGGATATTATATGGATTAATATCATAGAAGAGTTCGTTGATGTTGGTTGTTAGTCTGATTTTCTTTAGCGGCATATCAACCTCTATGAGTTATTTAATGCAGAAATTTACATATTTTGAACGCATTTGTATGCTTTCAATTACAGAGAAATATATTGTTGGAAATTTTACTATCCATTGTTGGTAATTTATTTTTTATAAAAATGTATTGCAGGTATTTTTACTATAAAAATTTTATACTTTAGTGTTTTCTTTTTTATGGGTTGACTATTTGCCCCTAGCTGGGACCGTAACCGGTGCTACCGCCCCGGGTCAGGGTGGACCTGGGAACAACAGCAATTAAGAGGTGATTCCACGCTCCTCAAAACTGGCTATCTCCCGACCACAGGCCTTGCTGCCGGATGTAGTTTATCGTCATATCCAGGAATAAATAAAAATTTGAAACAAAAAAACAAAAAACAAAACTTTTGTATTATTATTATTATTATTATTATTATCATTATTATTAATAATATCATTATTAGTGGAATTGATTTTAATTTATGAAAGGATATGGGATTTTAACTATACATAAAATAAAAATCAAACTCTGGAATCAAAAGATATAGAAATTCGAAAATTGAAATTGAGTTTGGAAATTTTATTAATTATACATTCTTTTTTTCCTGAAAATAAAAAAAAATCAAACAAACAAACACTATAAAAGAAATATTTCTTTTCATTATTACCGACGCCGTTTTATATAAAGACAAGTTTAAAAAGTTTATGAAAGCAAATTCAAAATCAGATATGTAAATCGAAGCCAAAGTGATATCTGCATTTTTATTGGCGCGAAAATTGGGAGTGTTGAAACGGCGTCATTTGTCGCTGATCAAAGCAAAACTCCACCATTTTCCTCTTTGTTCCCTTCATTTCTATTTTTTTTTCCATATTTCTTTCTTTGAATCGGTCGCTTTGTCTTCATCGATAAAGAAAGCTAATACCCACGTTCTAAAGGATTGGCCAGTTTTTTTTTCTCAAAGCTTGTCAGGCTGTGACTGAAACACGTCATTTTTTCTTCTTCTTTCCGTCTCTTTCTTTTGGTGCGTCTAAAAGTCACTTTAATTGATACTTAATTCGGTATCTTTATATATATATATATATATATATATATATATATATATATATATATATATATATTTGGTTGGATAGATGTGAGTTTGTGACCCTGGGTTTCACGCTTTAGCGATCGTCAGACAAACTGACAAATTACGTTAGCTCTATCTCTGATATTGAGCGCTTTTCTAATAAGTACCGCACATATAATATATAAATAATTATACATATATATATATTTATTAATATTTAAACACACACACACACACACACACACACACACACACACACACACACACACACACACACACACACACACACACACACATATATATATATATAATTATTTATTTAAAAATATGATTCCAACTCGCGCCATAAGAGGTATATAGTATTAAGTTGTGCTATATTATGAGATAAAGTGCTCAATATCAGGGATAGACCGTATGCAAATATAAATATAAAAAGTGAACATTTTAGTCAACACTCAAGCGGCCTGATGATTGCGTCTAGCATGAAACAGCCTGTCACCTCATAGAGTTTAATTCAATGTTCACTTTTATATATATATATATATATATATATATATATATATATATATATATATATATATATATGAATTTATGAGAAAAACCTTCGCAATAATGTAAGCTTAAAAAATTGTAAGGTGAAAAAACTTGGGTGTCATTAACCTATACTTACTTTCTTTTAAGATATTCATTTAGTAAAATGAGCTTTCTAACAGCCGTTAGATGAAATCTATTGCAATCACTATTTATCTTTTAATATATGGAATTTCATATAGATATATAGCACAGATTGCTTGGGCACCTCGAGTCGGTGTAATGGTTAGCAAGCTTTGCTCGCTAGAACAATTACGACTGAGTAGTGAGTTCGATCCTCACTGGGTGCCACCTAATCTCGGGCCTTCGGCCACATCTAAGCTATGCTTGGAAAATCACTATTGCACAGATTGCTTATTATGGCGTGTAGTTCCAGTAGTATACTGAATGTTACAAATTACTGTCTCAAAATGTCAAACTACTTGTCACTGATGTTTTGAACCCGGCGCCATGATAATCTGATTTGGTTGGAATTTGTTTTTCTTTTTTTGTTTAATTTTGATAAATAAATAAAAAAAAATCATCGTGTAACAACACTCTGCACAGTTGAAACCATAGAAGTTTGAAGAGCTTTCACCACTCCCAGATTCCTTAAGGATATTGTCCAAGACTTGGTAATGGCAAATCGCTGACTGACCTTTTGAAATCCATTCTCTGTTTCTCCCTCTCGATTAATCCAAGAAACAAAATTACTACTCCTTTCTCTCATGAAATAAAATGAGCAAAAATAAATCTAATGAAAAATGCCCGTTGCTGATTCTTTCATCACCAAAGGATGTAAATATATGTATATAGATAGGAGTCAGTCTGTTTAATTTTTAATGTATTTTTTCCGAATTTTCTAAGATGCTGTATGCCAAAGCTCGAGAAACCGTTCGTAAATTCGAACGGCTCATTTATTAGCAAGAACGAGGTAAGTTCAGAGTTTTCTTTGGTATTTTATGGTATTATTTGGAACGCTGAAATTTGAATTAGCCCAAAGTGAAATTATTCCTAAAACGGTATAATGGAACTCAATCATACCACAAAACACCTAACAAATATTTATACGTATTCTTATTATTGTTTTTATTTCCTTTGATTTCTGGCGTGTACACATTTCTTTCCGGGTCCCGCCCAGAGACCTAAGGTTAGAAATGGCATTTTCTACTGACAATATATATATATATATATATATATATATATATATATATACATAGATAAAGCCCTTCGTAAAGTGTGGGCTGTACTTGTCAGAACAATTTTTTGTATCTCTTTGAGGCATGAACTTCCAGGAATCCCTTCAATTAGTCTACTGTAATCTTTCCCAACCAGTCCTAGGGCTCCAACTACAACAGGGATTGTTGATGTTCCCATATGCCACATTTTTGAGATTTCTATTTCAAGGTCCTTGTAATTTCACAGCTTTTTGAATATCTTCAAGGATACATTGCATTCTGCAGGGACTGCCATATCGATAAGCAGGCACGTTTTTGTTTGTGGTCTTTAATAACAATGTCTTCTTCTTCTTATTATTATTATTGATATTATTATTATTTGCTTTTATTTTGGTGTGTATTAATTTCTTTTCCAACCAGAGACCTAAGGACAAAATTGTTATCTTGACATTTTCCAATGACCTTTTTTTTGAGGATAAAAAAAAAAAAACTCACACACACCTAAGATCACGCATATATTACATAGATATATGTGATCTTAGGTGTTCAACTAGGCTGGCATCTCGCTGTCACCCTTTCACTGTCGAAACTGTTAAATGTAGCCGTCTCTTCTACTCCAGTAGCTTCATGTCTCGCACTTCTCGCCTATGGAACTCCCTCCCCTTTTCCAGTTTCCCTGATAGCTATAATCCCCATCTATTCAAATGTATTGTCAATCGACATCTCCAGTTGCCTTGATCTATCCCCTATCCTTCTCTTCATCCTTTCCTCTATCACTCCTCTTTGCTCTAGCTCCAACTCTCTATAACCCCTTGCGTGCTAGTGAAATGCCGCCTTGCTTGGGGGTGAAACACTTAAAAAATATATAGATAAAGCACTTCGTAACGTGTAGGCTGTAATAAGTGGATATGGATCGGACATGTACGACTAAATGTCTCCACATTAATCATAAATTTTAGCTAAACTTAATTTTTTCTGTTGACATCGAATAAATTTCGCTCACTATATTCCCTCTTTATTATTTTCTTTTCCACTCTTATGCATACATGAATCTACGTTCGGATATATATGCGTGTATATGTGTGTGTATATGGGGAATGTGTATGTACACATATGTATATATGTGTTCGCGTGTATGTTTTCGTGTGTACACGCATGTGTATATTTGTATGTGTGTGGATGTGCATATGTGTGGATGTGTATATGTTTGAATATGGATGTGTATATTTGCACTAGTGTATGTGTGAATATGTAAATGTGCGTGTGTGTAAATGTGTATATGTGTACAGTGTGTATGTGCATATATATTTATTTGAGGATGTGGACATGATTGGTGGATGTCTGTATTTGTGCACATGTGTATGCGTAGATGAGTGGAAGCGTATATGTGTCTATGGGTATGTGTATGCATATGTGTATGTGTGTACGTGTTACGTGAATATATGTCAACCTGCATAAATGTATGGCTGTGTATAAGTTTGAATGTTTACGTATGGATGTGTATGTACGTATGTCTGGATGTTTATATGTCAGTATGTACATATGTAACTAAATCTGGATATGTATATGTGTGAATGTGTGGATGTGCATATGTTTGCATGCGTATAGGTGTGGATGTGTGTATGTGTGAATGCGTATATATGTACATGTGTGAAAATTTATATGCGTGCATTCATATTTGTATGGATGTGGATATGTGAATGTGAATATATATATGTGTAGATGTGTATACGTGTGCATGTATTATTATGTATATCTTTACATGCTAACATGGGTGCATGTGCGATGGTGTATATGTGTATTTATATATTTGTATATGTCTGGATGTGTTAAACTTTATATATATATATATATATATATATCATACTTATTATAAAATCCAGGTTGTGTGTGTGTGTGTACGTTTATATATTGGATCGGATTTCCTACATTTTTCAACCGATTTAAACAAAACTTCACAGAACTACATAAAATTACCTTGCGGTGGTTCTGATAGTGCCAAAAATTAGAAAAACACAATTGTTTTTGCACGAAATCAATTTGAAAACACGATTAAGAGGCATCGCTGTTTCGAGAATGAAAGGGGGACAACTCATATCGAGTTATACTTATTATAAAACCCAGGTTGTTTGTGTGTGTATTCGTTTATAGTTATTTTCCAAGCGTAGCTTAGATGTGGCACAAGGCCGAAAGTATTGGACATCTAGTGAGGATCGAACTCACTTTTCAGTTGTAACTGATCTAGCGAGACAAGCTTGCTAACCATTACACCACGCCGAGGTGCCCAGTGTGTGTTCATTTATATATGGGATCGGATATCCTACATTTTTCAACCGATTTCAACAAATCTTCACTTTTTTTAGCAGGTAGTGTTTCTCATTGTTCTGCACACTTTTTTCTTTATTTTTACATTCAGAATGCTTTAAAAATTCCATTTACAAGACAATTGTTTATAATAAAATTCTATTCAATCGGTAGACTCATAACGATTGAAAAAAAAATAATTAAGACATGCGTGTCCGTCAACCTTAAACAATAATCTTTGTCAATTTTATTTTTCAGTCTTTATGATGGTCGATACTTGATCTATCTCTTACTGTTACATCCCCGGGCAACGCCGGGCTCTCCTGCTAGTTCATATATATATATATATATATATATATATATATATATATATATATGTGTGTGTGTGTGTGTGTGTGTGTGTGTCTGTGTGTGTGTGTGTGTGTGTGTGTGTTTGAAAATGTGTGTATATAAATATAAATAAATATATATATATGATTATTTATATATTATATGCGCGGTAATTATTAGAAAGCGCTCAATATCAGAAATAGAGCTAACGTATTTGTTTGGGTTGATGAGAGTTTGTGACCCGGGGTTTCACGCTTTTGCGATCGTCAGACAAACTCACAAACTCACATCAATCCAACCAAATATATATATATATATATATATATATATATATATATATATATATATATATATATATATATATATATATATATAACTAATAAACTTATAAATGTAAGCATCTGTACTCTTTTGGCTAAACCTTAGGTGTTTTAGCTTTTGAATGAACAAACTAATACCCAAGGGGAAAAAAAGGGGTAAAAAAAAGTAAGAACTAAGAACATATATTTCCAGCGAAAATAATCGTCTAGAATCTAAGTTCAGAGTCCAAAGAAAAAACCTCCGGCACGAATAAAGTAAAATAACTTTATATATATATATATATATATATATATATATTTCTGTTTTTAAGTTATTTTTATAGATACAAATATATAAGTAAAGGAAAATTCATAGAAGCAGATAATATTAAAATAATTATCGGACTCAGCCCATTTCATAATTCTAATATTAATTTTAAAGCATTAATAAATTGTATCTTGTTTTGTTCCGTTGTCGCTTTATCATATTATTTGATTGGCCATTGCATCTCACTTAAAAAAAAAATTTCCCAAGTGGAGGTAGTGGTTGGTTTTGAACTCATTAAAAACTTTTTATTTTACAATCAACGCCATCATTTGACAATACACCAGAAGTGTTGAAACAAAATGATTATTTTTGTAGTGTTTTATAACATACTTATGTTATAATTTTTAAATATATATATATATATATATATATATATATATATATATATATATATGAATATATATATGTGTGTGTGTGTGTGCGTGTGTGTGTGTGTGTGTGTGTGCGTGGGTGAAGCTTGTCTGTCTGTGTATTTGCGCGTGAGTGTTAGTGTATTTTTTTTTATCAATGTTCGTATGTTATAATATTTATTAAGATCGTTCTACAAATTATTCCGCATAGAAACGTCATTTTTCTTGTTTCGAACATGTTCCTTTCAAATTCCTGCTTATCAAATACAAGCCGTATTTTTTAACAGAAATGGCTTGAACCTCGTTATATTAAAGCACAACTAAAAAGCAAGAATGTCAACCGAACTCGTGCAACTGCAGTTAAAAAAAAAATCTTCAATAAAACCTGACAATTTGATTCCAAACAAAGATGAGAACACAAAACAAAGAAAAAAAAATAGCGTAGTAATGACCATAGCTAAAAAACTTTGAGTCCAGACAATAATCTAAAACGCAGATCGACATGGATCGCTACGGTAATATCAAATTCGAATGCGACATCGTTTAGATATGCTTTCAGAGATATTTCCGGGTGTTGTAGACATTAACGTCGTCATCCTTTGTGTATAACGACAACGATTTTGAAATCTTCTGCTTCTCGACTATTTCGGCAGGACAATCAGCTCTTCGTGAATGGAACAGAAGTCTTTCAATATTTTGCAATTTCCTCTTCGATTCCAGCTAATTTCCGACATTACCACCGGATTTCTAGAGAGCATTTACAGTATCCGTTGGACTTTATTTTCAAGCAAAATGAGATGTATTTTCCTCACTCAGGCAAGGACAAATAATGTCGTCTGGATGGTATATTCATGACTGAAGATTTCAATAATCTAATATCTGATCTCAATAAATCATGTTAAAGATAGTTTTAAAAGTGAATCAGATTACAGAACGACAGTTTCCATGATGGCGAATACGTATAGGATTTAAACGATTTTGTAGGAAATACATACCTTCCAAATCTCGAATAAAATTTTTACCTAAAATTTGTGATTATCTCCGAATTCTATTTTTTCTATATATTATCAAAGATAAATTTACGTTCTGTAGTAATTTGACAATACTTCTTTGCTTTGACCACAAGAAATATTGACTATATCCATCTAAAACGAGGCTGAAACAAAAGTTCGTAGCGTTTTTCATTGTGTCACGTTTAAAATGTGATTTCTTTTCATATGGGAATAAACGGTATAACATACAGTGTTATTAAAAAAGAAAGAGCAGCTATCAAAAATAAAAAAATAAATGCTTAAGAGACAGAAACACATTCAACAAATTACTGGATAGGAAAAGATTCAAAGTTATTTAAATAAATGATTTTTAAAAAAAAATCTTTTTTTAAATGCCTCTTTTTTTTTCAGAATTCGTGTAAATTTAAATTGTTGTAGTTCATAGAAAAGAACATCTTATTTATCATCCATGGCCTTCCATATCACCAGACCTTACCACATGCGATTTTTATCTGTGGGGGTGTATAAAAGTAAGTGTGCTTATTCCACCTATGCCTGCTACTCCTTAAGATTTGAGATAGAATTGTTGAATCTGTGAAGTATCCATAGAGAATTGATTCGAGTGTGTCAAGTAGTGATATACCGTTTCGATGTTTGCCGGGCGGCACAAGGTGCTCATGTTGAGTGCATGCAAGTTGAACAACCTTAAAATAATACATTCTGAACTTTTTCTTACCCAGTAACGTATTGAATGTGTTTATGTCCATGAGCATTTGTTTTTATTAAATTTTCGCAATGTTCCCTTTCTTTTTTTAATAACCCCATATCTACATATTCTGTAAAGCGGTTTCTTTCTATTCAGGATACACGTTTCTTTTTAAATTATTTAACTCCAAGCAAGGTCAAAAAGCCACTAAGACGCGGGAAGTTACTGAGTGATAAAGAATATAAGGAAAAGGAAAACATGAAACAAAGGAGGCTAGAAGAAAATGACTGACTTTGCATTTAAATTTTTGATGATTAAAAGAATCCGTTAGCGGCATGGTACGATAATTATCAGAGAAGTGATTAAACAAAGAAAATGAAAGACAGTGCCAAAAGCCAGAGGTTTTCAGCGAATAAACTCTTAGTATAGAACGTACGGTTACATCTAGCCATTTCACCAGTACAAGGATGATATCTTACCGCTAATATAGTACTGAAGTTAAATTCATTTTAAATGTTTTTGGATTAAAAGTTAAAAATGAGGTAAAATGAGATATATATATACGTTATTTGATGCTTTTTATTTCCGGAAAGAAAAACACGCTGGAAAATTAACAAAAAAAGATACGTGTCGTTGTTTTTGTTTGTTTTATACACAGAACCCACCCTTTAGATGGCATGGGGCCAATCGAGGTAGGGAGTTACGTTTGGAGCCCATATTTGTGTATAGGAGTTGAAAATAACGCTTAACAGATTAAGAATGTAGTGATCGGGGAAACATATTTGGAATCGGTCCCTCAAAGCAGTGGATCGCGGGAAGAAGCTGTTCAAGTGGAACTTACTTCTCACCGGTCGAAAACAGATGGAATTTGCGTGGTTTGCTACTATGTAAGGCATAGAAGCAAACCACGTTGTTCTTGTGGTGAAGGTTTGCCTCGGCGGGATCAGGTGAAGAAGATGCCACAGAATGCTCCTGTAGTCTGACTATCATTGATGATGGCCAAATCGAAACGACAAATGACACATCAAAGAGAAGCCGCATGTCTTATATAAGAGTTGTAAAGGATCTGAAACCATTCGATAACGTGAATCACTATTGTTGTGGCCTGTTTAGGGGCCGGAAAGAAAGACACGGAAGACGAAGGTAGGTTGAAAAAGCATTCATTCTACTGTAGGAGGGTTTACCACAACAACTATGATGTTTGGGATGTCTCACGATTTACCGGACAAGAATTAACCGATCACATGCTCATTTTCGATTATATAATCAAGAAACGCAAGAGAAAAAGTCCAAAGAATGATAACAGATGATGCAAAATAGATGGTGTACAACAATGCTGATCAGGTTCCTTTTTTGCAACCAATGAAATGTGTCTATTTAGCCGACAAGGACATGCGTATCTTTTCGTCCACTACAATTTAAAAGACACGAAATAAATTGAATGGCCTCTGGATTCTCTAGAGCCTAATCCAATAGAAAACTTGTGCTCTGTTTTTACAATAGGTTTATATAAAAATTGAAAATAATATTCAAACAAATAATACGAAGATGAGTTAAAAGCTAATGCGATTTGGTGTATTATCTAAGAAATAAGGAACACATCAAACATTTACATGATTCGGACTATGGTCCTCATCTTTGTCGCCTTATTTATTACAACGTATTCTAAAGGACACATGGCAAAGCGGATAAAGGCATTAGTTAGATCCAGTGACAGGACCCAAAGAGTATGAGTTCAATACCTGGTTAAGGCGGTGGAGAATTTGGAGAGGGAATTAAACGGGAGATAACTGGAGATAACTGATAACTGAGATCCATTAGACATGGCAGGTGGAACTAAAACAGTCTACCCCAGTGAGCGAAATAAAGGGTTCAATTCGACAATCTAACCACCTGAAGAAGGCCGGAGCGTACAACGGCCGAAACTATGGCGTCAAAGATGAGGACAATAGTCCGAATTATGTAGTGTACATAATACCTCATCTTAGAAATACAGACAGATTCAATCAAACATATCTTACATCAATTTACAGCTACGCATAACAGGTTCACCTCTCTACTCCTCAAAATCACCTCTTGCACTAACATTTTTTTCACTTATTCATCACCATCATAACGTTTGGCTCCCAGTGCCTCTTTTGGTGAACCAACGAGATGAAAGTGCCAAGTCAGGTGCTAATGAACAATAAAAAATTGCTCTAAGGAATTGGTTACATCAGGAACCTACTGAATCTTACTAAGCTAGGATACATGCCTTCATTCTAGTTGGAACACTGCAATTGTGATGACTATGTTGAGAAGTAGACATGTGAACCTGTCGCGTATAGCTATATCTTGATGTACGATATGTTTGAGTGTGTTCCTTATTTCTTCTCTATATAATGTTGTAGCCTCTGTCTGTCTCTTCGTTATGAAACTCCCCCATATTTTTGGAGATAGTCCCCCGCCATAACCATATATATTCTGAAACTACATTACACAGGGTATTTGGATAAGTATATTTCATTTTGATCAAAGGGGGTCCTCGGGGGCACAAACCAGCCACTGATTTTTTTTTTCTTTGATATAAATTAAATTTAAATTTGAACATGGGTATGACACCTAGGTTACTTAGATAAGTATATTTCATTCTGAACAAAGGGGTGGAAGTTCCTGGAGGGGAGCACAAATCCTATACTGATTTTTTTTTCTTTTGATTTAAATTAAATTTAAATTTGAAGAAGGGGATGATTACTCTCCAAAATATAGAAGGAGAAAGCCAGAAGATGGAGGTCACATCAACAAGATCATTTTAATCAAAAGGATCCCGGAGGCGAAAAAAAATTAAAATCATTGAATTTTTTTCCCTTTGATTTAAATTAAATTTAAAGTTGAACAAGGGAATGACTCCTATGTAAAATATAGAAAAAAAATGACAGAATATGGAGGTCACCTCGGCAATATCATTGAGTAATATTAAAATACATCATTTTTCTCCACAAATTATAACAATGATTTAAAATCAATCATCATTTTCTTATAAAGAAAAAAAAAAGAAAAAAATGTGTGACACGCAGCAAGGTGCGTGTAATTCGGCTAGTATATAATAAGACAAATTGAATTAAATTTTGACGTACACTCGTATATACGGAAAATAATAAAAACTAGTGAAATTTATGTTTAACGAATGTCGTCGAAAATTTAATAGAATCAGTAAATAAGCGACTGACGAAGATTATAGACCAACAATGACAATATTAACAGGTAAAATCAGAAAAAAAAAAAAAAAAATTTTTCACGGATAGTGTTTTCGCTAAATAGAAGCTTTGAATATATTCATGGAAAAATTAACTTCACCGGAGGCACGGTGGAGTAATGGAAAGCAGCACAAGTTGAGTTCGAATTCCAGTCGAATCCATTACATTTACTTAGGTGCTAATACCCTTGGGAAAGGTATGAATCATTTTCTTTTCGCCAAGCTTTGAGTAAAATATGTAAATAGCAGGACAGACTTGAATGGCAACCGGTCTACCGCAGAAAGAAATGGCATCTGCCTCGTCAGTCATGTATCGAAAGATACATGATCGCCTAAGCGTGTTTCACGCATAGCACGTAACTGACCGAGTTTGCTTTACTATCTGCATAATAAAATCTGACAAGTTATTTTTCTTAAATAATGGTATCATACTTATTATAAAACGCTGATTGTGCGTGTGTATGTGTCTGTTCGTTTATATATTGGATCGGCTTTCCTACATTTTTCAACCGATTTCAACAAAACTTCACAGGACTACGTAAAATTACCTTGCGGTGGTTTTGACAGTGCCAAAAATTGGAAAAACAATTGTTTTTGCACGAAATCAATTTGAAAACACGATTAAGAGGCATCACGAGAATGAAAGGGGGACAACTAATATCGAGTTCTACTTATTATAAAACCCAGGTTGTTTGTATGTGTGTGTATGTGTGTGTGTGTGTGTGTATGTGTGTGTGTGTGTGTTCGTTTATATATGGGATCGGATTTACTATATTTTTCAACCGATTTCAACAAAACTTCACTTTTGTTTTTGGCAGGTAGTGTTTCATATTGTCTTGCACACTTTTTTCTTTATTTTTACATTCAGAATGCTTTAAAAATTCTATTGACAAGACAATTGTTTATAATAAAATTCTATTCAATTGGTAGACTCATAACGATTGAAAACAATGTTTTTGTTTGAATTTGGGTTTGACCAATTCGTAAAAAAAAAATATTTAAGACATGCGTGTCCGTCAACCTTAAACAATAATCTTTGTCAATTTTATTTTTCAGTCTTTATGATGGTCGATACTTGATCTATCTCTTACTATTACATCTCCGAGCAACGCCGGGCTCTACTGCTAGTCATTTCTAAACGGACACTCACAGGATGTATCAATGTTTTTTGAATACACTCTGAAAATATTACTAATATTTTATTATGAAAGCATTGATTTACATAATAATATTTGACACCGACTTACAATCTATTGTCACTTTTTTTAAAGCAATGAACTTTACTCTGGAATTCATACGCTATATCCCTCTATAAATATAACGAAATGCTGAAAATATATCTTCGTAGGCTATATCTCGGATCTAAGAATTTACTTTCTGCTTCGCTGATTGCTTCATTTATTATGATAACGTTGATGTCTAAATTGGCTGCCAACGTGC
>CAHIKZ030000267.1:512500-515000 GCA_903632075.3 Acanthosepion pharaonis | reverse complement strand
ATTATTCCAATAATTATTCAAAATAGCTTCATTGGTGTATTGAACACAAAATTTAAACAGTCGTATTTTTGGTGGGTGGGGAGTACTGTATTTTCAAAAGTTTTTTTTTAAAGGAAAGTTTGTTCTAAGAATTTTAAGTGTGTTGTATAATGGATAACACTACGGAATGAGAGCCTTGGAACTCCGGTTCGTTACGTTTTCTTACGCTTGGAAGAGATATGGATACATCTCCACACAGATATGCGTGAAAAAGAAGGACCGGTCTGAAAGACTTACAGTTGATGCAATGCAATATTCATCCGTAAAACAAACCTATTCTTTAAGTAACCTATAAAGGGTTGATAAGCCGTAAAATACAAATCAAAGAAATATTATTTCATGATTCCTATAAAGTTATTTTTCGTTAACGTTTAATGTTCTTGTAATGACAAAAGTACGCAGATGTAAGCTTTAAGAAAGCTTCATTCAACTGAGAAAATAAGGTTCGCGTATAGTGTCCTTTTATAGTCCCAGTAAATAGTTCTCTCAAAGAGGAGAGTAACAAAACAAGCGTAGACCACTTTTGATTAATCATAACAGTTTTCTCACTGTTCCTCATGTTTTTTTATTGATCAAGGAGATATTAACTAAGCTTTCCCGTTATCAAGCATGTTTTGTAAGATTTTATCATTCTAAAAATCAATATTTAAATTTAGATATAAAAGAATTAATTCATAGAAGTTCTCAATGAAGTCTGCTTGAAATCGAAAAAGCGAAGGTGTGCAAAAAAGAGAACTTATATAAAAGATCATAATTGGATATACGAGAAAACTTAATGAGATCGTTGATAGGAGCGAATTAAAAACTAAAATATTTAACAGACAAAGATTAAAAGTATCAATGAAAACAAAGCACGAATAGTCAAACAAAATGCGTATAAAGAGTTTCTGATAAATATTAATTCTACGTAAATATCTATACAGTTAGACATTAGGTGAAACACACACACACACACACACACATATATATATATATATATATATATATATATATATATATATATATATATATAGATAGATATATAGATAGATAGATAGATAGATAGATCGGAAGAAAGGAACAGGAGATAGATAGATTAAACCCCGAAACAAACAGCAGAAACACCAGAGTAGATATGGTAAAAGTATTCAATGCACGGTCAGAATGCTAGATTTCCAAATGTGCAAGATGGACTCTGACCAGAAAAACCTTCTGGCACGTCTTTATGAACCTACATTTCATGATTTGTTAGAAATGATTGTATGAAGTCAAACAATCGCCCGATAATACCGTACCCTGAATCTTGCGTATAAAAACCAGCAAAACCTGTCAAATGCCTTTGTTATCTAGAGCTCCAGCCACTTCGCCGTTATTATTTTATATATATATATATATATATATATATATATATATATATATATATATAATTCATTGAGTCTGAAAAGAAACCTCAACAGAATGCAAAATTATGGACAGTCGTTTCCTCCTATATATACCGAAATTGAAACCCTGATATATATATATATATATATATATATATATATATATATATATATAAAACATTAGGCAACAGCATATGATTTATATACAAAATTAATCACATATAAATTAATCAGAACGTATCAATGCGATTATTGGCGACATCCGTCACTAGAAAACATAATATATGCATTAAAATCCTGTTCATCCATAGTGCGAGTTTTGATCCTTGAAGAAAAACTTGTTGTCTGTAGTTTTTCAGTTTATTCGATGTTAAAATGCTAGTACTTACGGACGGTCTTCCATCCATCATCAGGCATGTGTTTTTTTCTTATAAGATCAAAAACTTGAGACGATATATCTGTATGTCGACCGAAAAGATGTTTTGAATATCTGCTATTATTGACGGTTGTAAGATCTCGGAACGTGCAAAGACGCAACGCTAAGTTTTTCAAAATTTTTTGAGTGAGAATTTTATTTAAATATTTCTTGTGATGTGTTAAATCCACGTATTCTATTTTTACAAGTGTATTCAGTTTTTATATCATGAACTAAGTATATAGTTCAATAATATAGTGTAATGTCATAATAGTAATTTTTTTTTTTTTATAGGAATTTTTATGTACTGCGGATCGATAGTTTTTTAATAAACATAAAACATTAGGCAGCATATGATTTACATACAAGAATTAATCACACATAGAATTAATCAGAAGTATCAATGCGATTATTGGCGACATCCGTCACTAGAAAACATAATATATGCATTAAAATCCTGTTCATCCATAGTGCGAGTTTTTATCCTTGAAGAAAAACTTGTTGTCTGTGATTAATAGCAGATATTCAAAAAACATCTTTCGGTCGACATACAGGTATATCGTCTCAAGTTTTTGATTTTATAAGAAAAAAAAAACACATGCCTGATGATGGATTGAAGACCGTCCGTAAGTACTAGCATTTTAACATCGAATAAACTGAAAAACTACAGACAACAAGTTTTTCT
>CAHIKZ030000267.1:485000-502500 GCA_903632075.3 Acanthosepion pharaonis | reverse complement strand
AACGGTTAACTTAACGGAAGTTATATATTGATATCGAAGAGGTAGAGAAGAAAAACCCATAGAGAAAAAAGAGAGAAGGAAGTTATAAGAGGTGTCACTAATTTTTATATATATATATATATATATATATATATATATATATATATATATATATTTTTAATTCTCTGATTCAACGTAATTTCATTCGTTGAATCCGTTTTTCTTCTTGTCTTTTCCATATCCCTTTATCTTCTCTTCCTTTCTCTTTCCCTTTCTTCCTTCATTTTATTAATTTTCTTTTATCATCTTTTCTTTCTCCTTAGATAATTTTTTTTACCTTTTATGGAAAAATTTTCCAAGGATGGATAGTGAAGCAATGTTTTATTAATCGTAACTGTGAATAAAATCGTTTAGTACCATCATTGTTTGCCATCTGAAGAAACGTTAATTTTAACGTTGAAACAAAATGTATAAATTTGTAGTGGATATATACATGATCTAATGTAAGAGTGTATAATAAATAAATATTTATTGCTCCACTTTTCTATTGAGCCCTCTTTTATTTAATGTTTTGAACTTTGAAATTTGAAATTTTATTTTTTGTTCTGTCACTATATATATATATATATATATATATATATATATATATATATATATATATATATATATATATATATATATATATATATATATATATATATATATTAGTAAATAAACACAGAACTTTAAATCGCACTTTGAACGTAGGTATATGTATTTTTATTAATATATACTTCTTAGCTCTGTCTAACCACATCGAGCACTGTTTTGTGACAGATATAGAAAGGAGATGAGATAAATAGGTAGAGATATAGCAAAGACACACGGAAACAGAAAAATAATATACGATCGATGTCATTTTAGAGAAAGGTTGGGCTAGTTTCATTGTCAAAGAAGGCGTTTCTGGTGAAAAATGAAAATTATTTCGTAAATGAAATTGTTTTTCATTGTCAGACATGTAAGTATTTATGTACGTACGTAGATGCGTGTGAACAGGCAGATATAGAAACGAAAAAAACAAGATGGAATGAAAGTGTTAATGCAACGAGACTCATGTTTTGAGTGCCGGATAAACACTCTTTTTTATTATTAATTTTCCTGTTATGTTTTTCTATAAACTTCTCATCGACGATGCGTCTGGGTTAGAAAGGTCATTTGGTATGGTTTTTTTTTCTTGAGAACTCGAAATAGTTATTTTGAAGTAGACATTTTTCAAATCCCGTTCTTTGATGACAGGGAATGTGTATGTACCTCTATTACCAGAGAAAACATCTGAAAACATCGAAACTCCAATTTCTCATTGATCCTATTTTTTGTACAAAGTAGAGTCGAGTATTTTTATCACTTCAAAAAACGTGGTTGTTTAACGAGATGAGAAAAGCGGAAATCCATTTGAAACAACTTTAAAAATAGATTTAAAAAAAATTTTTCCTTTTGGAAAACACAAGATATTGTGTTTTTTTTTTATCAAATTTATTTAATACTTGCATGGCTGTTTAAAAGTTTTGAGTTTAAATTATAATGAGATGATTTTATTACTGATGTTTTACCGAGTGAATAACCGTCCTCGGTATGACGATAAACTACATCCAGCAGCAAGGCCTCTGATCTGGAGGTTTTGAGGAGCATGGAACCAGCTCTTAATTGCTGTTGTCCCCAGGTCCCCATTTTCCAGGGTGGTAGCGCCTGCTAGGGACCAATCGATGGGAAAATAGATAACTACAAATTTGGGTCAAATATCTATGAAAGTACAATTTAATAGTACGAATATCAATCATCCTCTTTTTTTATAGTAATAAAAATTACCAGCAATACATTTCTGTAAAAAAAAAATTACCAGCGTTACATTTTTGAAGCTAAAAAAAAAATACCATTTTTGATATAGTCGCCCTGTTTTATTAAGACGTGGGTATTACTTTTACCGGACGGCGCTTTTGAGAAAAAGTTAATGTTAATCTGGCTTCGTTCAATGTTTGAACTTGAGACACCCATTATAGAAAAAAAAAAAAAAAAAAAAAAAAAAAAAAAAAACAACAGTTGAACCGGCGTGACCGCTTGGCCAAAAAGATTGTCATAGCACTATCAGGTTCCATATTTACTTTCATGAAATGCACATTTACTCGAACAGATTTTCTCCAATGCCCGGATTTTCTCAGTTTCGTATTCGTAAACAAAGCAATTTTTAAAGATTTACCCCCAGGTTATTACAACATTTACTTGGGAGACAATATGTGTGTGTGTGTTGTGTGTAAAACAGCATAGTGACTTTTAAATTACACACCTAATGAGATCTTCATACTAAATTATATATATATATATATATATATATATATATATATATATATATATATATATATATATAGTTTAAGGTGTAGTATATTTATGGGATAAAGTGCTCAATATCAGAGAGATAGAACCGTGTGTAAATATAAAAAGTGAACATTGGAGTCAACACTTAGAGGCGACAGTCTGTTTCATGCTAGACGCAATCGTCAGGCCACTGATATATATATATATATATATATATATATATATATTATATATATATGTTCCCCTATTAGATTGGACCGTGAATTTGGGAACATTAGGGAGATTTTTCCTTAGTAACGGCTATCTGGAGGCCCTTATTGACTATATTATTAGTAAAAAACTAAGAATTTCATTCCCCTAAAAATCCAGGGGACTTCTAAATGTCCGGTTTATTTGAAGATTCCCTGGATTGGGGATAGTGGTCAGGGCTTAATTAAGCAGGTTAGCAAGTCGGTTTCGGTTGTTTCCCATCAGTTGCTTTACGTAGCATTTTCAAACTAGGTCTGCGTTTCCGTCTTTTCGCAAGGATGTATTGCCTACATCAAATTGAGCAATTTAGTATATGAATTTAATTGCCAGTGTGCTGGTTATGTGGGGCGTACAACCTTGCATTTGAAAACTAAATTAATCAGCACGTACCTTCAAAATACGACTTGGTAAGATAGATAGAATATGCTATCTTCCCCCCATGAATATGGAATCGGCTATTGCTCAACATTTAGTTGAGAATATAGCTTGTGCCAAGTTGTATAAAAAGAGTGGTTTAGAATTATTCATACAGCCGATTCAATAATCATTTGAAGATTTTGGAATCGGTCTGTATAGGATTACAAAAACCTTCTCTCTGCCGGCAGAAAAGAATTTATAAGGTCTCTGAATCTCTGTTGGGGATATTTTATTTTAACTGTCCCTCGCTAATTAATTTATTTACATGATCCCTTCCCTCGTTACAAGTATATATACTTGTTCGTTATTTTAGTGTGTTTCCCCCTTTTTTTGCTCTTCAATATCGCTATTATTCATTTCGCTAATCAACGATTGTCTCCTGATGAGATGTTGGCTGAAAGGGCCCTAGAGACTTTTAAAATTAAAATCAATGGTTTCCTTGTTTTTTAAAACTAAATATATATATATATATATATATATATATATATATATATATATATATATATTTTGTATATTTAGGCAGCAAAGTCTCATTTAGACGTGTCTGACTGAAGAAATGACAGACAATATGTTTGCTAATTTTAACAAAATGCGTTCATACTTACAGAGTAACCTTCTGTGTATTGATGTTAAAGCATGAGAGAAATGTGCTAAGCTGTTTAATTATCTTTTATTTTCATTTCCCAAGTACTTTCGATCTTCTTCCAAGATCATCTTCAGGGGTGCGAGTAGTACAAAACTTTATGTTGTTCATTAGTACAAGTAGTTATACAAAGTTGTGCGTTGTTATCCATTAACGATTTTTTTTCATTATGGTTTTAAAATGCAAAACAGTTGACAATGTGATAAGCGTTCATTAGAACGTGAAAAATTATCCATTATGGATTTTTTCTTCTATGTTATAATGTCATAGTCACGCGCGCATTAAAACATGAAAAAACTTTTCCTTTATAGACATTTCAGAACATTACTATATATATATGTGTATATATATATATATAGTCATCCACATACAAAAACGTGTTTCGCTGTCTTACCGCTCATCAGTGTGGCTAGATGTCCGATTGCTTCAAGATCGGATCGAAACTCGACTGATTTGGCATCAGTCAGAGATTCTACCCCTAAGCTATCTGCCTACGCCAGAAAATGGAAATTTACGAGATGCATACAAAAGCCAGTAGCCAAGAGCACTCCGTTCGTAATTGAAGAGCGATGCGTTAAAAGCAACAGCAGCCAATGTTTTTAAAACTAAAACCCTTTCTCTATAGTGCTCATCGGCTAACGATATATATATATATATATATATATATATATATATATATATATATATATATATATATATATATATTGATCTCAAATGCATCACAGCTTATCTTCCGAGTAGAGAAGAGAATAAAAAAAAAAAAAAATCATTGAAGTTTTAAACCTGGCGCCGTCTCAAGACTGTCTTAGCGAATAGTGATCTTGGTCAGTTGCGAAATCACAATCTTTCACTGTTAATAAATAATTCGTCAATTCAGATTTACAAAAGTCGTCTGCGAAAGTTTGGCTTTCTCGGTCTTGTTGAAAAGATTAATTTCCTTTTGTCTTCCTTGCTTTTTAAAACCCGGTATTGAAGTGAGAAAAAAATAAAATTTATGTGAGAATACTTTTGTGAGATGATACAAAAGTTTGATCCGTTTGCCTGTGAATCTCAGAATATTTACTTTATGAATTTTTTTTTATTAATATTTTGAAAACCAGTAAACAAGTCACTGTTAGTCTTTCGCAAAGGTACAAATCTTTCTCAACATGGAGTTACAAAGGGAGATAATTCAAATATTTCTCTCTACGGTTTTTTACCTTTTAATAAATGTTGTTCCCACGCTTACCCTGACCTGGGGTAGCAGCACCTGTTAGGCTTCCATCTCCGGATAAAAGAGTGAACCCACAAACACTATGAAAGTATAAAACTACATTTTACATTAAATATTCCCAGAAATAGATGTTAATAGTAAAAATAAAAAGAATAGCAAATCCCCACAAGGAAATTAAATGTCTGCATTACATGACATATACGGAGTTGATATACCGTTAAACATACAAAAACAAACCAAATCTTATTTTTTATATATTCAGCCCGATTTAAATTTTAGGAGAAAAATTACTTTTTGGAAATGTTTCTATTACTTTCAGACAGAGAAAAATGTTAATACTAGAATAGTCAGCACTAAGTGTAGTTTTGTTCAACGTGTGGTATGTCCTGATCGAGACATTTATATCAATGCCATGGATAGCGTCAAAATTCTAAACAGTCAGCTCTATACAACCGCTATACATGATTAAAAATGACTCTAAGCTGGTAAAACTTGCAGATCTTAAAGTGTACAATTTGTTTTTTTCGAAACTCCCTGAGCTGGCACTAAGGAATCACAAACAGAGATCTGTGCCAAATAATGACAACCAAATGCCTTGAGGACTTTCAACAGTCCTCAACAACTAAAAGAGACAGCACCTCGAACTGAAAATTATGATATAGTCAAGATATTAACATTCCACACTACTTGAAACAAAAAAAGAACTTAGGAAGAAAACCCCTGCCAATCTTGTTACGAGAGTTGATTCAGTCGAATTAAGAAACCTATTTCTCCGCAAAATTGTTTGAACAGAAAGATTTTATCAATTTCAACAAGCAGTGGCACCGGCTGCTCGGACGATGAATGCAGATTTTTTTTTCCATATAAGGAAATATTACTTTTAGTATAACTAGTATTAACATTCTGTTTACACCTACTCAATAATAGTAAGTTTTAATGTAATTAATTAAGACGCCAGCTCGCATATAAATCGGCAGTGATCCCATCGTCGACCTGGCAAAAATCTCGTTTGCTGCTGTCGGTAAAGCTTGGCACACGGCTGAAATCGGAGACTTCTCTTTGGGAGGCAATCACATGGGGTGTATCATGACCGGTGGCTTGGACGAACTCTCTGTCGTCTCGTCTCTGTCTTCTACATCCCGACTCGTCTCCTACTGGCGAATTTGCTTCGAGCATTCGTATTCATTGACATAATTTTGGGGAATTCCCTTCTCCCGATATCTCATAACATTACCTCTCACTAAACCTCCTCAGTGAGCGTGGATGGCTTATCCATCCCACTTCTGTCTGGAATCAACTTTCAACCAGGAGAATCAACTCCAAATTCTTTGGTACGAAATTCAATTTTCGCTTTACACCTTGCATTTGCAGCTGTGTGTCAATCAACATTGCCCCCTAAGTCTGCGTTACTTTACCGTTGTTCAAACTGCTCGGCATGCAAATCAAGTCGTTTATGTGTGAATTAAATCCTCAATTCTTCCCACGGGTTATTGGTATTAACCCTTCTCGTTTCAATGTCTCTCAGCACATAACACGTTCTATTGTTTAGAAAAAAAAACAACTTTCTTCTGTTTTAGCGGGGCAACGACAAATATTATCACACAGCAACTGAAAGATATTTAAAGTGTTCATACATGATTATATTCCTCCATTAACGTGAATTACTAACCTGACGTTGAAGGAAGCTCCAATGAAAGGAATAAATTCGTCCTCTTCGACATAATCAGTACAAGTTCCCATCGTCTGTTATTTTGTTTTTCATTCAATGAGAGTGGAATCTATCACACAATTCGTTTTTACAATTGATGGCTAATGATTGTGAATAGTTTCAATCAAGATTCTTTGGGAAGAATTTTGTTTCATCACCTCCGACAGATTCTATGGCGATTTTGGCTCTCCTCTCTTCATCTTAAACATGTAATTATCATCATTGATGCGCTGAATTCATTTTCTTTTGTAAATTTAGTTGCATTGTCGCAAATGTTTGTACTAAGATCAGAAGAAGATGTAAAGATTGTGAATTGGAAAGAAATCTTTTCAATTCCCGAATCAAAGACGGGAGAATTATATGGATGTTTTGGAGAATAATCAGTCGAAATTGCGTTATTTAAAAAGAAATTAGCAATGATAAACGTATACAAGAATTAGAGTAGAAATGAACACGGCAATGTTATTAGTGATAACAAGCCTTATGTCACACAGATTGGAAAGCTGCGCCATATGCCAAACAAACAGAGATTTTTATAATAGTAAAGATACAAAAAAGAATTAAGAAGAAATACGGCAGTTTCACGTTATATAAGTTATATACCATCCTTTAGGGCATAGCAGTAACTCAGATCATGGGCGCTTTCATAAACAAAAGGCGACAGTTATAGAATGAACTGAAAATTTACGAAGCGTAACTTAGATATGGCACAAGGCTAAAGATATGGCCCACCCGGGAAGATCGAACTCCCTACGAACTCCGAGACAAGCTTACTAATCATTACAAGACGTCGAAATGCTCTATAGCCTCGAAATATTTGATGAAACTTGTAAACTAGGTACTCCACTGGAACGATCGTACAAAAGCAGTCAGTAAAGAAGTAAACTATGAAAACGTTTCTAAGATATCGCTAATATTGAATGCTGCATCAACTTCATATTTGTGTGAACAAAGGTTGGTTTCTCGTTTCTGTTTTTCAGGCATTTTATACAACTAGAATTTTCTTGCAACACGCTGACTAGTGTTGAAATCCTGACTGTATTTAGTAATGTTGAAGTTATTGCTATTTTTTTTTGTCGAGACTTACAAACTCTACGTTTTGTTCAATTTTGAATAAACTGATTTGTTTGGAACAATTCTTTGACAAAAAACCTACTTCGCGGGTTAATAATTTCTTTAATTTTATTTAATTTTATAGGACTGCAGAGTAAACAATAATTTAAAAAAACATAATGTTTCCATTTCCCTTTTTAACAGCTAAGAATAATTTCTTTGGATTTCTTACTCTTGAGCACGCAACATACAAATGGTCATTCGTAAATATTTCTTTATGGAGACAAAGAGCAAATTTTGAAACATTTGACCATGAGTTTTGTGTATATTTCTCGCATACTCAGAGCAAACGGAAAACTGGAGTTTTTTTTATTTCTTTAAAAGCTTAAATAAATGTTATGTAAAAAAAAATACAATATTTCATTTTTATTAAATAAGTCTTTGTTATTTTAATCAACATATTGTTTTTAAAATAGTGGGAGTATTTTTGTATGTTAAATGATAAAATTTTTAATTTTTCCCAAAAAATGAATGATAATTTATTGCACAAAGTTATGCACCCTAGTAAAACAAACTGTATGCTGTAGCCCCTTACATGTTTGCAATTCTCACCAAAAGTTGCTTTCGAATGGTCAATGTATGTCTATTTTTGAGGCGGACGGAGTGACGGAAGCCACAGAATTTTATATATAGTTTTTTGAATAAAGTTTTGGAAAGTACTCTATCATACCATCTATATTTTGCTTCGTGTAATTCTAAAACGCATAAAACTTTTCAGTATTTTACAGTTTACCAGCACATACAATAGCACACACATATATATATATATATATATATATAGCTCTGCCGAAGGGTAGGGTTTCGTTGGGGGAGGTTGATGGAACTGGCCCGCCTCGGCGGGTTTGGATGGTTATTTATTTTTGGCTGGGCCTACGGGCTCAGAGATACACACATTAAAAAGGCCTTGTGCCACATTCGATCCCCGTGGGTGGATTGATAAATACCATCTCTAAAAAGAATACCCGCTCGGCCCGGTGACGAGGATCAAAGTGTAGTATCTGCGCTTTGTGAGCTGCCGGGTCGGGTGTCTGTCGAACTCTGCTTGCAGAGAGGAAGACGAAGCTGCCGAAGGTAGGGTTTCGTTAGGGGAGGTTGACGGAACTCTCTTTATTTTTGAAGAGGTAGGGGCCTTGTGCCACATTTCGTTGGGATAAATACCATCTCTAAAAGAATGACGGAACTGGCCCGGGTTGGGTGTCTGTCGCCTCGGCCCAGGTTTGGATATTTTCGTTGGGGGAGGTTGACCGGAACTGGCCGCCTCGGCGGGTTTATTTTTTATTTTTGGCTGGGCCTACGGGCTCAGAGATACCCACATTAAAAAGGCCTTGTGCCCACATTCGATCCCAGTGGGTGGATTGATAAATACCATCTATAAAAAGAATGTATAAACATAAAAAGTCTTAATATATATATATATATATATATATATATATATATAGTTTGGCAATAAAGTCACTATACAGTTTCTTATAATAAAAAAGCAAAGCATTATTGAAGCAGGTGGCTTGCATTTCGAACAATATCGGCCATTTCATTATTAACCAGAACCATTTTAGTAATAAATTACTAGACTGTTAATTAATTGATTTATCTTAATTGTTATTTTAAGTAACTGTATAGAGACTTTATTACCACCATATACATATATATGCATACATATAACTTTAGGACTGTTGAAATTGCTAAACACACGACACACAATATATTTATATTTCCAGTACATTTTTTCTAGATTTATAAATTACCAGTTTCCTCTGCATTTAAATGCAGTCTTATTTTCGAAACGAGGTTTATGCTTTACTATATGGCGATTAATCAAAGCGAAAATACCAGTTCGACTATTCAAATTCATGGCTTGACATTTACTTCCATCAAAACCCTAAAATTATCAAGCAGAGCCCGTTAATTATGACTGCTTTTGTTTAATTTATCCCCGACATGTACGTATGTTGATATATGAATATCTAATTCTACATGTATCTCTATGGATAAACACGCCTATCTACAGCTGATAGCGTTTCTACATGGTACTTTATTCATACCTGCTTTCACATGGGTAAGTTATACGCGGGCGTAATTATACTAGCTATGTCTTCAAATATGTTGTTATGCATGGGAAACCTTTTATTATTTCATTGTTTTCTTCGAAATAATAAAAGGATACCGCCGAATGAAATCGCAAAAAAAGTGGACAATCGTCGAAATTGTTTGTGAAAAAGGCAATACACCGGGTCATTATAATATAGTTAAATTTATTGAATAGAGAAGAAAATGTCGGTTTTTGGATACCTCATAAATACAAGCATTACAGGCAATCAGTTTGAAGGCGCTGCCGAGATATTAAACAGACTTTTATTCATCTATCAAAGTCTTTTCACATCTATCTATCTATCTATCTATCTATCTATCTATCTATCTATCTATCTATCTATCAGTCTGTTCGTTTCTATCTATCTATCTATCTATCTATCTATCAGTCTGTTCGTTTCTATCTATCTATCTATCTATCTATCTCAGTGTGTTCATATCTATCTTAGTCTGTTCATATCTATCTCAGTCTGTTCTTTCTATCTATCTATCTATCGCATTCTTTTATATACAAGAGAAGCACTCCACATCAAACATCTGGCACAAAGTATTAATCTCACTATATTTAAGGACATAAATAACGTGCTAACGCTTTTTTTAATAGACAATAGCCTCCTCCATATCCAGCCACGTTCTTTTCCAAATAAATGCCCCCGAGAAATGTATAAACATCTCTTCTTCCTCCGGCTATAGGTTAACTTGTATCAGGGAATTATATCTTCACAAAATCCTTACAATATAGTCTTGAAAAACCTGGAAAAGTTTGATAAACCGTAAAAAACAAATAAATAAATCCAAATATCTCTCTATTTGAGTGGATAGATTATATTGAATCAATTGCTATGTTAACCGTTGAGATATTTGCTCCACTGTGTTGTGCTAGACCAATTTTCTCTTTCATATTTGTAAGTCTAACATCCGTCCATGCTTTGAAATCTACTACCGCATATGGTACGTTGCTTCTGCTGTATATTTAGAGATTCTTGATAAAATCCAAAAGAGATTTAGCAATATTATTGGTCATCACCTGGCATCTCAGTTTCAGTCACTTCCCCACAGCCGTAAGGTAGCTTCGCTATGCCTTTTATATGAATATGGTAATTATTCGGATAAACTCTTCGCTATGGTACCTAGCTTTTATGAATTTAAGCGTTGTACTAAGTTAATGGCAAGCTTTAAATTTGGAATTGGCTAGACGTAACCGTAAGTTCTGTGCTAACACTTTCTTCTCTCACACTTCTCGCTTGTGGAACTCTTCTCCGGCTCCTCCTTATGAGTCAACTTTTATCTTCAAAGAATGATGCAATGTCAATCGTTATATTTTTCCTTTATTGTTTCCTCTGTCTAATAATGTTTTTCTTTTTCCTGTTCTCGCAAGATTAAAAAAAAATCACCTTTCCTCTTATGATAGAGGATAGCTGCCAATTATTGTACATACGGTCAACGACGAAATTATTCGTACGCATCATTAATCTTGAACGTTTTTATCCATTTCTCAGAATCTAATGCCCGTATGCCCAGGTTTTTTTTATATGTTAATAGGCAGAGAAGAAAGCAAATAAAACTCAATTTTCAGAACAATTGGTTAAATACAACAAATTTGAGAAGCGAATTATGCAAAATATGAAAAGACAAAATTATTCATACCGTATGACAAATAGACAAAAAAATAACAATTTTCAGGATATTAATAATCAATAGACTCTCATCCTTATAACTTGATGTAGCGGGTTTCTAATGGTTTTGATGAGATTTAAGCAAATATTTTCTGGGATTTTCTTCCATTCTTCAATGTTTCCAAATTCTTATACCTGAAGGTTTTATTTATGAAACACACACACACACACACATATATATATACATACATATATACTTGAATATATATATATATATATATATATATATATATATATATATATATATATATATATATATATATATATATATATATATATATACATATAGCATATACATATGCATATGCATATATATATATATATATATATATATATATATATATATATATATATATATATATATATTGTACGAAAATGGAGAGCTGATGAATTAGGTAAAAAATCCGTTCGTAAGGAAATAAATTATATTCCATGAACCGTTAAAAATTCTCTTTTTAATATTAATATATTATATATATATATATATATATATATATATATATATATATATATATATATATATATAAACGTGATCATTGAAGTCAATACTTAGAGGCGAGAGGCTGTTTCATGTTGGACGCAATCGTCAGGCCTGGGTGGAGTATTGAAGAAAATCCCAGAAAAAAAAAGAAAAACTCATCAATAACCTTAGAAAACGTTTGCAGCAATTTGTACAGAGGAGAGGTCATGGTATTGACAATTAATATTGTGAAAATTGATCATTGTTTTCTATTTTCCACACAGTACGAATAATTTTGTCTTTTCCTAATTTGCATAATACACCTGTCAAATTTGTTGCATTTAACCTATTGTTTTGAAAATTGAGTTTTATATTATTTTTAAGATATAAAAAAATTGTCAGCTTATTAAGATATAAAAAGCTTGATGGGTGTACAAATACTTTCGTCTCTCTCTCTCTCTCTCTCTCTCTCTCTCTATATATATATATATATATATATATATATATATATAAGTGAAAATTGTAGTCAACACTCAGAAGCGACAGACTGTTTCATGCTGGACGCAATCGTCAGGCCGCCTTTTTCAATGTTCACTTTTATATTTATATTTACATACGCTCTATCCCTGATATTGAGCACGTTATTCAATAAATATAGCACACCTTAAAACTATATTTCTTCATACATATATATATATATATATATATATATATATATATATATATATATATATATATATATATATATATATATATATGAATATGAATAGACGTATATAAATCTACATTTATCCCTGCATGCATTTATATTTTTGCATGAATACAATAGCGAGGATTTTTATATGTATAGTGATATTATAAATAAATTTTTCTATATACACCGGTGACACGGTGTAGTAATGTATAGCGAATCGGACTGAGGATTCGAAGCGTTCCAGTCAAATCGATTACATTCACTTACGTGGTATTACACTTGGGAAAGGTATGAATCTTTTTTCTTCTCCGCCCCACCCCACCACCTATGGGTAAATAGTAAATCAGAGCGGGTTCTATAGTCTTGGATGGCAACTGGTCTACAGTAGAAAGAAATTGCAACCTATTGCGGGGAAAAATGCCTCGTCAGTCATGTATTGAAAGAAACGCATGACACATAACTGACTGATATACAGCTTCGTATATATATATATATACAAATGTGCAGGTGTATAATAGAATTGAATATGTATATTTGTGTATACATTTGTATTATATTTGAAATTTCATATTAGATGCGTATATTTAAATTAATGTTGTACTCGTATATTTGCATTTGCTGATATGTTAGTTTATATATATATATATATATATATATATATATATATATATATATATATATATATATATATTTTTAATCTACCGTAAAATAAATGAACTGCTTCATAATAATTACAATACGGGATAAATAACAATATTTAAATTCTGCAACTGTCAGTTTTCAATCAACACCTCACGATTGCAATGGCAAGAAAAATTATGCTATCGGGGAGGATAAAAAATGCATATTTATTATTAATATAAATTATAGCTCGGTTATTATACATCGATATTACACTATCTAATTGGCACTGACACAGCATGAGGTATATTTCAAACACACGTACATATATACTCCATGGAGCGCGCGCACACGGACACACACAGACTCACAGACACACAGACACACACACACACACACACACACACACACATATATATATATATATATATATAGCACTTAGGCAGCAATCCTTCATTTATGCATGTTTCTTTAAATACGAGAGACAAGGTACAGCAAGTAAACTTTTAAGTATGTAGAAACTGTCTAAATGTTCTATAATTCCGAGCTCTTTAACATTAGCCATTATCAAGGAGGATTTTATTTTCTCAATTTACATGGGTGTGTGTATATTTTCAGTATTATAGATATATTTTTTTTCCGAACACGGATAGCACACTGTGGCCGTGTTCGTAGTTAATATCAATAAGTGTTGGATTTTCGTTTTCAGATATATATATATATATATATATATATATATATATATATATATATATATATATTTAAGCCTTTCAACCCAAGCAAGGCGGGAAGCCACTAGGACGCAAGGGGTTACAGAAAATTTAGAGCAAGATCAGATAGGAGTGATAGAAGAAAGGATGAGGGTAGTGGATAGATCAAGGCAACTGAGATGTCGATTGACATTACACTTGTATAGCTTGAGATTATAGCTCACAGGGAAACAGGAAAAGGGAAGGGAGTTCCACAGGCGAGAGGTGCGAGACATGAAGCTATTAGAGTAGAAGAGACGGCTACATTTAGGAGTTTCGACAGTGAAGGGATGAGAGCGGGATGCCAGCCTCGTATGGCGCTGGAACTCATGACGTATATATATATATATATATATATATATATATATATATATATATATATATATATATATATATATGTGTGTGTGTGTGTGTGTGTGTTTGTTATTTCTTTCTAAAATGTTGAAACTGTAAACATTCTCTTTTTTTCTGATAAACTTCGTCCTTGGTGTGACGATAAACTACATCAGGCAGCAAGATCTTTGATCGAAAGGTTTCGAGGAGGGTTGAACCACCACTTAATTGTTCCTGTTCCTAGGTCCACCCTGACATGGGGTGGTAGCACCTGTTAGTGGGGGTTGCCCAGCTATGGACAAATAGTGAGCACACAAACTGAGGACAAAATACAAATATGAAAATCTACGAGAAAAAATTACTAGCAATATATTTTCATAGTTATGAAAAATTACCAGCTATATCTTTTTTGTGGGGGTTACCGAGGGTCACAAAGAAATAAAATTTCGTCATTAAATGACCCATAAAAAGTTTATATGCCGCTCAACAAAATAAATCAAATAAACAAAACCAATAACACAATAAGCTATTTGGAAATTAGACCAGAAAAAAAAAAGAAAAATAAATTCCTGCATCGTCGTTTCGACGTGGGATTATCTTTGAAAATAAACCTAAATGGAACATCACATAGTTCTCAATGTCACTTCAGACCCCAGTTAAAACATTTATATTGAATCCAATATCAAAGGTTATGGAGAAATGATAGTCTCTTTCAGTCGCTGCACAAACTAAATGATCGTTCTACTATGGTTAATCTTTATAAGACTCGGATTAAACCAAAAGTGGATTATTGCAGCCATATATGAGATGGAACAGCTCCGGCTTCATTTCCAGCCTTGATAGGGTTCAATATCACATCAGGGTGAGGGCTTTTTATTCCCTATTTCCATGAGGTTATATCTTCCTTCATTCCATCCATTTTCCATAAGTAAGAAGAGAATAGTCATTTATGCGACAGACTCCAATGTGGGTGGTTCCCTGAACACTTCACTAAGGACTTGTTCAAATCAAGGGTCAATTGTCATCTTTCATATCCCCATATCCTCATAGTCTCCATTTGTTATTACCTTAAGTTCTAATATATATATATATATATATATATATATATATATATATATATATATATATATATATATATATATTTATACAGGTGTCCATGTGAAAATATATAGAAAATAGGAAAAAACTCGTTAGGTAAATAATCCAAAGTTCTTTAGTATTTTTTGTTATTATTTTTTAAATAGTGCTAGATACAAAGGTAGAGCATAAATATAATTATTTATTTAAAAATATATTATTTGGTACGCTACATAAGAGGTCGCATGTTTCAAAACAATAGCCGAAAACTTCAATATAATTATTTGAATTAAATTGAATTAAAGTAAGCTCTGTTCCATCTTCAACCGAATTTTTTTTTGGAATAACTTATTTCTGAAATTTACGTGTTTTAATAGCATATTCATTATTGAAATCAAAATTTCCATGGTAACAGCCAGAGCGATTGTTTAAATAGGGAGGGGTGTTGGGTGTTAATAATTTGTATCAGTATAGAGTTACATTCATAGATGTCAAGTCAGGCTAAGGTAGGGGTGTCTAAATTTTAAACGGAAGATGTTTTCACCTAGTCTGGTTTACGTGTCTATGGAGATTTATTTATTTTTTATTTTATTTCTTTCTGAAAGGGTTTTGTGTATATAAAAAAACTGCCGTAACATTTGTTTTTGACGACTTCATAAAGGGTTATCTTTTTTTTTGTAGGGTATTTAAACTATTTATTAGGGCTATGGATTATAAAACTTATTTTATTGTATGTTTGTTTTATGCTAATTATTCAATGCAAAAAATTTGATGATATCGGCAAAAACCGTTAACTCATGTCTATTGTTTAATAGATTTTTATATTTAGAAACTTAATAATGTGCAGTTTCTCATGCAGGCACAAAAGGGCATGGGTCATCCCAAAGTTTTACAAGTTCTAGTCCTGTTTATAATTTTCCATTTTACTTTAGGTGTCCTATTCATTTATATATATATATATATATATATATATATATATATATATATATATATATATATATACATACATATATATATACATACATATATATATATATACATACATACATATATATACACACACACACACACACACACACACACACACACACATATATATATATATATATATATATATATATATATATATATAAATAAAAAAGAAAGTACAGTAAGATATAAAATCCGGTGTTCTTATAGATATTTTTTATTTTTACAAAATAGTGCTCAATGTAAATTTACAGAGCATTAATATTATAAATTAATTGATTTAAAATATGTTTTTTTTACACAGTTCCAACCATGTTTCAAAAATAGAAGCTAAAAACCCCTGAATTTAATTTTGCAATTAAATTAAAAGCATTAGTTCCATTTCATCTTCAAGCGAATTTTGGAGTAACTTTCAAAAATTACCGGGTTTAAAGACACAGCTAAAATCACGTTTCCATGGTTACAGAATATTCTACTTAAATTGAACAAGGATGTCTAGATTTTCCTTATGTCAGTATCATTGTATCAGTTATTAGCTACAATTTGGTAAGGGGTAGGGGTGTATTTTACAATGAAACATGACATCAGTTGAATGTATGTCGTCTGGATTTAAAAAAAAAAAAAAAATTATTGTTAACGGTAAAAAAATGTCAACGTCTTTTTTTTTTTATAAATTTAAAAAGATTTTCGGGGTTTTTGATCATAATACTTTTTATTTAACTACGATTTGAAATATTCTCCTTTTTTAATTTTTATTATACTATATTCTTTTTAAGAACAATTAAATGTATTAGAATCCATTATATTATGTAGGATTATTTTAACATCAAGTTTAAGTATGTATATGAGGTTACATTTTTTTTTTTTTTTTTTTTATTTATGACTATGACGGACAAAAATGGTTACTTAATTTCACTGATTTAGTAAACTTTTATTTTATATATAAACCTAGTAATATAATGTTTCTCATGTAAGTACAAAGACATGGGTCATTCAAAAGCTTACATCTTATGGCATTTCATATTAATTTTATTTTACTATAGGTGTTTTGGGGGATTCTTTTTAGTGCGTGTAGTATTATTTAAAAGAAATTTAGGTTGGAATTCATTCAATTTAATTACAATTTTAATTACAATTTCAAAATTACAACTTTAAAATTTTA